>JAQPZY010001682.1:3097500-3697500 GCA_029931535.1 Margaritifera margaritifera
TGTGTACAGATTTTCAGTTGCTCAGGCAAGATTACATCTCCGACATCCATTACCTGATTTCTGCACCATATCTGGGAATTAAAAGTGTTTGTTAGTTCCCTGCCTATATTCATGACATCAACGCGGCTTAATTTAGGCTCTTCCTGCTGTTTAACTCCCCTTAAGATTATTATACACAAAATGGGTTAACTCCCCTTTACGAGCAAATTTAAATATTCAAAAACTCTGTAAAATTCTTACTGAACAACCATAAATATAGTCCCCAAATCAACATTGAATATCTTTTTTTTTAAAATTTATAAATCATGTAAGCAAGTTAGTGCACTCCAAAGATACCCTTAATTTAATACACAGAACTTCTTTCCTAATAAAAAAAATGTTAAGTTCCATTCTACAACGTATTTGGAACATCAACGACTCTACAAATCTTAAATCAGAGGCGCGAAAGCTGAGTAGTTAGCGTGCTGGATTCCCAGGTTCGATTCCCAGGCCTGGCCGGATTGGCTGCCGTGTTGTGCCCAGCAAAACTATCCAAAGCCTCCTGGCAAAGCACCTTAAAAAGCAGGCTGAGTGTTGTGCGTTTCTGCTGCACACCAATAAGTTAAATTTGACGACAGCAAGAGAGTCGCGTCAGCTCAGTGGTTAGCGTGTTGGATTAGTACTGGGTTAGATCTCCAGACCAGGTTGGGTAAACTGCTGTGCTGTGTTCCTCGGCAAGACATTTTCATCTCGTACCCAAACAAAACCCAACTAAAGCCATTTGCCAAAAGACCTTAAAAGCGGGCTGAGCGCATCGAAACCAGAAATGTTGTTATGCGTCTTTGATGTACACGAAAAAATTTAAATCAGAATAAAACAGAATCTGTGTATAGATAAACTGTATACACCAATCTTATTTTCAACCAACGAATCATATCAATCTCAATCCATTATAAACTGGAAATATGGAGAGAGAGAGATAAAATGATTGTACTTGCTGATAAAACCAATGCAGTCAGAAACAAAAGAAAATTTTACCACTAAAATATGGCATTAAATAGAAATAATAATAATAAAAAAAACAATATGCCAATACAAAATTTAAAAAAAACCATTTTGATTCTTTTTACCAAGGATTCCAGATTTGTGCGTTAGAGTTATCACATGTATGATGTTTTAGTTCGGAGTTTCAAGTCTGAGTTGAGTTGTTGCGCTTGGACTTTGGGGCCAGGTTTAAGATCCAAGCCGGACAGCTTGGTGACTTTGGGTCCAGATTCAAGGTTCACGTTCTTTTCACGTGATTATGGTGGGTCTTCATAGTTGAATCACTTTAATATTCAGAAGAGATATGTCTAAGAAATTAGTTTTTTTATGTTTGGTGGATTAAATAAGAACAATTAACTGTGGTGAAATAAAGTTCTACATCAGTCTTGCAGAACCTTGTAATATATATGAAGAATATAAGACAGACGTGCTTTATTTGATAAGGCAAGTTCCTTTGAAAATCAGAAACCACTAATACTGTTATATAGAAAGAGTCTTAATTAAAACAAAATAGGAAGACAGCCAGAAATTTACTTTATTATTAAAAATGATTAATATTAGTTATCTAGTACATCCCTGTCATCATTATTTGTTTATATTTCTCCATACAATGTTGAGTTCAGTACTGTACTGTATAAACAAATTTGTTTGATTTAGCGACATAATTGTGCTTCATAAATGGATCCTGTTTCTGAAACAATTGACTTAACTCAAAGACTTCTAACAAATTACTGAAATATTTCCAATTGAACTCAGTGGATTATGAAGACGGATATGAAATTATCAAAATAAATGAATACAGGACAAACTTGCTTAATTTGATAACTTCATTTCCTCTGAAAAGGAGATGCCACTAATAAAACAGAAAGATTCCAAATTAAAAAAATTTATGAAGACATAGAGAAATTAACTTTATCATCAGGAATGATTAATATTTGTTATCTAATTCATGTCTGTCATATCGAATGAGGTATTCTGCCATTAAATCATGTTATCTAATCAGTGACGTAGCACGAAATTACGAAATCCCCCCCCCCCCCGCAAAACTTAATTATAGGGCACTCTCCCAATAAAAAAAAAAGTTTTTTGATAGGAATTTTGGGGCCGGCACTGGTCCTGACCCCTCTTTCCCCTCGTAGTTGCCGATGTTGCTTTGGTGGTTGCTACGCAACTGTATCTAATGTATGTCTGTCATATAGAATTAGGTACTCTGCCATTAAATAATGTTATCTATTGTATGTCTGTTATTTAGAATGAGGTACTCTGCCATTAAATAATGTTATCTATTGTATGTCTGTTATTTAGAATGAGGTACTCTGCCATTAAATAATGTTATCTATTGTATGTCTGTTATTTAGAACGGGGTACTCTGCCATTAAATCATGTCATATAATATATTATCTGTCATACAGAATGAGGTGCTCTGCCATTAAATAATGTTATCTAATGTATGTCTGTCATACTGAACGAGGTACTCTGCCATTAAAGCATGTTATATAATATATTATCTGTCATACACAACGAGGTACTCTGCCATTAAATAATGTTATCTAATGTATGTCTGTCATACAGAAAGAGGTACTCTGCCATTAAATAATGTTATATAATATATTATCTGTCATACAGAACGAGGTGCTCTGCCATTAAATAATGTTATATAATGTATGTCTGTCATACTGAACGAGGTACTCTGCCATTAAATCATGTTATCTAATGTATATCTGTCATATAGAATGAGATGCTCTGCCATTAAATCATGTTATCTAATTTATATCTGTCATATAGAATGAGGTACTCTGTCATTAAATCATTTTTAACAAAATATATTTCTCCATAAAAAGTTGTGTTCAATCCTATATCATATCAATACATTTTGTTTATTTTTTTGGAGACAGAGTTGTGTTTCACAGCTGGATCAAGTCTCGAAAATTCAGACAAAACTCACAGAATTATGTTAAATTAATGACTTAAAAAATCCATTCAAACTTGGTGGGTCATGAAGGCGCTGAGGTCTACTTCCTGGACACTTGCCATCCATCTTTTTTTTTTCTTTTTTTTTAAAAATCAATAGGGTTTGCAGTGAGCAGACGACATAAACACAGTTCTTGGCGACTCTTACAATCGAACACTCTGATTTGACCAAGATTTATGCATGTTCCTGTCTAGATTATACATTCATTATTCTTGAAGATTAGAGAGTGTTTTGATCATGCCAACTCTGTCCTAATGTGTTTTTGCACACGTGTTTTGGCGATAACTTTTTTTAAAATGTATAGTTTAATACAAAAGTGTCAGTGAAAAAGGGACGACTACTGCCACCTGCGCAAAAGGTTCCCATCTTAACCTGACGTAAACTTACGTTGCTGATCAGATAACAATTGTGCACATGTTGACATTTTGACATTTTCGCATATAAAAAAACGTCTGTAAACCACGCCCAACACCCATGTCATGCGAATTTTTTTATATAAAAATATATAATAATTCCTTGTCTATTGAATTGCATTACTCCATTTAAGACTTTACCCGCTTAAATATCCAGTGCTGTTTTGTGTTCGTTGACAATTTTTAATGAGAAATTTCAGAAACTTTACAAAACACAATAACTTTTCTTTTTATCGCAATGTTTGCAAATTGTGAACTGTGTTTTTAATTACTACTACGAAAAAATATTTCAGTCGCATGTCGCAGACTAAAAAGGAGTCATTATGTTAAAAACAAAGATAAGTAAAAGTGAATGAGTACCCTAAATAAACCCAACAAATCAATAATGATCAGTGCGAATTATGAGTAAAATGGTACTCGGACTTTGTTTTTTTGCGAAAATGTCAAACTGTGCAAAGTTGTTGGTCATACTTAGAGACCCACCATGTAATTTTCGGGGGTGGGGGTGGGGTGGGGGTGGTGGAGACCTGATGAAACTTAATAAATTCATTGAATATAATAAGAAAGTCATGACTTATGGATACTTAAATATAAATTTCAAGGATTCGATACGTTCCTACTAATGTGTTTTACTATCTGCGCAAGGAAATGCAGTATAGTGAGTGGAGAATTCAAAATGCAGGTCAGAACAGGATTGAATGGTCAACCTAGATCTAAATACACGTTTATTACTACACTTTTGGACATGATCGCATGGCCTGTCAAATAGTTTTGCCTAAATCTAAGTACACATTGATTACCACCCTTTTGGACATGACTGCATGGCCTGTCACATATTTATTATTACCCTTTTGGACATGACTGCATGGCCTGTCACATATTTTGGACACGACTGCCTGGTCTGTCACATATTTATTACCACCCTTTTGGACATGACTGCATGACCTGTCACATATTTATTATTACCCTTTTGGAGATGACTGCATGGCCTGTCACATATTTTGGACATGACTACATGTCCTGTCACATATTTATTACCACCCTTTTGGACATGACTGCATGGCCTGTCACATATTTATTACCACCTTTTTGGACATGACTGCATGGCTTGTCACATATTTATAGCCACCCTTTTGAACATGACTGCATGTTAAGTCACTTTTTTATTACCACACTTTTAGACATGATTGCATAGCCTGTCACATTTTGTGTGTGGCTACTTTTAATGGAACCGCTAATCTGTACAGATTTGTTGGCAACACTGACATTGCAGCATGCAATATAGTCCTTATTGCCACGAGACTTTGATGCTCTGATGGTCGCATCTTTGCCTCGAAAAGATCACATTATCAATCATATAATAATATGAAAGTTATAAATCATACAACAATATTGAAGTTAACAGCATCAATCATTACCTCTATTATAGGCTAATACTGTGGCCCCTCAGTGTCCCAGCATACCACGGCCCTTCATATACCATGGGTAATGTGGTTTAATTTAAGTCTATCGTCGCTACTTAATTTTATTCCATTTAATTTCAGCTTTTGGATAATGAAAACCAATTATATCGTGGTTTCACGTGATTAAATATCTTATTTTGTGTTGTTTTATTTATTAGATACACCATTATTACAGACTTCCTTTAAAAATCGTCGTTACAAGCCGGTCTTACACATAACACGGTACACTTGTATGGCTCCCATGAACCATGTTATAATGAAAAACAATCACAGTATCAATAACCAATTCATGGATTAAACCCTCAAAAGCTACTTACATTTGATGAATATCCTCTCGTGGTGTCAAAAATGAAGAATTCGTTTTTGCTCCATTGTTATCCATCACGATGTATTATTTCAAGTTTTACTAAGACAATCTTCTAATTCCTAACTTTAGTTAAGCTATTTAATAGCTTTCTTGATGATGATGATGATGGTGTCAGACGAGAAGTTGACAACTTATACACTGTTTTTGCAAGTCTAAATTTCATATTTGGACTCTCACAATTACAGCAATGAATTCCCACATCAACTGAGATTGACCTTCCTTAATATATTCCAAAAGCTTTCATATACAATGTTTGTAATTATCAATCTATAGGTCAGTCAAACATCACATCTGTAAAATATTCATGAATTAATTGCTTCAACTTAACAAGTTTTCATCACTGATTTCTCATCATTCCATGTAATTTTTTCATATCCATGCGACCTTTTGTCTTTTGACATTGACCTATATATAGAGGTCAGTTCTTTCAAACTGCAGTATACTTGATGTAATTGATTTCCAGTGGCTATCACTAATGATTCTGAACAGAGAAGGAACTTTTTTTTTTATAAAAGAAGATTCATTAAATAACTTCTAACACAGTCTGGATGAAATTAAATTTCTACACTGAAATCTTCTTGTAGTTTTTGCTTTATGTTATTATATAACCTAAATGAAGCAGTATAAAAAAGAACCTTGAATGAAAAATTAGATTCCCTCTAAATGTACATATATATAGTCCGTGGTACTGATAAATGAGTTTCTTGTACGTTTTCAACAATATTTTGTTTCTCCGTTCTTTCTCCCAGCAGAAAATATAAATCTCCTTTATGAATTACGTAACAAACTTGCAAAACATCCACTTCAACATCTGCTCAAACTTCATTTTTCATCCACCAATAATAAAATACAATTGTTGGCACAAACGTTTGCTACAATTATTTAAGAGCTTAACTCCATTTCTGCGGATACAAACTGTTTATGATCATCCAAACTGGAGCAAAGAGTGTTTGAATTTTTCCGATGTCGACTGTATTATTATTATGTCTGCACAGTTTATCAATGAAGGCTTCTATGTGCGCTACGTTAGAAACAGAAATGGATCACTATTCAGCGACTGAGCTAGCCAAGGATATAGCTAGTCGAAGAAATCAATTTTATATCCATCGCCACTGATTCCATGCTGTGGTTGAGATTTGTGCTATGGAAAGCAGGTTTTTAACAACACCCGCTTGGGGCACATGATTGTATGAAAAATTGCAGGCCCCACAGAGTATAATGGTTGACCACAATGTGAAGAATCTATCTTGCAATTTACAGTGTCGCTTTTTGTTAGTGCAATATCTACAGTTGCAATAAAATCCGATGGATAAATGATACATCCCACGTACCATGGGAGTGAACAAAAAATATAGCCACATGAGCCTATCCAAGATAATGAATAATACTACGTAAAAGTGACATTCAGTTTATTTCTAGCTTTCTTAGTTTCCGGTCTTTATTTTCTTCACTTTCTTTTCTTCTTCTTGCAGAGCTTGAGTTATATGACTTTTACATTTAAATAGCAGTTGTAATTGAAATTATCGAGATTATATTTTTGAATGGAAGTAGATAGATTATATACATGTCATTTCCCGAAGTTATTTTCAAATAATCTGCTATTTTATGTAGACAAATTATTAACTTTGTTTAGAGGAAGTTTGTCTTAAATTACCCTTTATTGTCAGTTCTTATGCTTTCATGTTATTTGCAGCAAGCAAACTATATCATGTACGAAGGAATATTTTTTTCAGGCGGATCCCCTGCTATTAATTTTCAATTCATCACTATTTTCAATGTACATGTATCTGATTTAAATATCTTTTGATGGTAAACTTCTGAGTTCAGTGTACCCGAGTTAAATTTGTTTTGATGGTAAACTTCTGAGTTAATTGCATCTGAATTAAATTTGTTTTGATGGTAAACTTCTGAGTTAATTGCATCTGAATTAAATATGTTTTGATGGTAAACCTCTGAGTTAATTGCACCTTAATTAAATTTGTTTTGATGGTAAACTTCTGAGTTAATTGCACCTGAATTAAATATGTTATGATGGTAAACTTCTGAGTTAATTGCATCTGAATTAAATTTGTTTTGATGGTAAACTTCTGAGTTAATTGTATCTGAATTAAATATGTTTTAATGGTAAACTTCTGAGTTAATTGCATCTCAATTAAATATGTTTTGATGGTAAACTTCCAACATCAAGCTGAGTGTACTCAAATTGATTACATGGTGAATGGCAATTGAATTTATTCAATACAACAACATCTCTTAACAGGGTGACCACACTGATTTTGCAAACATTCCCTTATTTTATTCGCAGTTAAAAGAAAAAATCCACATTTTTAGGAAAGCAAGAGTGAAAAAAAAGACAAAGCATGAGACGCAGGAATTTGACGGAAAAGGCAATTTTAGCAATCTAATTAACAAAAAATTTTAAAAAATCACTTTTGGATTATCCATCTGCATGTCTTCAAAATGACCAAAAACTCTGCATATTACAGAAAAATCCATACATGTGTAGACTGGTTCCCTATATTTGCTGTTACTCTAAAACAATGACATGGATTCATTTTAACACCAGTCTGCCTGTTGTAACTAGCTACCGATTGGATGGATGAGTCTTAACTGTGTAAGGAAAGTTAAACAGAGGTAAAATATGATGATGAAAGAGAAGATAAGAGAAAACTAAATGAGTGGCGATTGTTTAGAGGAGGTGACTGCTATATACAGAGAACTCTGGAGGGAAATTGACATTATAATGATTCACTAGGATGTCAAGCTACTTAAACATTAACAATGATATTTTCAGTATAACAGACTGTGAGATCTGACAAAATATTATATGCTACTTGAACATTATCTGTGATACTTTCAGAGTACCAGGCTGTGAAATATAACAGAATATTACATGCTTCTTGAACTTTACCTGTGACATTTTCAGAATAACAGACTGTGAGATATGACAAAATATTATCTAAGATTTTGAACCAGTTCTGTGAGATTTTTTTTCTTTTGAGTTCTAACATGTGAATTAACGTGAAATGCAAACAAACTGTCATTTGCGTTAAATTTTACAAATGTTAATGAGTTACAGATTTTGTTAAATATGCACACGATAATATCTGATATGATTAAAGTTGTATTCATCTACTGGCTTACTCAAATTGTAACATATCAGAGCACTTTCATTATAGAGTGTTTCTTTGGTTCTTACTTTGATTTTGGCATTTATAAGTCTATTGATTTAACACACACACACACACACAATTATAATGACAAAATCTAAGCCTAATAAATTTATTATTCTGTTAATAATTAAACTCTAGGAGTGATGCTTTTAGATGGCCCCTGAGATTTTTTCTCATTTGGGGTATCACATGTGTATACTCAGATTGTTCCCTCACTGTGGGATATCACAGGTGTATACTGAGATTTTTCCTCACTGTGAGATATCACAGGTGTGTACTTCTATATGACAATAATTAAGCCCTCAAAATTATGTTCATGCAATAATTTGTAATATTTTTTGTGTTAAAGAAAGCATGTAAATGTTAGCACTTAATAATAAACATTATTTTCCAAATAGGTGTGCTTAAAGTACAAATATTGTAAAACACTATGACAATAATACATTTTTATGATTTTAAAACCTTGATATCTGTTTATCAAATAGAGTATACTTTATTCTTTTTAAATTTTATTTATACATGCTTGTATCCACCTCCACCATACCCCTCCCCCTCCCCTAAAACACGTTCATAAAGCTTAAATTGCTCTATACATAAAAAATTAACACAATTCCTCTCAAACACACAACTTACATGTTACTCTTTTCTGAATGATTGAATGATACCTATCTATATCTATCCGTTTACTAAGACGACCACTTTTTTAGATATCAGGAGCTTATAACGTACAGTATCAGCATTTAGGCATCAGGGACTTATGACGTACAGCATCAGCATTTAGACATCAGGGACTTATGACGTACAGCATCAGCATTTAGGCATCAGGGACTTATAACGTACAGCATCAGCATTTAGACATCAGGGACCTATGACGTACAGCATCAGCATTTAGACATCAGGGACTTATGACGTACAGCATCAGCATTTAGACATCAGGGACTTATGACGTACATCATCAGCATTTCTCCTATGATAAGCTTGGAGGTTTAATTTGTTTATGTTCTAAGAAAAAAATCAAGTAGGAGGTAGGCTTTTATTATCGTTGGTAGAAAACGTCATCATATAAATATTGGCCAGAATTCTTTAGAAGTAGGAGAGTGGCCTTTTCATGGATATTTGATATTCATGTTCATCACTTCACAGTGTTATCTTTTGATTCAGGGTTATCTAATCTCACCATAAGTGATTAATGTGTGTGTGTCCCCTTTTTGCTTACATTTATTAATTAATTTCTGCTTTCTCCCCACAACTAATGGACAGACTGGTTTATTTTACCAATTTCCTCTTTCCTGGTGAAAATATTCAAATCGGTGTATGAACCAGTCTATCAATAGCAGCTACACAAACATAAGACATGAACATAGAGCAAGATTAATATCCAGATGGCACTCTAATCTTGTTATCATTAGCAACAAATAATTGATTATCTGTAATGACAACCAAATTGTCCTGATCCTGAGCACACTCATATGTTGAGATGAATTGATAATTTAAATTTTAAAAAAGTCAGGATGTAAAACCTTGATTGCATCTTGTTTTTAGATTGATCTTCTATTTAAAACAAAATAGTGAAATGTAAAACCTACAAGATTTTACAATTAATTCAAAACCGATTTAGTGAAGGGAACCTCAGAGACCGTTACATCCTATAGGTAATAAAAATAATAGATCAAACAATCATTAAAAAATTAATTAATCAATCAATCACTAAAGTTACATGCCCCTAAACTCTGATATTCGTCTCCCCCCCCCCCCCCCCCCAGCGTTTGGGATATTCGCCTACATTTAGTTACCAATCCGAATCCAATCCAAAGTCCATTAGGTTTAAAGATTCTATCTTAAATGATGGAGGAGGTGTTCTGCAACATATATACTATAATGCATCCATATACATAACCGGATTAGGTCACGTGTGCACTTAGAGGGAGTATCTCAAAATCCAAAATTTTGTTGCAAGGCAATAAAGGCCTATATTCCTACAAACACATAAGCAAACATAGGGAATAAGCAAACATAGGCAATAAGCAAATATAGGCAGTAAGCAAATATAGGCAATAAGCAAACATAGGCAATAAGCAAACATAGGCAATAAGCAAACATAGGCAATAGCAATAAGCAAATATAGTCAATAAACAAACATAGACAATAAGCAAATATAGGCAATAAGCAAACATAGGCAATAAGCAAACATAGGCAATAAGCAAACATAGGCAATAGACAATAAGCAAATATAGGCAATAAGCAAACATAGGCAATAAACAAACATAGGCAATAGGCAATAAGCAAATATAGGCAATAAGCAAACATAGGCAATAAGCAAACATAGGCAATAGGCAATAAGCAAATATAGTCAATAAGCAAACATAGGCAATAAACAAATATAGGCAATAAGCAAACATAGTCAATAAGCAAACATAGGCAATAAGCAAATATATCATTATGAGAACTCTGTTACTGCTGAATCTGTTCAGTAGTGCTGGGAATGTGATAAAACTGCATGATTAATCGTCAGTTTCCGCTACCAATCGATGATCGATTAATAATTAATCACTTTATCTACATTATATCTTGCGAAAACATATACCTTTTCTAATAAATAGCCTAAAGTACGAAAGAGCAGGAATGACACATTAAAATGAATGTATACCAAATTGATTACAAAATTCCAATGATAGGTCATTTCACTGAAACTGACCAATGCTTGACCAAATTAATTATCAGAACAGCACTAGTATTCATTTAAAAAAAAAAAAAAAACAAAAAAAAAAACACCAGTTCTTTTTTTTAGTATGAGGCTATAATCAAAAGTTCATGCAATATTCATTAAACCTGAGCACTGAAGCCTTATCCCGTTCATCCAGATTCCGTATATTGGAATATCTCTGTAACCGAATGACAATTTCTGGGGAAATATTTCCTCTATTATGAAGGGATTCAATAATTCAGATTCTTCATTTATCCACTAAAGAGGCGTGGAAACAAATGTGTTTGGATTAACAGTGATTTACTGTAATCTTTTCTAAGAAAAATCACATAAAACAATAATTGTGGATAGAGTCATTTCATGAACAAAGTACTGATACAGTTTATAAAAAATCATTAACCAACTGACTCACTGGAGAGAAATTAATCAACTGTGAATCTTTATTTCAAAATAAATAAAACTTCATGACTTAGCGATACAAAATAAAATGATTGATTGGCACATAGTAAAAGATTGTATTCAAAAGATTATTTGGTTTACTAATAACCACAAACAAAAAGTGATATAAAAAACAACCACCCTTTGTTCCAGCACAAATTTTGGGAGTCTGTTATTTCCTAAAACCTTAATAAATATCTTTTCCTATAATTAACCACTCAAGCCATTGGAAGTAGCAAAATTTATTGCCAACAGATCACTACAGCCATGCAATGATGTTAATTTTTGGCGAAGCAATAAGGAGCTATGCAATCTTTATGGATTCAGACGTAATTAGAAAACCAGAAAATTCCCATTGCATTGGATCAATTTCCCTCAAACTACCCAATCTTGACAGCTGCTGCAAGGACTGGCATCAATGATGCAAGTGACAGTGTACGGAGAGCAAGAGCAATAGAATCATACACCTAATTCAAAACTAATACGCAAATTACATGTAGAGTCTGGGTAATTCCATAGTGTATATATCCATGCTATCATAGTCTCTAGACCTCAAGCAGCAGACGATAACTAATCTAATCATGCTTTTCTGTTATAATTCGTATGAATGACAACTGACATTGACATATGCTGGAAAACTATTGTATATATTTCAACTTAATTATAGGGCATTGCCCTTCTTTAACGTTGGTCCAAAAAATTCAACAGGCGCTTGGATGATTTTAATTCTTGAACTGAAGAAGTTAAAGAGCTGTTACGGCCTAATGGGTCTGATGTCATGATTACGTAATGTAACAAGAATCCCACGAAGGAACTGATGCTCTACTGTGGTGGCAACGTTGGAGGTCAGGAGGCATCAGTTTAATTTAGGACCAACTACACACAGTAGGAAAACCCCATCGTTCAGGCGGAGTAGATTTTGAAGATGGCTGCCGTAGTGGATACCGGGTATGTTGAAGGTCAGATTGGCACCATTCTTAATTTGAGGCAACATCATATCTTCAGAAATGCTTTTGTGAAAACCCCATGTTGATATGACCAGTACAAGTATACGAGGAGTAGCGACAACATGTTTTCAAGATGGCGGCTATGGCGGTCATAATGGATGCCTGAGGGGCACCATTTTCTTTAGGAACAATTTGACGTTATGACGAAACTGCGTGCCTGAAGTTTCATGACCTTCCTCCAAGTAGCTGAGGAGTAATAGTGATAATACTAATGGACGCTGGACACCCAAACAATGTACTAAGGACCACATAATAAATCTCTTTTAGTCTTCGACCAGTAGAGCTAAAAACCTCTAAGGCAGATTTGAAGGACAACAAATCTGTTTTTCTGATAAATAATTTGTCTTTTGACACAAATACAATTGCAGTTGAGGTATTACTAACATTAACCTCTTGGGAACAGATTAAAGTGTTTCAAAGATTTAAATGGATTTGAGTGTTATAAACAAGAAATACAACATACATACAGTCATATCACCTGCTAAACGTTTTCAAAAAGGAATCTGTTGTAATCAGTCTTTAATTGTTTACAGGTGAAGTCCTTGCTTTGGACATTAGAAGTCTCATGTTCAATATCCAGTGCAGCTATGCGTAAAGTATAGTAGCTACGTACTTTTTGAGCCAGTTGTTTCCGAGATACTGTAACTTCGTAAATCTCTTGCAGTATTCATTCTGGGTGCTATTTCACTGATTTTTACTCGTTCTTCTATCAGAAGGAATAACGTAGCTTCAAAATTCGAACTCTAGCTTTGAAAAAGAACCATTGATGCAAAATGATGTTTCTATTGAGACCAGTCACAAATTAAGGATTTAAAAAAAGAAATAAAAAACCAAAACAAACTAACACCCCCCCCCCCAAAAAAAACCCCACAAAAAAACAAACAATGAAACCAAAGGTTATTTTATGACTTATGGAGCACAAGAATATATCACAAATGTTCGTATACAACAAGCTTTTGCATAATTTTTGTGATTCATTTTGACGGAATGTAGCGTTCTATCTTTCTAAGGTTGTAAGAAAAGAAAAATGGACTTGCTTACATTAAACTAAAAATGTTCAAGCGCTGCATATATTTGCTTTGTTTTTACTTGTATTTGTTTGTTTATTTACTTTTTTGCTTGGCAAAATGCTCAATAAGGCATGATTATATAAACCTTTCAGGGGAATGGTATATAACAGGGTGCATAACCTTCCTTGTGATACTATATATGGCGAATTATTTCCAAGTAGTTTCATTTACGAGACTATTATGACCTGATTACAACTTCAGTCTCTTGGAAATGGAGTACAATAATTAAAAATTCTAAAAATGTGAACATTTCACACATGAATTTTTAATATTAATATGTTTGGAAATTAAACCATGCAAATATTTCTTCATTTATAGTGTTTATTTAATTAAAAATAAACTTATTGGTAAATTGGTAAGTAGTGTACGAGTTCAATATACAAGTTGAAATAAACTTCTTGGTGTACACATATTTGTAAGTGTACCAAAATAATTAATGTACATGTTATTCACCAGTACAAATTCAAACCTTTGCTGAAATAAATTAAACTAATTAATTGGATATGAATATGCATGTTTAACATCAGGCTGGTATTCGGGTTCTAGTTATGCACATACCAAAAGTAACTTCTCCCTGAGATATGCATTATTTGTGTCTTGTCAGGCTGGGATAGGGTTATGGGCATGACCATACCAAAAGTATCTTCTTCCTAACATAAAGCTTATTTGTGTCTTGTCAGGCTGGGATTCGGGTTAAGGGGATGGAAATACCAAAAGTATCTTCTCAATGAGATATGGATTATTTGTGTCTTGTCAGGCTGGGACAGTGTCATGGGCATGCACATACCAAAAGAATTTTCTCCCGGAGATATGGATTATTTGTGTCTTGTCAGGCTGGGACAGGGTTATGGGCATGCACATACCTAAAGTATTTTCCCCTAAGACATGGATTATTTGAGTCTTGTGCGGCTGGGATCGGGTTATGTGCATATACATACCGAAAGTAGCTTCTGCCTGAGATATGGAATTTTTTTCTGCCTTGCAAATTAATTGGCTAGAATAAATTTTCTCCACAAGAGCAGAAGTGGTCCTTAGAGAAGGGGAAGAAGTAAATCTGATAAGGGGTTACGGAAGTATAAGTGAAGAAAATACTTTAACCAAAAACTTTAACCAAAATCGATCCCATAGCCCCAACCAGGTGCAGAACATTGGGAAAGAAATGGTACTGAGAGAATGGGAGTATATGATCCCGTTACATTCCAAACATGAAGTGAATTGGTGAAGGATTTATGAAAATATAAGTGACGAAATAATCTGTAACCATAAACTGAAACCAAAATGTGTCTCCATTATAGTTCTTGGTCCCGTGACCCCAGACGGGGGCAGGAGTTGTACTGAGAGCAGAGATGTATGTGATGATGTTTCATTCCAAATATGAGGTGAATCGGATAGGGAGTTATGAAAATATAAGCGATGAAAAAATAAAATAAATGTAACCAAAATGTGTCTCCCAATATATGTGTTTTCTCAATGGCTCCACTCAGGAACCGAACCAAGGCCCTGGAGTGAAGGGGAATATAGGATGATGTTATATTCCAAACATGAAGTGAATTGGTGAAGGAATTATGGAAATTTAAAAGTAATAAAAGTAAACAAATAAAAAATTAACCAAAATATGTTCACGTTATAATTCTTGTCACCCAGGGGCAGGAGTGATACCAGACCAAGGAAAATATATGATAATCTTATATTCCAAATTTGAAATGAACTGGTGAAAGGATTATGGAAATATATAAGAGCTGAAAAACAAAACACTGTAACAAAAATCTTTAACCAAAATGTGTTCTCGTTATAATTCTTGGTTCCATGATCATCTTAGGGGCAAAACCCGGGGGCAAGAGTTGCGCTGATAGAAGGGGAGTCCTGGATGATATTTTAATTCAAATATAAAGTGAATCTGGAAAGGGGTTACTCAGATAGAAATGTTGGAAAAAAAACTTGAACTTCTACCAAAGATGTCCACATCCACATCCACATACGGACAACCTAAACACTAGATGTCCCGACTTCAGGGCTTACAAATGTGTGTGTGTGAGAGAGAGAGAGAGAGAGAGTTGTCACGTAGAATCAATCACCAATTGATGTCCACAAAAATGTACATGCAACAGAATAATTATATCTTGCCAATTTTGTTCTATTTCTAGCAAAGCTTGGTGAATATTGATTGGTCTAGGGCGGATATTGGATTGGCAACGAAAATCAATATATTGCATAAATCTTCATTAAGTACAGAGATAATGACAGTTTATGACAGAGACATGAAGAAGATTATTACATTCCTGGGTTCATACTCTTTTATTGATGATGATCAAGTTTCTAATTTATTGATGACTCTATTTGTTCTTATCCTGCTACCTAGTGTGATGCAAATATATTGGAAACCTGCGTATTACAAGTTTAACAATGCCTACCTAGTGATACAAATATATTGGAAACCTGCGTATTACAAGTTTAACAATGCCTACCTAGTGATACAAATATACTGGAAACGTGTATTACAAGCTTATATATTTAATTAATTTTCCAGGTGATTTGGGACTTTTTGTATATACGAGAGTTCGATTTCTTGAAAAGGGGGTGTTGGTTCGTATCGCCCTCAAGGGTCAACTTGACTGCTTTTTACTAAAAGCTTGTAATTGGAAAAGGCTGGAAGAAGGTATCTAAGCAATAATTACCCCAACCCCTATTCACCTCCTATCTGGATCTGCCATTGTTTTCCGAGATACAAAAGTGTTTATTTAAGTCTATATTGAGATATAAATAAAAAAAAAGTATCTATTTCTGCTTTTAATTTATTTATTTAACAAAAAAAAAATAAAATGTTTTTACAGTGACACTTCAGGTATCTCCAGTAGTTGGTAATGAACACTATTCTCAAATCATTTAAGTCGGATTCAACTTTTGGTTCGTCAGCTGTATGTTTTATTTTTTTTTTTTTTTTTTTTTAAACAAAAAGGATATGTGTGCCTCAAGAAATAATTACAGCTTCTCATATAATCATCTTGTTGAGATATACAGAACATAACTTTATTGATTTTGACGTATGCAGCAAAGCACATGGTCAATACATTACATATTGCATATACATTGTTGCATAATTGAATGAATAAATAAATGAATAATGGCGATATAAAATCTGTGTGTACACATAAATCCTCGGAGAGAGAGAGAGAGAGAGAGAGAGAGAGAGAGAGAGAGAGAGAGAGAGAGAGAGAGAGAGAGAGAGAGAAGATATTCTAAGTTGGAATGCATTATACACATATTTACCTATGTGGTTTATTAGTGTGATGAAACTCTTAATATAATCAAAACCTTTATGTGGCTGGCATTAGCAATTGCTCTAAGATAGGAAGCGGTTTCGAAGATATATTTTATATCTGTATACATATACGAAGTTTTCGCAGCAGCTGCAGAACTCCAGTCAGAATAAATTATGTATTTTAGTCTTTTTGATTAAAAATCGATAAATAGGAAGATATCTGGACTGAATTAGGGTTAATACCAGACTTCTCCAAAGCCTGAGATCATTAGTATCTTTCTCACAATAGAAACCCAGTACTTATAACTCTTTAATTTTTAATCGGTAAGCATTAATTGGTGTATTGTTTCGAAGAATACAATTTTCTGTGCTTAGCGATTTGAACCAGTACTTAATGATGCGCAGATATCTGTTTACATAAAGTGGATATCGTTCCAACTCTCCATATACGAACATATTGTTGGTAGATAGTTTAACATCTAGTAACCACTTGCAATATTTTCTATGTACTCGTTCAATATTTTTCAGCTTTCAAAAATCCCCAAATTTCGCAGCAATAAGACAAAATTGAAGATACTAAAAATCAAGTAAAGCACACATTATATTGACTGCACATTGTATATTATTAGCATTATTCAAAAGTACATTCAATGCTTTGATACCTTTGCCAGCAATGGAATCTATAGCACATCGAAAAGAGCCTCTGTTAGTAAAAACAAGCCCTAAATAATTAAACTTATACACAATGTCAAGAAACACATCTCCGTATTTAAATTAAACATCTAGTCTTCTAACTCTTTTGTTAAAAATCAAAACCTTTATTTTACATTTACCAATATTTACAAATATATTCCATCTTATACAGTATACATGTAACTTATCTAAGGATGCCTTTAGACCGTCTGCTCTCTCTGAAAATATCACCGTATCATCAGCAAACAATAAAAGGTATGAAAAGATTTCTTCTAAAATTATACCCGCCTCTTTGACTGCAATTTAATTTCTAGATCATTAATATAAAGACTAAATAAAAATGGAGAGAGGCTTTCGCCTTGAAGAAGCCCAAGTAAACAATGTAAATAGTCTGAATGTGAGTTTAAGTGATTTACACATGACTGCACTGAGCTGTAAATAGATTTTATTATCGTTAAAATTTTCCCAGTCCCCCCTGCATTTTACTACTTTTTGCTTTTTCTACACAATCAAATTAGACTTGTCTTTTCTACACAATCAAATTAGACTTGTCTTTTCTACACAATCAAATTAGACTTGTCTTTTCTACACAATCAAATTAGACTTGTCTTTTCTACACAATCAAATTAGACTTGTCTTTTCTACACAATCAAATTAGACTTGTCTTTTCTACGCAATCAAATTAGACTTGTCTTTTCTACACAGTCAAAATAGACTTGTCTTTTCTACACAATCAAATGCTTTTTTTAAATCAATAAAGGCACAAAAAAGCGTTTTCTATTCATAGAGAAGTTTTTTAAACAAAAAATTTAATATAGCAATGGCGTATACTGTACTATTATTCTTCTTAAAACCAAATTGTGCATCAGAAATAATATCTTATTTAATGGCCCAAGAGGAGAGTCTTTGATTGAATATGCTAGTGAAAACTTTTCCTATGCAGCTAAGTAGTGTTATTCCTCTATAATTATTTGTATCGGATGGATCACCTTTTTTAAAAATTGGTATAATAAGGCCCTTGCTCCAGTTTGAAGGATAAATACCGCTACTAAATATCATCTTAACAAGTCTCAGCGTGCAATTTGCTCAAAGTGGAAACTACTCAACAATGTACTCATTCAAAAATGTGTCAAGACTTGGTGCTTTTTTATTGCTAAAAAAAAAAATTCCTTCAAAATAGCGTCAATGCTTCAGCTTTCTCATCGAGTATGCTTTGGTCTAATAGTACTAAAATTAAAGATCGTTGTATATCAGCAAGGAACGCAGTTTTAAAATCAACATTCCATTTATGTTGTAGCGTTGTAAAATACGTGTAATTCTGCCGATTATTTGCGGTTTTTAACGAGAAGGACAATGGACTATAATTTAAACATTCTGTAAATCTAAGAACTCTGAAGTTTTTAATGAAGGAGAAATTATTCTCAGTAGTCAAGACATAATCTTTCTCCATTCGTTGTGAAACACGTGAACTTATTCTTATCTGCATCGTCACATAATCTTCCATTTAAAATGAGTATACAAGTGCTCTTACATAAGTCGAGTAGGTGATTTCCAAGACTGTGACTGCTTTGGTCATAATTAGCACGTGGAATTGGAAAGTGAGTAGTATTTACCTCGTCACGCGTTATGAAATTAGAGTCATTTTCTATGTAATCCGTCTTTAGACCGGTCCTACTATTAAGATCACGTGCTACTATAACGGTTCCCTTATGCGTATAATGATTGACTTCCATCAGTAGTTTAACAAATAAATAAAAATTACGAAAATTATGTATCCGTGATTGTTCGAGTGGAATATAAACAAAGCAAATATAAACATTATCATCATTATGATATGCAGTCTGAATCTGACTCTATTACAAAATGCAGTCAACGATTGCAAGGGAGATAATTATGAATCCGTGATTATTCAGGTGGAATATAAACAAAGCAAATATAAACATTATCATCATTATGATATGCAGTCTGAATCTGACTCTATTACAAAATGCAGTCAACGATTGCAAGGGAGATAATTATGAATCCGTGATTATTCAGGTGGAATATAAACAAAGCAAATATAAACATTATCATCATTATGATATGCAGTCTGAATCTGACTCTATTACAAAATGCAGACAACGATTTCAAGGGAGATAGTTATGAATCTTATAACGTCATTTGTTGAAACAGGTTTATATTTTGTAGACTGTTGGGCAATCATTTTTGCAACAGTCATCTGAGTGATTTGTGTAGGTGAATTTATGAAAAAGTAATTTTGTCAATAAACATCCAATATTTTTCATAACCAAACTAATGCTACATTTTTGTTAGCTGAGAAAAAGGTAATAGCAATCATGACAAAAGGATTGGAATATGTATTGTTTTTAACACAACCAGCTCAGAATGTCTAGGAATCAATAAAAAGGATTTATGGCTAACAATCTCTTTTGGTGTTAGCTTTATTGAAGAAATCAAAAGCACGTGTTCTAATGCGTGTTATATTTATTAACACTACAATAAGAGTTTTACGAACCTATAATCTCCACCCTACATAAAAATTACAAAGGTTTCATAGTAATCTTTTAAGCAATTTTAATATTTTATGAAAGTAATTTATATATTACTAGATAGTGTGTATTATCACAACGACAGTCAAGCTTATTCACACGAAACAATCAAAGTCTTTATAGACAGGTAGTATTCATCTAAAGGTAAGTCATGTAAGTATATTTGAACAAAACTGATGAAGCAGAGAGAGAGAGAGAGAGAGAGAGAGCGAGAGCGAGAGAGTGAGAGAGAGAGCGAGAGAGAGAGAGAGAAAATAGTTCCAATTGTTCAAATCAATTAAGCAGGTGGGATTATGTTTTTTAAAGAGCAAGTGATTACTTCAGACAATGGACAAAGTACACATTCGGCCATTATAATCACCTGTCGCTACTTAAAGTAGAGATTATAGGTCACGTTGAACAGATGGTTGCTATATACAGGTAAACTATATAAGAAATTTAGAGGGTACTAAAAACAAATGTTGGTATACATGGATAGGTGGTCGTTACCTGTAGGTGGTCGCTAAATTTGATTGGAAGAATGTAAAAGCCTATCACTATGCGAAAAAGTTATTTTTCAAATAGCATTTAATACATTTCTTATTGGAATTTTCTGATAAAAGTTACAGCCAAGAATTTAGTTTTCTTAAAGAATGCAAACTTGCACTAATGTATATAATAAGATGATAACTTGCCAACATCCTTTTTCCCCATGAGCCAAAGGTTTTCCTTTAACAGCTTTTTTTTCTTTCAGAGGCAACAGTTAATACATTGCTCTCACCCTAGTAACTTTAATATACATTAAACACAGTGTAAATTTCAAATCCTGAATGATACTTCAGAGTTTAATCAGATGCGACCAAACATTTTAAGTCCCTAGATTCTAGGAAAATGAACTCTTATTTTCATATGTGCCTTGAATGAATATACTAAGTGAATGGAATATATAAAAATATTATTCAAATCCAGTGAACAGTTTTAAAGATTTGGCCGATTAATTTAAAACATCTTATCTTCATCGATAACCTGGGCAACGAAAGCCGCCATGATCGATATAGTTCTAACGTCACGAAGTCGTACCCGTTCTATCGCAGATATATTGGTCCACCGATTCGCTGTTAACATTTCGAACTGTTAAAGAAATCACACAGAACAAGGATGTTAAGCTTATTAGAAAATTGTAAAAATGCTGAATTCAGATTACGGAGATACACGAGGAACCAGTTTATATGGCCGTCAGATTTGTGCAACGTACGCCGAGAACCTGCCACTTTTCACTACCACATGATACAGACTCTAGACACGATTCGTTATGTAAACTCAAAATGTTATTCAAACTCCAAGATACTGGAAAGACGTGTACTTTTTCATATGAAATAAAAATATATCCAAATCAAATCTAAACTTTCTAACAACTAGTCCCTTTTAGCCGACTGTCATCTTGTTGCATAACCGGAATGGAGTAAACAACGTAACTAACACAGATAATTACTGCTATCGCAGGTGAAGAGCTTATATACATGGCGACATCCTGTGCTTTGGTAAAGCCGTTGATTGCGCAAAATAAATCGAAAAATTATCCGTTACAAAAGTGCTTTAAAAAAACAAAATCTGTAAATACCAAAGTTTCTTCACATTTTGCATTTAATAAAAATCAGTTTGTCACCAGCAGTTTATTTTCCTTTAACTTACTTTTAAAATGGACTTTTCCACTCCAAATTACTGTTCATTCTGAGCATCACATTGTAGTCCCAGTGGTGTACAGATAATACAGGTGTAACTGTATTTTGTCCTACAAACCTATCTGCTGGCTCAGAAGTGCTTTCCTCTGGATCTAGGAAGTTCATTGTTGGAAGTCCAAAGTTTGCAAACAGTCAGCAGTATAAAGTGACAAACTGACATCCTGTACACATTTAAACCAGTCAGTTTATGTAAAGTCTCTATTGTCGAGGTCTAAGTTTCCTGAAATAAATACCAACCCTCATGATGCCTCGTGTTTCAACTTCCTGAATATAATTACAACATAAAGGGCAAATCCTCGAACAACTTGTCCCACATACTGTATGACATCCACGTAAAACGTACACCCAACTTGTCCCACATACTGTATGACATCCACGTAAAACGTGCACCCAACTTGTCCCACATACTGTATGACATCCACGTAAAACGTGCACCCAATTTGTCCCACATACTGTATGACATTATCCACGTAAAACGTTCACCCAACTTGTCCCACATACTGTATAACATCCACGTAAAACGTGCACCCAATGGTGTTCAGTATCAAGACAAATCTTCCATCGCACAGTGTGCTAGTTGCTCATTATCTATGCTGTTATCTTGAAAATATAAATACACATAGACTAAACAGCACAGATCCTGATGTGCCGCGAACAGTTTACAAATTTTGAAAGCCTTTCATGCAAGCATGCTTTTTGTCAAATTTAGTCAAATTCTGTTGAGCGATGTTTGAGAAGAAGTCGTTTGAAAGTATTTATATTTTTAGTACTGATGGCCATATTTAATGGCGGATTTGCATCATTTGTATAAATTTGTAAAGATCTTCTTAGCAAGATGCTTTTAATTACGTTTGTTCAAATTCTATTGCGTGGCTTGGAGAAAAATGAGAACAATGTCCATATTTGATAGCGGATCAGCATCAAGTTTATAAATTTGAAAGAACTTTATGCTAGGATGAAAATTGTCAAATTTGTTTAAATGCCGTTGAGTGTTTGTTTTAGAAGTCGTTTAAAAGTTTTTATATTTTTAGTAAGGGCGGCCATCAGAACAAATTTGAAAGACATTTATGCCATGTGCTTTGTATCAAATTTAATTAAATTCCATTTAGCGGTTTTTGAGAAGAAGTTGTTTAAAGATTTTTCTGTTTTTAGTAAAGGCGGTCATGATGACCGACATATTGGCTTTAATTGAATACATTTGAAAGATCTTGATGTTGAAACGCTCCCCGTAAAGTCATGTGCAAATTAGCTAGGCGGTGTTCAAGAAGAAGTTGCAAATAGCAATAGTTAACGACGACGAACGAAGGACAAAGGTCCATGCCATAAGCACACTGAGCCTTGCGGCCAGGTGATTTAAAAAAAAAATAAAATAAAGGTTTTCATTCGTTTTAATGTTGCTGAGTCACTCATGGTACCAAATTTCCTCCTGCCATAAAATGCCTGTGCCAATTTTAAAATCATCCTATGCATTTGATTTAATATTGGTGTGAAACAATGAACCAGTCTAAAACCTTCATTCTCAGACTGTGTCAAATATCTTTAATGTTAGAGTTTGGGAATGACAGCTAGAATCTAGATTTTCATCAAGTACTCGTACAAAGCTTTGTCCTCTGAAAAGTGAATCATTTTTTGGTTTTGATTGTCTAAAACAGATTATCAGGAGGAATTTTTTTAAAGGCAGAAACACAACCAAACATGCATAGTGCTGTTTTTTTAAAAACACTTTTACTCTTTAAGAGTTATTCCCACCCCACTAAAATCATTGTATCCTAATTTCACACTTGCTATTCAGAAAAGTTGCTCATCTATCTATTAGGTCAGAAACAACATCGGCATTCTTCTGCTGAACAAAATTATCTGCTCATCTGCACGATAGAAATGACGATGGTTCTATGCAAAGATTTTCAAATGACCTTGACCTTGCCTTAGGGTTTGAGATTTATTGACATTCATTAAACTTTATCCAAAATCTGAAACAAGATTTACAAACAATAATGACCTTGCTTAAAGGTCAAAGAGATTTGGGTAATTGGATTTGAAAGGACAATGCTGACTGATTCTATTGTATAAATGTGATAACTATCCTTTCCTGGGTTTTGAACTTATGGCCATGCCATTAAAATCCCCCCAACACCCCCAACACCCACAAGAAAAAAAAAAAGGTTTGTGTTTATAAAACGCTGCAGACCAAAATGTCAAAGTGGAAAGAGTTAAAACATTTTTTAGAAAACTTCGAAACATTGTAATAATGATATGAAAATCTACATACAAACATGCATACAAAATTGAAGTAGTTTTTGTTTAATTATGCTAACAAGATTTTCGTACAAAAAGTCCCAAAAGTTCACAAATATGTTTAAAAAAATGGAAGAATCGCTGAAATGACCTGAAAATCTAATCAGGTCATGAACATAATAATACAAATATGCCTACCGCATTTCATTTTTCTACCTAGAATGGTTATGGGACAATCTTGCTAACTGGCTTCTCGAGACAGATTGACAAACATATGGACGGAGGGGCATACGGAAGGAATAACAAACGGGTAGGACCAAATCAAGATGCCCCCGCTGCAAGCCGTGGGGTGGGGTGGGGGTGGAGGGAAAAAAAAACATCACTTTAAACCTTAACGATTTTGATGCCGGCTGTCTCTGGTATCAGAATCAGAGACAACTATGTCTTGTGTATTCTTTGGCAGGCGAGACAACTATAAAACAAAAGAACGAATTAACCAATTGACTGTGCAGCTGGTATCGTTATATTCAATATAACTTTCATACTAGGTTTCAGATATTACTGGGTATGCCAGAGAGAGCGACAGAGAGACATAGAGACAAGGCAGAGACATACAGTCAGACACACACAGAGAAGATATTTAATGCTAGCTTGTCCTTTGGGACTAGCGACGGCTAGAATGTAGTTTGACCATATAAACTCAAATGGCACAAGTCCACGCAGTCATCATGGAGCTTCTATCATACGTACAGACACTTGAGACAGTGGTTTCAACTTCCTCCTCTTTAGCTTTGGTCAAGTTTCTGAGGGCTCAGCTGAAGTGCGATAAGTGTCTGTTCGGGGCAGATATCTATCGAGTTATCATTCAAGTCTCCTAGACATTTAAAGCAAGTCACTAAATATATGATAAAGGTCGGCTGAGAGAGATAAAGCTGCAATATTTGTATGTAATGATTATTGTAACAGATCATGGCATGATCCAACTTTAGGAAGAGCAGGTTGTATTCTTTGAATCTAGCTAACGAATAATTCAGAAATGATTAATTATTGTAGACATGAGAGTCGAGACACCTCGCTTATCAGTTTCACTAACACTCTACAGCAAGGATAAAGTTAGCATTAATTATCAGAAATTCATTTGATTGGTTTGTGTATAATCATAGTATTCCCTGTAAATTACGTGTACGATAGACTCGACTAGTGTGCTTGTTATTACAGATTAGTATATCATGTAAACTAGTATAGAAGCATGATGTATGTTAAACTACATGTATGGATACATGTACACACTTGTTTTTGCTGTGATGAACCCAGGGTTCTATAGGCTGGTACTCTTCTTGAAAGGGGTGCGGGTGGGGGTGGACTTATTTTTGTAAAATGCTTTTTTGAATACAAATTTTCCAACATTTTGTAAACCAGAAAAAGACCTGGGGATTAACACTTGAAAAATGACAATCATTCATTCAATATTTGTCTTTTCCATGAGCGAAACTTGAGCTTTAACTTCTAATATGACACCCCCACCCCAGCCCCAGCAAAGAAATCAGTTTCAGATCACAGTATACCCATTTTCATGCAATAATCAATGTGAAAGAAAGGCTGTGCAGTTAACATTATGTGCCGGTATTGATCATAAACTTTTCCCATACAAGAAATGACTTATATTAAGATGTTTTACATTATTCTTAAACAGGAATACATAGAATAAAGAAATTAATATAACAATTGATCATACACTATCTCTTTACAGCAACAGGCTGACAATACAGATTTAGAATAAAAGAGAAAAAATAAAATAAAAACAAGAATCCCAAGTGGACCTGAGATCAGACAGCTCTCAGACACCTTCGTCAAAGTCAAATGCCTGGACAGCTGGCCATGAAATCGGAGTTAGTTTGACGCTTTCCAACAGTTAAAGGTTATTTCCTATTCATAATAATGGCATCCATAATGGATGCCAGATGAGCATTATTTATGCAAACATGAAATACCTTATGCTATGATGCTTTTTATGAAATTTGGTAAACTTTTGTTTGCCAGTTTCGAGAAGGAATCATTTAAAGGTCTTTCTATTTTTAGTAAAAACAGCCAAATTTGATAGCGGATTGGCGCCATCTGTATGAATTTGGAAGGCCTTGTTTAGATTCTGTTCCGCGTTTTATGAGAAGCAGTCATTTTAAGGCTTTTCTATTTTTAGTAACGGCGGACATATTTGATAGTAGGTCGACATCATTTGTGCAAACTTGAAAGGCATGAAGGCCAGAATGCTCTCTGTCAAAACTGTCCAGATTCTGATCAGCGGCTTTTGCGAACAACTTTGGAGTTTTTTTTTGTAACGGTGACCATATTTGATGACAGGTCGCCATCATTTGCATAAAACTGAAAGGCCTTTGTGCTAAGATGCTTTCTGTCACATTTGGTTGAATTCTGTCACATTTGGTTGAATTCAGTCACATTTGGGTGAATTCTGTCACATTTGATTGAATTCTATTCAGCGGCTTTGGAGAAGAAATTGTTAGAAAGTTTTCTATCTTTAGTAATGGTGGCCATACTTGATGTTGGATCGTCATTTTTTTTTTTTTTTGTGTTTGTTTGTTTAAAGGGGTTTCATGCCTGGTTTCTTTCTAACAATTTGGTCGAATTCTGTTCAACTGTTTTAAAGAATATGCCATTGAAAGTTGCTTTTTTTTTACTCATGGTTGCCATATTTGATGGTAGATAGGCATAATTCCCACAATTTGAAAGGCCTTCAGTAGCGGTGGCCATATTTGATGGCGGACAGACATTATTTGTACAAAACGGAAAGCACTTTATGCCAGAATGCTCTCTGTCAGATTTGGTTAAATTCTGTCAGATTTGGTTGAATTCTGTCAGATTTGGTTGAATTCTGTCACATTTGGTTAAATTCTGTTCAGCGGTTTTTAAGGTGGTATTTGAAGGTTTTTCTATTTTTAGCAATGGTAACTATAGTTGATAACGGATCGGCATAATTGAAATAAATCTGATGTCTGTAAATATGCTAAAATTTGGTTCAGTGGTGTTTGAAAAGTCTTTAGAATAATTCTATATTTATAGTAACAGTGGCCATATTTGATGGCATATTAGCATCATTTGCACAAATTGGAAAGGCCTTTACGCCAAGATGCTTTTTGTCAAATTTGGTCAACTTCAATTCAGTGGTTTTGGATGAGAAGTCGTTTAAAGGTTGTTCTAGTTTTAGTAACGGTGACCATATTTTGAAGAGAGATTGGCATAATTTGTAAAATTATTTGAAAGGCCCTAATACCAGGATACTATTTTTCAAATTTGGTTAACTTCTGTTCAGTGGTTTTGGAGAAGAATGGATTTTTAAACTTTTAGTAATAAAGGCGATATTTGATGGCGGAACGACATCATTTATACCGACGTAAAGGATTTCTTGCCATTGTGTTTTCCGTCAAATTTGGTCAAGTTTTGTTTAGCAGTATTTTAGCAGAATTCGTTTTAAGATTTTTCTGTTTTTTAGTAAAGGTTGGTCATAATGATTGGAGATCGGCATCACAGACTTGAAAGACCTTTATGCTAGGATGCTCTCTGCAAAGTTTGGTTGAAAGTGGTCCAGTAGTTTTTGAGAAGAAGTCGAAAATAGTAATTGTTGACCGACGCCGCAAGCAGGACCATCTTAATTTAGCTCAATTTGCCTTATGGCAGCTGAGCTAAAATAAGAAAAAAAATTCTTACTTTTGTCTACTGTTAAGAAAACAATCCGCATTTCCAGGAAACTCATAAGGAAATCAGTAGAAATAAAACAAGTAAATTGAAGTACCAAAGTGTTTTCCTTTTTTTAAATTTCCTCACTTAATTTATCCTTCATCATGTAATAGTTTCAATTGCGAGAAATATTTTGAATAATAAATAAACGAATAAATAAATAATTAAATAGTAGATGCTGGCGTAGGAAAAAAATGAGAGATATAATAATTATTGTATGACGGCGGCTTTCTCGTCTGATCTTTCCTGTGGTCTAAATTCCGGTAGTCCACTGCTAGATTTAGTTTAGGTTTGTATGTATGTTGCATCGTTTTACAGCACATTAGCACAATAGTAGATATATGGTGCCAACTAAAGGTAATGTTCTAAAATTGTTAAAATTAATTGCACGAACATTTAGGAAGATAAACCCTTCCAAATAAATGTAAATATCAAGTATAACAAGATAAAATGTAAATCGTAAAAATTTTCAAATTCTATAATATGTATATAAAATAAAAGATAAAGGTAACACATATAACAGCCTTAAAACATATGGTCAAATTATTTTATATAAACCGCATTCTATCAGGGTATGCACTCTGGTCGAGGTTCACCCTCTATGAGGTACTCATCAGTATGATCTGTGTGTCCTATACGCGATCGGCACAGTAATTAAAAAAAAAAAAGAAAAAGAAAAGTCGACCAATTTATTCACTGCATGGCAGGAGCTATCAAAATGGAGTGTGGTCGTTGGATTAACCCACAAAAGTCTGAGAGCAAAACTCTGTAAGGGAGAATTTTCTGCCGCGATAACTCTAGCGAACCGATAAGGAGCAAGTTGGCGACTGTCCGTCCTTTTCTTTACTATATACACGGTACAATTCAGATGAAAAATCTAAACGCTATCGAACGTAAAGCCCCTGCGTCAACATAGTCATTTGTACATATACATTGGAAAGTGCTGTCATCTTATTTGACCAAGACTGGTTTACATCATTTTGTCACACATTTTGGATTGTTTTGAAGGCAGGGCTAGAAGTGAAGATATCACCTATAGTTTTGGATCTTCTTAAATGGAAATGCATCCTGCAGTGATCTCCCCAGAAATTTTCGATAGCATCGGGTACGCGTGTTTGGGTCATAAAATGTTTTACAAAGCGCGCGTTAACGTCATAAAAGTGAAACAAATTAATATCAATGAAATAAAAAGAAGTGCATATATTTACATAGTATTTTTTATTTATCTAGGTTATAACAGTAACAACAATGCATATCTCATTTATTTCTTAATTTAAATAAATGATATTCGTCTTTTCTTCATTTCACTGTATAAACTGACTGCAACATCACAATTAAAGTCTTTTAAGGGTTGTCCTTCAGTACTGATTGTCATCAGGTAGTTTAGTACCCTCTGTGAAAACCTGTTCCTTAAAACACTCTTAATTCTATTCATCGAGGAGAATGACCTTTCACAATCTGAAAAAAATGGAACATACAATTTATTAATGGATGTACAAAAAAGAGACAAATATACCTGAATCCTAATTAAGTTAATTACCATGGAAAAATTCTTCAGGCACAATTTACACAGCATACCTGCAAAATATATATGTAATTACATAGTTTTATTTTCAAGAATTTGATATAGATCGGGTGGAATAAACTTTTGAGGTCATGACTTCACTGAATAATAAGTAAGAATATGGATGAAATTATTTTAGTTATATTTATAAAAGAATACATTTTATTTATTTCTTTTCAAAAGAGGTAAAACTGGAAGATAAAAATTGTTCCGTTTATTACTTGGATAGACAGAAAAGAGAAATTAATAGGGCAGCACTCACTTAAGTTAGCAATATGGAAAACTTACCATCCGATCGAGCAATTTCCACCCAAGGGAATAACGTCTTCCATTCATTATTAAATCCCATCCTTCGTTTCTTGACTAGGTGCAGACGAAACCCTCAACAAAGGTCGCGCACATGTTCTTACGCAAGCCAGGTACAATGGATAATGGTTAAGTGAGTGAGCAATTATGCTGGATTATCTTAACAAAATACCCCAAAAGAGGTAAGAACAGGTGTCATTTGAGTGGGGCTTTGAATTAGGTGACAGGATGTTTGTTTAACAGATTAATTTTATAAGGGTAGTGGGAAACATCAAAGCGTAGAGGCACAAGAGCATAGCGTAGCGGCAGGTCCTAAAGCGTCGGGATTATCGCTACGGTAAAAGGCCCTCGGGAGAACACTGGTCCTGTATCAAAGGAACATTTGTGGACAGTTTGACATTTAAATTTTAGAATGATCTGCCGATATGACTACACCGAAGGTAAGCAATATGGCGACTGTCTGTACTTTTTTTTTTACAAATAATATATAGGGTATGATCCAGAAAAAAAAGTAAACATACCTAACGTCAAGCTACCGTGGATGTTGATGATTTGGAAGAGACACTAGTGGTCAAAATAATTGGCTACATTTATCTCCATTTTTCGGGGTGCCAGAAAATAGCGCAAGAGGGAAACATTAACAGGCGTGAAAAAGATCATAAACAAATAGAAAAGAAAGCTGTGGTCATACAATAAATCAGTTAGGCAATATTCTATCATGTGACACCAGTTATATTGTAGCGTGGGGGACTCACGTGATATTGACAGGGATAATGCGCCCTCTATTTCTCTACAAATACATGTTTAGTTGCCCTACCCTAAGATATATCTGGTATCCCACTTGAGCATGTCGTCTGACTAAAACATGTCATTTTGATGAATGAAAAAAAAATGGACGCTTAAGGATTAATTCCGTTTGTATATCAGCAGCTATTATGAACAATCCTTAAAATGCAGACAAATCCGTATGTGTGGTCAGCCTGCCGCAATCTATTGAAACAAAAATGTCATACAAATTGTAGTCCTAACTATTTTTAACCATGAAAATCGGCATTAAACTAGTGTGATTTTGGAATTCAGCAATAACTTTTATAAATGCATAACTAGACGTATGAAAATATTTCCTACTTAAATACAATACATACTGAAAAAAGAAACAATCAAGTCCTAAAAAAAAAAAAAAAAAAAAAAAAACAATAAAAAGTTTCAAGACATTCTTGTCACCATGGCACCCTCATAGTTTCTTTAAATATTTTACCCTTTTGTGAAATCCTCCTGCTCCGTAGTAGTACCATCCACAGGGGACTCTATCGTGTCCATAATTAGAATATAGAAGAAATATGAGCGAGGAAACCACGTAATGCTATTTCACTCAAGTTTGAAATCCTCTGCTAGTCAATATATTATATATCGCGTACACTACATACAGAATAGAACGTATTAACTAGTACCAGTGTATAAAGTTAACACGAGACAAACCTAAGGAGGAGCTTCCTGTAATGCACACAAAAACATATGACTGGTTACACATCATCAATAACAAGATTATATTATGACTGCTAATGTATGAACCATGCTGTTTTTGCTGTAACTATTTAACAGCATACAAAACATATGTTTAAAGTTTTCCTGAAGCTATCTATCCATCTTAGTAAGAATAATATACACACAACTTTTTACTTATGTAATAGTTAAGTACAGTGACATTTGTTTTATTGTCAGATGTGTAGGAGGTAACCCGTCAACCTGGAGTAGGCGAATGCTGAGTTTGGGGGTGAGCGGGTTATCGAGTTACACAGGACAATGATCTGACGATAAAACAAATATTAACGTTATTTCACTGTTGTAATACCCAGTAAAACCGCCACCATTGTCGATTTTTGACATCTTTATTAGGTAGAGGACGTTAGAACGTCATATTTATTTTTTACATACGGGTATTTATGGGCCGTTTTTATTTCCTGAAGTATAAAAGTACTTCTGCGTTGGATTGTGTTTCTCAGTCCTAAATAAAAAAAAGGTGTACCATAATAACAGAATGGTGTATCAGGTACTAACGATGTAAATCTAATGGTGTCCCCAACAATATTGGATTGTCTTTTGCACCTTTATGCAAAACAAAATTATGTTATAATAGGGACATAATTTATATGAAGAAGTAAAAAAGCTGTGTACATGACACAAATGTATTGGTATCGATAATATCATGTCCACTTTCCGCTTCCTCCTCATGCATAGTGGGAGGAACGGGGGGGGGGGGGGGGGGGCGAGTGGCTGAAACCAAGAAAGCAGAAGTTTTAAAGCAGAATGCATGCCGTAATAGGTAACTAACAATAATCTACAACAATTTGCTTCAAATAGATTGATCTTATTTGCTCCAAGGACATCCTTCTTCAGTGAAACATGGATTGTATAGCGTATGCGCAAATACACAGGACACTTTATATGGTCGGCTAAAAATTGATTTGTGCACATTTTCATTATTAATAATGTTTGCAGCTAACATTAGGGGCGACATTTCAAGGAACACTGTTTAAAAAATGTTTATAAATTTTACATTGAATTTGTTTTGTTTTGTCTGTCTGACCTGAAATGTCGAAAAATCGTAAAATCAAAATTGCGTTAAAAGGCCAAAAATTGCGTAAAATCAAGATTGTGTTAAAAGGCCAAAAATTGCGTGCAATCAAGATTGTGTTAAAAGACCAAAAATTGCATTTAAAGAAAGTCAAGCTTAGACCTACGTAGGCGTTTCCCCGTCTAAAAATAAGAGCAAGATTGCGAGTAATATGATCACGGGACCAAGCAAGTCATTTGTTCTGTAGTGGGATCGCGGGGGTAATTCAATGTGTTATGGAGTAAAAGTTCACGCTATCTCTCTACCCCCTGTCCCCTATCCCTCTCATATTGTAGCTAGAGATATATACAGCGATCATAATTGCTTTGGCAAAGTACATCAGACACGGTTTATCACATGTAGCTCAGTTTCCTAGACAATGGTGCATATATAGTCATGGAAATGTATGTGTGCATTCACATTTATCCCTTATGTTAACATCCATAAAAAGTAAATTGTGATTGTAATTGCATACATTTCTTGATAAACTGGTTATGCCAAGGTTTCGAATTATGTACTACACATGCAAAGCAGGCGAGACATCATTCAACGGAATTTCCTTTAGGTTCATTCTTAGCACAGACCTTCAAATTTGTATCTAATTATAAGCGTGAAAGATGAGAAGCGTCTTTCGTTGGGATTGATTTTGTTTCATGCAATATTTCACTTGCGTCCTCTTTTTATAAAGTACCAATTTTATTATTGTTAATAACTAATAAAAAAATTAAAAATTAAAAAAAAACCAACAACACAAAACAACTTAGTTTTGTAAGTATTTAGACAAGTTCAAAAACATTACACGATCTGATTGAAATAACGGACACTGATATTGGTCATGTTCTGTTGGCCTTTCGATTCACGAATCAGATTACAGCTTTCACGTTGATGAAAGCGAAAAACGTCATTCGGATCGTTTCTAACGATAACTCTCCCTAACAGGAAATGCATTGCTTTATTTGATTGGCTACGATAACTCAGAAGACCGGTAATTCCAAAGATAACCATAACGTGATCTCTTATCGGTGTGTGTCAGATCTAATTATTATAAATAAAAGTTCTCGATTTTAATCAGATTGTCACATGACAGTGCATTGATATATCCGCACAGTATTTGTGGAACGGATATTATTTTGAACTTGATCATTGAATCCATAAATATAGAACGGAGGAAAGGCATGCGTTTTATTCTGATTTGTTTGAAAATAAATTCATTTTGATTATTCCATCTGCCAACTTCTGTACCTACATAGGTACATGGATGCATGTGTACTTGCATACGGGTAAATACTGTGATTAATTGTCTGGGGGAGGCAGGGAGGAAGAGCGTGTGTGTATGTCTGTTAGAAGAATACAGATTTATTCGAGATATTACAACACACAAACAACTTTTCTTCTCATAGCAATGGGTACATATTACGAATTGCGCATTTAATTAATATTACGAAAAAGAATTCAGTTGTATGTCGCAGACTCAAGCGAGTTACTATGCTAAATATAGAGTTAAAAATGAACGAGTTCCCTAGATAGTCCTAATGGATGAATAATGACTAAATACTATAGACATGCTGATGGTTGTAATGGCTAAGTTTGGAAAATTTTAATTATTTTTTCCTAAACTACGTAGGTATTGGCCGTGGTAACAGACAGTGTTTTGCGAAATGTCAAAATGGCAATATTTTTATCTGATCAGCGATGTAAGTTTAGATTTTATTAAGATGGCACCTTTTTGAGAACTTGACGTTAGTTTTCCTGAGGGAACTTTATCACTGGCACGTGACGGAAGTTGTCCTGAGCTAATTTTATCACTGGCACTTTTCTATGAGATTGCAATTAAAAAAGACATCGCCGAAAAAAAAAAGTGTACAAAAACGGATTTGGATATTTTTCAGGGTTAATTGTACAGATACATTGCTTTATAATTTTAAACATAATTTCATGATATCAAACATAATTGAGGCAGTAAAAATAGAAAGAAAAAGAAAATTACGAGAGGAGGTATAGTGAGTTTTAATTCGCTTATTTCAATTACACTTGCAAATTAAATCTTAGTAATGAAAAAGTATTTGTAATTAGTAATACTAAAAGTTATTTGCCTTAATCTTTAAAATAATTTTTTTTTCGTTCCTTTTGCTTGTTTTCGTTCCTTTTTGGGATGTAGGCAAGGCGTCTGAAGAATGGTAACTATAGTAACTAGTTTCTATTTTTAGATTATATGTTTAATAATGATATTGAAAAGAAATGCAAACGAAGTAAGTAAGGAGTTTTTACTAAAGCACATAGTGTAGGAACTGACTAGAAATGTTACAATGATTACCGTATGTACTCGCGTATAAACTACATCCAAATACAAACAACATAGACCCCGATCTGCCGTCGCATAATGCACCGGCAGATAATGGTCTATGTTGTTTGTTGTACTAATTAGTCCTTACAAACTGCATAGACCCAGATCTGCCAGCGCATTATGCGACGGCAGAATCTGGGTCTATGCAGTTTGCAGTTGGTATGGAATAATACGTGAGTATAGACGGTACGAATTATACTCTAATTGTGCTCTCTTTAACTAATTGATTTTTGCAAGCTGCATTTAACTTTTCGGTCATTTTCGGAAAGAGGCACCGCAATGATGATGTGCCAGTATCATGAGGCTATTGTGCAAAGAAGGCCATTGTCTGTTGTGCACAGCTAGTGACTAACCAATGAAAAAGTCACATGTCAATAAATAGCTTCTCTGTTTGAAACGTCATTTGTCGTTGCGATTGGTAGAAGTCAGCTTGCATGTTTATATAATAGTTTTGAGGTCATATCAAATGCGTTTCTAATTGATCATACATGTAATCTCAGAAATTATTTGCGCAAAGAAAGTATGAAAATATATTCACTGCGTAACTGCTTTAGACTGGTTTAGGACTGAATCTATAAACTCTCATTGCTGGCGGAAGCCCGGCATCCAAATAACATGGCGATAAAGGAGAAAAACCCGACGCCTAGAGATTTCATTAAACGCAATTTAAAAAAGACGTTGGTAACTTTACGTTTTCCAGGCCGTAATAAAAACGAAAACAGCATGGCTTGTAAATGATATATACGTGATTGAGATTCATCAGTCTCTTGGAATGATACGGAAATCATTTTTAGGCCCTGTTATAACTGAACTTGCTACAATTTGTTCATAAAGTAGAGTTGGCTTTAGCTGAATAACACGATAGCATCGTATTCCCATGTGAGGTTATTCTCCAGTTGTTTACGTCAATTAAGTACGAACTCGTTGTAATGTAACGGTAGAAAAACTCTCAGCTCTGGGCCAGCTCATGTACTCTCGCACTGTCTGTGCACTCATTAGGTAAGGAATGTGCCACGTAATTTCTGATGCGAAGTGTTGCATGTCACAGCATAGCCATGTCCCTTTTGGGGGTGGGAGTAGACGCGTTTTTAGACTCCATTTAAACAACTCCCAGGAAGGATGAGGCAGTTCCCGCAACTGCCTTGCTGAGAGTTTCTTTTTCTCTGTTACAGAAACTGTGGATCCTGGTCACCTCTCGTACCTCTCAAAATGTAAAGCCCTTTTAATAATTCTTTGACGGAGTGACACCTCACACATTCAATATGACAGAAAAGGTGTCAAAATATACATTTTAACTATCGTCTTTCAGACTGGGGTGTTTTCCCATAAAAAAACTTCCCTGAAATAATGTTGAGGACAAAATGTGTCGGCATGGCTCTACCAATTGATTCTACAAGTAACATTGGTTGGATAGAAAAATGTACGTATTGTTACGATTCTATGGTCTAAGAAAAATGTAACAGAAAGAAAGTGAAACCAACAAATCAAGTAAAAAGCAACAAGCAATTTATTACTAGATAATTAAAATGAAAAATCAAAAAGTCACTTACAGTAATGTGTTTTGAAATCCTAATAATCCAATAAGAATGATTGTTCTAATCACAAGTCCTAAATATAGAATGTTCTGTGTCCTTGAATGTTATGATGTGCTAATGGTCTCCAAAGTCCTGATGTACTAGTAATCTTGATGTGCTGATGTCAAAATGAAGTATTCCAAAATATCTGAATAAGTTCACTTAAATTCCAAAATCATCAATTAAAAATCCAAAATCCAAAAGTTTATGAGCACTGTTATAATCCAATGAATATTTAAAATAATTCCTCTCTTAGAATTTGGAATGAATTTTCACAACTGTAATAGCTCTTTACAAGACTGATGGTAATGTCAAAACTGAATAAATGTCCACCAAACATGGCATATATAAAGATTGGTCACATGACAGAATGTTCTAGAATATGAGTCATCTTAATGGAATTCTACCTGTAAACAAAATTCAACCTTGACCTTCAAATTGAGAAAACATATTGATCAAAACAACCTAATTCAAGGACACTAGTTAAACATGTTTTTCATGATAAACATTAAGATTTAAGCAAATATTAAAGTGAAGAAACATTTATAATTTCCTAAAATATTTATAATATTATATAAACATCATACATAACAGTATAGAGAAAAGGCTGATGCACTACTGAGAAGAAATTTGATTTAACATACAAGTAAGAAAACGTGGCACATGCAAACTGCTCTTTTCAATATATTTTTTTTTCGCAAGATCATGTAAAACTATTTTTACCTATTACATAAAATCAATTTCACTATCAGAAATGAAATTATTGAATTGAGCTTTCTTTTACCATTCATTTTTGCTACAACTATTAATTAGTATCCCTCTTGGGAAATATATTTTCTATTTATAATTGAAATTCCTTTACTTCTTGTGGAACATAGACTTTTGTTCAAAAGGCAGTTTGTGTTTGACCACATTTTCCATTTTCTACCCTGTGAAAATTGTGTAAATAAAGTTATTTTATTAGAACGTTATCTTTACGTCCTTTTTTTTTTAGCATACTCACGTGACGTTCCAATTCCGAATATGTTTTTAGAAGTGTACATTTTATCTACAGTGTACTGAAAAGATCACAGTCATCAGCCCAAAAAGTACTGTACAAGAGTACACTTATTAGCAAATTAAAGTTCTAATGGGGTTAAGGATGTTGCCTGTTACCATTCTAGAGGCTATATTTCTGATAAAATTTTGATGACACTTGGTATGTAAGCTTATATCATGAAACTATTTCGATTATGAGAGAGATCTATGCCTATTAATGAAACAGTCTTGTGATTGGTGAATGTTGTTAGCACTCTAGAGGCTTCGATACATGTTTTTTTCTTGGCATTGTTTTTACCTCGGGTGATGCATTTAATGATAAACAACCAATTCTTCCTGGACAGGCTTCTAAAGCTTTGTTTTTCTATGCACAGATTCTTGTATAAAAGTGAGGACATACCGCCCAAAGTGGTTTGTAAATTATTTGATATTCTAGTTGTCTTAATTTTAAATTATGGTGTTGAAAGATGTGGATTTATCTCAGCAAATGCTGTCGAGAGACCACTATTAAAATTGTGTAAAAAAAAAAACAATTATGAGTGAGGAAATGTAACCAAAATGATTTTGTTCATGGTGAATAGGGGACAATGTCTCTACGGACAAATAGTAACGACAGTATTCTGAAATAATGGACCCAAGTTATTTGTGTTACTAATATGAAATATATATTTCTATTGCCTACAATTAAATGCTGGCTGATCTAGAAAGTTATCCTGCGACGAAGAAATGGGCATATTTAGTTAATGGGCATATTTGGTTAATGGGCATATTTGGTTACGACAATTATTAAATGATATAGGACCTGGAGAAGCATTGATGAAACAATCTATTGGTAATACAAATGTATTTTTATAGGTTGTAATATAACGTTTTAGCTGTGCAATTTGTTAAAACTGGCATTCAAGGAATCTACAAGATCTAGGCTATATGCAAATTTTTGTCAATGGAGTTCGGCTATAAAGAATATTTAAATTTGGTTGCAATGCAAAAATTATTCTCTGCTCGGAATTAAATACATTGATTGTCGATGTTGGGTTCTACCAGGTATGTACACATCCATTGCATTATTAAATTGTCAGCATAGGTATGTTATCAGAAATCTGGGTAATTTTGTAAACAGAGCATTTATCTTAAGGTTTGATGTGATGAATGCTAGATAATATACCGTATATACTCGTTTATAATCCGGTACCAACTGCAAACTGCATAGAACCCAGATCTGGTCTATGCAATTTGTAAGGACTAATCAGTAGAACAAACAACATAGACCCTGATCTGCCGGCTCATTATGCGACGGCAGATCAGGCTCTATGTTGTTTGCATTTGGACTTGGCTTATACGCGAGTATAGACAATAACCGCTAATATGTTGTAGATTTATATTTGAATTTTAATAGTTATATATATTATATATTGTTGAATAATGTAAATTTCTCTGAAATTTAAAATAATAATGACTTATGGACGAATAAATAATATCATCATACAGGTTAGAGATTTTTAATTCGTACTCTACGAAGATTCGAAGCTGGATCGACGAGTTACGGCACCTATCGCCTTACCCGTAAGCACCAACCCCTATATCACCTTGATCTATATATAAATTCCTTGATTAAATGCATTCGCACTTAAAATCTTCTTTCTATTGAATAATGCAGGTGTAGATATATAATGATGTATATGCATTTCACACAATTTTTTTATTTCAAGATTTGTGTGCCACCATTCAATTCAATGTATATTATAATGTTCATTATGTACTTGATGTGACCAATTGGCTTGATGGAATAAACATCACTTGATTTCTGAAAGATTTTGATCACATTTGATATATAGGCAATCGGAACATCGCTAGGCGATTTCCATTAAGTCGAGAAAAAACCTCAGATGTATGGGTATGGTGATTCGCTTCAGGCAGAGTGCACCACATATGATGCTACAGAAGATGCTGAATATGTTCTGATTGTGACTTTGTCTCCTCCCGCCGCCATATTGTGTCATGTGAACAAAAGCAGTCCGAATATAGTTCTCTATGGCGGCGAACTACATTCGAGGTTTCTTCCTAGACTTGACAGAAAAGGTAGAGGATATTCCGATTGGATATAAAAAAAAAAAAAGAAAAAAAAAGGCATATTAGTATATCATCAAGATCTCAGACATCTGTAATCGTGAGCGAGAGCGAGATTTACACAGACTAGCCAGGTAATCTGGCATCTGATTGGCTGAGCTTGTTACCACTCTTGAGGCCATACTCTGATCAGAATTTGAGCACGCTTGGTATATAACTTACATCATCAAGATCTCGGATGAGTTCAATGATGAGCGACAACCATGCATATTAGCTTGCTACCAGTTTCAAGTCCATATTCTGATTACATTTTGATTGGGCTTGGTATATAATTTTATATCATCAAGATCTTGGACCAATTCAATTATGAACAAGGTAAACAGCATAATTTAACAATTCATGTGTCTAAAAGCAGCTAGTTCACATTGACCTTGACCTGTGATCATCAGACCCCCAAATCAATAGACTTCTGTGTATCCTGTAGTACAACCAGTCTGCAAAGTTTCGGGAAGGTGATTAATGACAAACAGAACTCTGTGCAGATGATGATGATAATAGTAATATGCCTTAAATGCTTGGAATTCTAAATGTACTGCTCTCTCTCTCTCTCTCTCTCTCTCTCTCTCTCTCTCTCTGCACACACACACACACAGACACACACACACAGACACACACACACACACACAGAAGAAACATGCAGAATCCACGGATACCCGGTTAAAAGAAAACAACTTCCTGTTACATAACTAAGACAGTTATTTTATGTTGCCAAGAAAACTGAAACATCTTTTGCTGCATCCAGAAAATGTATCTTAAACAAGCATCATGTCATGGTCGAATTACACGATCGTAAGCGTTATAGTGATGACTGTATGCTCACTGGCTATAAGCAATAAAATCACGAAAGCCCTAGAAACTTTATTAAATCTTTACTATGAATCAAGAAGAAACTAAAATCCACACTGGTTTTATTTAGGTTTATATAGTTCACATATATAATTCACACAATATCAGTTACTTTTTTCCTGAAGTGAAACCTTACTTAGAACCAGATAATTCGGATTTTAATTACAGTTTTGTCAAATACAAAGTCTGAGAGGTTACTTTGAACTTCAATTCGGTGGGAAACAGTGGTGGCGCGAGGTGGGTCGGGGCGCTCTTGGGAGCTTTTTTTTTTTTTTTTAGCTGTAACTCACGAAATGGAGGAGGGGTGGGGATGGAGGTTGGCAACTGACATAAAAACTGTTCTCTGTGGCAAAGTAGGGGCGCTACTAAAGAACATTTCGAACCCTCGCGCCGCCACTGGTGGTAAATGTTGTTGCAGAAGCATAGAAATCGGACTTTTGTTTTACACAAAAAGGCAATATTTCAATATCTTACTGTATAGCGGGTAATTTTCGCGGGCGTAAAATTTAACGATTTTATTTTAAACAATGGATTTTAAATTTGGCCAGTTATAGTTTAGTAACTGAGGACCTATATAGGCTATACTATTTAAGGTTGTACATTATAACGGGGTTTATTTTAGCAATCTCACTCTGAGATTACTAAATAACTAAAATATCTCCCCCGCACAAATTCCCGCTATATGGTAATTCTGGAAAGGTAGTATTCATAGAGGTTAAAAAAAAAAGCAGTATGGCATGTGGCATGGAGAATTGTGGCTGATGAAAGTAGAAAATAAAAAATTATTCTGACAAAATTAGATGTTTGTGTAGCAAAATAATGTCCAAAATATTGGTCTTACTTGTTGAACTACAACATCAATGTTTTTTTTAAAAAAATCATTTGTTTAAAAACTTGTTTAATATATTTGTTCTTAACTGTGAGCTGTACAAGCAATATACTATGAGTTATCAAGGTTGATCATACCAGTGCACATCATCTGCCTGGATCAGGGTATATGCAACCTTGGCAGATGATCTGCACCAGTATGATCACCTGCCCGTCAATCTATATGATGAATGTGTCACCCTGCACAACTTTTTTTTTTTTTGTGTGTGACCTGAGTGTACTTCGTTTTTTGGTTTGTAACGGCGCTTTAGTGAGTACATCACGCCGAAGAAATGGGAGCTAAGTGCTTTTCCCAAAGACACGCCTAGCCGATCCGGGTTGACCTGAGAGAGTATCGAGCTCACGACCATTGGATTACGAGTATGGCACTCTACCAACATGACTACTGCGGCTCCTTAGTGTACTTGGTAACCTCTTCTGTAATACATACAAATGCCACATTCGAGAAAACTACAATAATTTAAATCTTGTTTCTAAATGCCACCTTAAACATTGTTTTCAAGTAAATTTTACTCTGGATTACTGAAATATCAAAGAAAAGAAAACAATTATAAAATACAAATATAAAGTAAATTGAATGAACAAATATATATATGGTCACAGCCATTTATACATCGCATACGATGTGCTTGACAGACGCATTAATTATACAGGGTGATGAAAGAGATTAATTTTAGAATATATACAATTTTGTATACAATTTTGTCACAATGTAGAATAAAATCCATTGAATCTGATTGGTCATATGTCCATATGACGCCGTACATTCCTATTCAGGCGGTGTATATAAGAGTCGTATACCTCAATGTGTCTGCGGGAAAGATATGCTTTGCTTTAGTGCCGAGGCAATTGGAGTAAAGTGCCTTGCCCAAGGACACACCACGGTAGCTGACCAAGGCTGGTCTAGGATTCGAACCCGCACGCTTTCGGTCACGAGTCCGGCACGCTAACCACTGAGCCACCGCGGCTCCCTGTGGGAAAGGCACTTAGCTCCTATTTCCTCGGGATCATGTAGCCACTAACATACGGAAGTGTATGGTATGAACTAAACATAATAGATTTTGAACAACACTATTTAACACAAATAGAAAAACTAATCACTAACTTTATTTGTAATAATGGAATCCATCAACTAAAAAAACAAGCCCTATACAGAAGCAAAACAGAGGGAGGAACAAATCTTCCAAATCTAAGATTCAAGCAAGACACAATTCAAATAAATAGACTAAGAAATATCACACATAAAAACCAAAATCCATGGAAAGCACTATACAAATACTGGTTTGGACTAATGCTAATCAACAAACCAAACATATACCACAACAACAATATCACAAAAATTCTAAAACCACCACACAGATTCTAAAAAGTAAATCAAACCATAAAAAAAATAACCGGAAGGACCCAAAAATATGGGAAATAGAAGATGATGAGAAAATATACCAATATATACTAGCAAAAAATACAAAAAACTACAAACACATAATTGAAAAAGAACATCCCTCCTTAAACTGGAAACAAATATGGGGCAATCTTGCAACAATAAAGAAGACAAAATTACAATCCAAAATACTATTATATTTACACGATGCATGTGGACTGGAGAGAGAGCATACACCAGAAAAATAATAAAATGGTTACCACCATGCCCAATATGGAAACAAGATATATATAACAAAAAACATCTTATACTAAGATGCAAAAACACAGAAAAAGAAAATAAAACCCTATAAACACACAACCTTTTACTATACGCACAAAACATACAAACAAAAGAAACCTACAAAAAATAATAAAATACATAAATGATATAATACACATAAGACAGAAAAGCATATGGACACAAAATAAATAACCAATAATAACCCCAAAAGCCTAATCTCAAATAGAAAAATACACAAAAACGAAATAAAACAAATAAAAACAAACAAGGGACAGAGAACTGATTAATTTCGAAAGTAAGAGGCAGAGACTTTGCGGGGCATTACTGTGGCGCTACGTGAGATAGTCAGACCTGCAAAAGAGCCAATGAAAAATCGATCTTCTCAGTACATCACATCACATAACAAAAAACAAAAACACAATGTATTCCGAGAAAACCTTTAAAAACAAAGTACACTACACAAATAAACAAGAAACCACAGGACCCTCTCTTTCCCAATATAATCACAAGCGAAAATAACAAAAACATTTGAATCTCATTTATGAAAATATTTCTATTGAAACGCTAGCGGGATAAAGGGAAAGGGTAAATTCCCAAATAAAGGGAGCACCTATAAGGAACCGGAGCCTTTAGCCATGAAAAGTGTAAACCCCCCCCACCCCTAAAAATATATCTAGACAAAATCTAGCTTTCTTAACATAAATTATACTAAAAACCTTTAAAATACCGGAAAAGGTGTATATTACCAAAATAAAAAAAGCCGATTTTAGACCAACAAAACCAAAATACCTTTTGGCAATATGAAAAGTATTCTTTTCGGAAATTCATTATTATTATTTTTCTTCTTTTATTTCAGATACATCAAACTTGAGAAATAAACGAAATCATGCTGCCAAACAGCCAACGATATCCAAGGGAGGAAAATAACTTCATATGCTATATTATGACATAATCCGTCACTCTGACGGCCCAAAGCAACAACTAAACTGTGTGCATCTTCAAAGCCAACACACAGAATGATATCATAAGTAAAAATTTGGAAATACAACTGAAAGCATGTTTTCAATTACGTCTGCGCACACACCAGTTTGAATCCGTTTTTCACTCTCAAGCTCTAACTGATATTTCCAACCCATGTTTTCAATTACGTCCGTGCACAAACCAATTTCAACCCGTTTTTCACTCTCAAGCTCCAACTGATTTTTCCAACTCGTGTTTTCAATTACTTCCGTGCGAAAACTAACTTCAGTCCACTTTACAACTTCAAACCCAAACCAAGAAAATGAAAATTGAAATACAACTGATAAAGACAACCACAGAGAGAGAGAGAGAGAGAGAGAGAGAGAGAGAGAGAGAGAGAGAGAGAGAGAGAGAGAGAGAGAGAGAGAAGAAGCAAGAGAGAAACAAACACGCACACAAAAACAAGAACAAACACACTTAAACAACTTATTATTTTTTTCCTTAAAAATAAATAATAACAAATAATTTTATATTTTCTTTTATCTTTATTATTATTACTTTTATATAGGATAGAGAGAAAAAGAAACTATAAAAGAATATGATCTAGATAGGCCCGTCATTAACATAGAAATGGGTCAAAATATACACCACAACAAACATACACATATAGCACCACATAAAGGGACAAAAGAAACTAAACCTCAAGAGCAGAGGTACCAACTGATTACATAACTCCAAAAAAAGGAGAAAAGGCAAGGACCTGCACAGGATAATGTGCCTGTTGGGAGGACAGTACGAGCCGAAGTTCTTATCCAAAAAGGAATTTTAAAAAAACTCAAAAGAATACGACAGAACTAACAAAGATCAATCTTGTGCAAAAATAAATTCAAAATTTTAATATTTTATTTATTTTATACACAAGAACACAACAAAAAAGGAAAGACAGGGATAAAAACACAATAAAAACCATTAATTATTAGACAAAACAAGACGACACCTCTAAGTCTTAACCAGCTATATATGCTGGGATGAGCCTAGGAGGTGTCGACATAACGATATAGCTACCAATGTGTTAAGAATGCCATTAAGACCAACCAACCCATACCATATTTTCTTTTTATAACCATGAAATTAGGTATTCTTTCGTCAAACAGATAATTTTCTTAATTACCTAGTATTTGTTGCTGGAAAGACATTCTGAAGGGAATTTTTGCTTACCTTTTAATTTTCTTTACATCTTCTTTTGAATGCATTTGAAGTTTATTAAGATCCACTCCACAGAATACATTGTTTTTCTTGAAACAAATGCAGACTTATTTTTCCATATTCCATTTTATTTGAAAGTCATATCTATATAAGATATGAAAAAAAAACCAATAAACATGATGTAGGAAAGAATATCAATATAGTCATGTTGCCATAACTTTTGTAAGTCAGCATAATGTTTTACAACTTAATGTCAGACCATCTTTGACCAATCAGAACCTGTTGGAAGGTTTGCAGCAAACGCATTGATTGGCTTGGTTTGATTTGGTGTTTTACGGCACAGCAACGCATTGATTGGCTTGCTTTTATTTGGTGTTTTACGGCACAGCAACGCATTGATTGGCTTGCTTTGATTTGGTGTTTTACGGCACAGCAACGCAAGTAGGTCATTTAGTGCAGAGGCAATTGGAATAAAGTGGCTTGCCCAAGGGCACACCATGGTAACCGACTCGAGCTGATTCGATGGTAGGATTCGAACTCGCACCCTTTCGTTCGCGTGTCCTGCAAGCTAACCACTGAGCCACCTCTGCTTCTGCCTCTATTACCATCTATACTCGCGTATAAACCGTGTTCAAATGCAAACAACATAGACCCTGATCTGCCGGCGCATAATGCGCCAACAGATCAGGGTCTATGTTGTTTGTTCTACTGATTAGTCCTTACAAATTGTATAGACCCAGATCTGCCGGCGCATTATGCGACAGCAGATCTGGGTCTATGCAGTTTGGAGTTGGTATTGGATTATACGAGAGTACATACGATAGTCGCCTCTTGCGACATGTCTGAGGACATATCTTACGTATTCTACATCTCATGGTGTTCAACACCTTGCACGACATGATTAATATAAATGAGATAAATATCACTGTACGATTATTACTTTTCTAAGCAAGGAACCACGGTGTCTCAGTGGTTAGGGTGCCAGACTGACGACCGAAAGTTTGCGGGTTTGAATCCTACCATCAGATCAGCCCACGCCGGCTACCGTGGTGTGTCCAAACTCCTTGGATAAGACACTTTACTCCATATTGCCTCGGCAATAAATAACCTACTTGTGTTTATTTGCCCTAAAATACCAAACCCAAAACCAGTCCAATTTAAGCAAGAAATCATATCATGATTTGTTCTGCAAAAACAAACAAGAGTCCACAAAGAGGAAAAGGAAGTACTGTTTCTCTGTTCACATGCATTACAATCATGTATGTATGTATGTATGTATGTATGTATGTATGTATGTATGTATGTATGTATGTATGTATGTATGTATGTATGTATGTATGTATGTATGTATGTATGTATGTATGTATGTATGTATGTATGTATGTATGTATGTATGTATGTATGTATGTATGTATGTATGTATGTATGTATGTATGTATGTATGTATGTATGTATGTATGTATGTATGTATGTATGTATGTATGTATGTATGTATGTATGTAATGTATGTATGTATGTATGTGTGTGTGTGTATATATATATATTATATATATATATATATATATATATATATATATATATATATATATATATATATATATATATATTCTTTTATACAGAAGATATTACATGCATATCAGTAAAAATATAATGTCAGTCCAACAAATTTTGTCAGTAATAAAATCTTGATCTACAATATGTCATAAAACTCAAATCAATCTGAGAGGAAAAGAAAGGTTAGTCTTGGGAGATGATCAGATATACTTATAAGCACTGGATACAGTATTTTACGGTATATAATACCCACCCAACTAATATACAATAGACAGTATTTTACGGTATATAATACCCACCCAACTAATATACAATAGACAGAGCATAAGAAGAGCGAGGCAGCTGCGGTAGCTCAGCTGTCTGAGCGTCTGACTCTTAATCCAAGGGTCGCGGGTTCGGTACCCGCCCAGGCCAGCCCGAGTCGGCTGCCTCGGTGTGTCTTTGGGAAAGGCACTTAGCTGCCATTTCCTCGGTATGATATAGCCAGTAACGTGTTGAAAGTGCGGTACCCCCCCCCCCCCCAACCAACCCCCCCCCCCCATACAAAAAAAAGAAAGAAAACAACACAAGCAAATAAGACGAGCGCAGCTGACTGACTTCTTGTGACATTGCTGATTGACATTGCGTATGGCACTATGGAGATGTGTTGTAATGCGACACGTCGGCGTTCTTAGCCGTTGCAAAGGAATCTACATTGCATAGTATATGTCTTGGTTTTTTTATTGTCTATATTTGTACCTACAAATATAATTGTTTTTATTTTTATTCCAAATTATCTGACTTTTTTGAAAACTAATTACACAGCAATGCTTTGTTAAAGAGTATAGATCCATATCAGTCTTTGATTGGAGATCTTCGCCTTTTCCATCAGTCAACTCTGTTCCAAATTTACGACAAACTTCCGGTTCACGTAGTATCGTTAATGCAGACCTCTCGAGTGGCACAGTGAGATCTTCCCTGTACGACTGTCTGTCCTGTATGACTGTCTGTACTGTACAACTGTCTGTCCCGTACGATTGTCTGGTTAAAGGTATATACAAACGAGCATAGCGCTCAAAACGTTTTCCAAAAATCTGGAAAAGTAGCTGATTGGTTGACAGTTAGATTTCTTAATAAAGATGTCGATGACATGAATGCAAAATGTTCATATTTCTGTTTATGCTTATGCATACAATGTGTATAGGTAATACATGTTTTTATTTCTGAACAAAAATCTTGAAATCTTCAGATTGTGACACGAACTAACGAAATACATGAAAGGGAAACACATTGCCCGCTTTTTCACCAATACATCCTGCCACCTCCAAGGTACATTACAAATATGCTTACATTTATCGCTAATACACAAATAGTTCTAAAGGACTTACGGTATAGATAGTGCTAATAGATTTTACGGTATAGATACTGCAAATGGATTTTACGGTATAGATTATGCTAATGGATTTTACGGTATAGATACTGCTAATAGATTTTACGGTATAGATACTGCTAATAGATTTTACGGTATAGATAGTGCTAATGGATTTTACGGTATAGATACTGCTAATGGATTTTACGGTATAGATAGTGCTAATGGATTTTACGGTATATATACTGCTAATAGATTTTACGGTATAGATACTACTAATAGATTTTACGGTATAAATACTGTTAATACATTTTACGGTATAGATACTGCTAATAGATTTTATGGTATATATACTGCTAATAGATTTTACGGTATAGATACTGCTAATAGATTTTACGGTATAGATACTGCTAATAGATTTTACGGTATAGATAGTGCTAATGGATTTTACGGTATAGATAGTGCTAATAGATTTTACGGTATAGATACTGCTAATAGATTTTACGGTATAGATAATGCTAATGGATTTTACGGTAAAGATAGTGCTAATGGACTTTACAGTATAGAAGGTGTATTTTTCGGAGAGAAGAAAATAAGAAGAAAAACAGAAAGAAATGAGCGACACCTATAAGTAACACTTAATTGAAGACCTTTACTAAACTCTGCTCAGAGTCATGACGAAATGTTTCGTAGTATTTACGAAGAAAATATGTATAATGATAAACGCCTTATCCTAAGTGCTAACTTCGCACGCGGCAAATATAGCCGCTCGAGCTGCGCTAGCTATTCAATTATTGTACAGATGCAATATGTTGTTAAAACTTCTGAGAGCATGCGTGTGCCTTATAATATTACAATAAATCCTGTATTGAGAGACCACCCATTCTGCCAACAAACATGGTCTCTAAAAAAAAGTGGTTTCTCAATAGAGGTCATTGCAGTGTGGAGTAAAACTGATCTGTGCATGAAGACTCTGGTCATAAATGACAGGCTGTCTCCCAAAACAGCAATATTTCAAGTCAGGATTTTCCGTAATATGTGGTACTCTTGGCATAAATCAACTTCTCAACAGCCATTTTTTTAAGGAACCAAACTGATGAGTGAACTTCTCAACAGCCATTCGCCAAGAAACCAAACTGATGAGAACTTCTGTTAAAATCAACGAAGAAGAACATCTATACATTAGTTTATTGCTCAAATTATGCATTCCAAACTTAGAGTGAAGCAATCCACCAAACTAGAAAGTGAATTGCTGTTAACATACACAATGTTCATGAAGAAAACCTTCAATAAATCTGCTTGGAAGGAAAGTTTTAGCGAAAGTTAACGTTATCCAAGAGGAAGAATGTTTACATACTGAACAAATGCAGTTTCTAGCTAATGTTAAACGCTTAAGGTCTACGCAGATATGATGATACTGTCAGGTTCTGTCAAAATGTAAATATTTATATCAATTAATCATGAAATCGTCCAGAAAAAGATTGAACATGTTGTAGTCACGAGACACAGTATTATGTACTTTATTATACTTATTTAGTTGGTAGTTCAATGACACTTAACTCTGTAATGAAACAGGAATGAATTCTTGTTTGTAAAGTGCCTTCAGCCCCAGTCCCCTGTTTACAGAAACTGTGACTAGCCCATGTTTTAGAAGAGTGGCTCATCATAACTGTATTGACCTATCATAAGTTTGATAGTACAGCATATACAGTGATAAAGGGAATAATTCATAAAAATTACCTAAATATAGTAAGAGTATACCTGTATCTACCTTCTTGAAGCTTTTACATACACCAGTATTTGTATAGGCGATAGTTTTGTGTAAAACTATACAATGAAACCATTCTTCAATTACACACACACACACACACACACACACACACACACACACACACACACACACACACACACACACGTGAATACATATTAATTAGGTTATAAACTTACGCATATTGGCATGAATCAGTATGGTGAATTGGTCTGGAATAGCTTGCTCCGTTCTGATCAGAATCCATAGTGACTCAAACTTGTATCAGATTTATACACGACAAGATGGAAGATTCGAAATGGAAATCAAAAGTATTAGTCAATAAAGATAGAATCCACACTCATCTGATTTCTCTTGAAGTAAGAACAACTTTTCCCAGACTTGTTTACATGTCGCCAATTCCTTGCACTGGAAAGTTAAATCATGACATTGATCCATGACTTTTCCCCATAACTTTTGTTAAAGATTTTTGTTGTCTTAGACACAGCATTAATCCCAAAGTGTTTCTTGTCGTCTAGACACAGCATTAATCCCTAAGTGTTTCTTGTTAAGAGAGAATACTTCATAATAGTTCCACCTATAAATTGATAAACGTCCAATTTGTACAGAATCCATAAAAAAAACCTGGGTTTAAAGATCTTCTTATTTCAACAGAAAGCTGTTATAATTGTGTCACTTGGAACAAACACTCGTTGTGTTGCACAAGTAATTAAGATTCTAACAACAACATGTGTTAAGATATGGCAGTATAAGTTTCAAACTGAGAATATTCGCTCACTTGGTGTTGGCAAGAGAATCTGTAAATCCTGGAAAGATATCAGGATTTGATTGCTTCACAGAAACTAAAATCAACATGGAATCCGATATCCATATAATCTGAGAATGATCCAAATAATGTTAGTTCCAAAAGTGAAACCCTCCAAAAGAACTGGAAATGATTGAAACTTTTAGGAGGGACACCACTACCTGGGGAAATCAAACTTTTAGGAGGGACACCACTACCTGGGGAAATCAAACTTTTAGGAGGGACACCACTACCTGGGGAAATCTAGTTGTGAAAAACAAACTCTTCATATTTAAATTACAACTGCTTGAGTGAGATGAATAGAGAGCGATTCAAAGGTTTGAAATAATTGCATGCCTTCTGTGATTAGAGTAGGGGGTACATTTGTCTTCAATTTTATTACTTGAATTGGCAATCTTCCAGTTCCTAGTGGAAAGAAATTGTTTAAAGACACGTAACAGAATACTTTTAATGGTTGAGGTTGTGGAGAAGAGAAGAGCATTAAGTCAGTAATATAAGCAGGAGTTCTCTTGAGGATTTTGAAAATAAATGTCCGGGGTTATGAACAAGTCTCCAAAACTTGGATGTGACTCAGAAAAGAGGACTCATGGATAAATCAAATTCCGAGTGCACTGAACTCGACGGTATATAATTTGAAGCAGATACTCTCGCAATAGAGTGTACATTATGCTACAAATAGACATGCTGGTCATACTTAGAATAAAAACATAATTTAGCCTCTTAGGACATAAGAACGAGGAGATGCTACTTAAATAGGAGATGAAATTTAAATCAAATATTGGCTATAAAGTACAGTAATTTCTCATCATGACAAGATAAAAAGGTTGCCAATGGATTGCAAGCACCTCTAAAATTATCAAAAGGTAAGACCAAACAAGCTTTTACCACTATGATATGTATGTATGTATGTATTTATTTATGTATGTATGTATGTATGTATGTATGTATGTATGTATGTATGTATGTATGTATGTATGTATGTATGTATGTATGTATGTATGTATGTATGTATGTATGTATGTATGTATGTATGTATGTATGTATGTATGTATGTATGTATGTATGTATGTATGTATGTATGTATGCATGCCATGCATGCATGCATGCATGTATGTATGTATGTTGAAGTGTTTCACGGCACCTCAGCACAAAAGTGACCATCTACTGCCAACAAAAACTTAAGTTCGAAAAATGTTAAAATTAATTGCACAAAAATGTAGGAAGTTGAACACTTTAAAAAATGTTAACTTCAGAACAACAAGAAAAAATATAAAACATAAAGATGTTAAAATTCTGTACTATATATATATATATATATATATATATATATATATATATATATATATATATATATATATATATATATATATATATATATATACACCAGATAATACATGTAAAATCCTTAAAACGTAATTAAAATTTGTTGTAGAAACCGCAATACGTTACAAAGTCAATGATTTTCTCTGGAGGTAAGTCCTGATACAGTTTCTTCAAGCCGGTAACATCAAAATACTTCTGTCTCGCAGGCTGGAAATCCACACACTCGATTAGAATGTTATCCACTGTCAGTGGACACTGGCAGGGTACTCTCCGGTCGAAGTTCACCCTTTAAAAGGCATGCATGAGTCAAGTGTGTGTGTCCGATACGCGATCGGCATAATTACACCCATCTCTCCGATTTGTTCTATACCAGGGATACCAAGCTTGTTTGTATAGTTTTAAATCCACATATTTTGACAATTATGACGAACATGCTGATTTATACAAATTTGAAGTCAGTATATGGGATCTTCCATTCGGAAACGGGTGACTCCACGGCAGCTTTGGCTGCTTTATCTGCCGTTTCATTATCATTTATGTCAATGTGCAGGGCCGGATTAAGCGGGGGGGGGGGGGGGGAGGGGGCACAGGAGGCACGTGCCTAGGGACCCCCTAGTCATTGGTGCCCCCCTGGTTGCCGTGTAAAAAAAACATATATAGATCTAAACCGTCTAATACTTAGCCTAATATAGCTATAATAAACTCACACATATAAAGGTCAGTTTAAGGACTGCTTTTAGGGTGTATGTGTAGATCCACAAGGGGCCCCCTATCCTAAATGCAACGCCCCCCCCAAAAAAAAAAAAAAAAAAAACCTTAATCCGGCCCTGCAAATGTGACTAGGCAGCCAACAGTACGGAAAACTTTTCCCAGACTGTACTATGAATATTCAATTAATGCTGTTTTTGAATGTTTTTGTTTAAGTTTGGTGTTGTACGGCACAGCAACAAACATTGGTTATTTAGTGCCGAGGCAATTGGAGTCAAGTGCCTTGCCCAAGGACACACCACTGTGGCAGACCCGGGCAGATCCGATGGTAGATTTCGAGCCGGCACCCTTTCGGTCGCGAGTCCAGCATGCTCATCAGTGAGTCACTGCAGCTCCTTTTCTTGAGTGTAATATAGACAATGAAAATGTTTCGATTGGAGGTCACAGGTAACGGCTACATGGCATGAAAGTGACAAAAACTTCTTCAGAGTTATTTCCATTAAAATTGTAAGAAGCATTCTGCAGAAGTTTTGCCAGCTTATCTTTTCTGATAACCTCTTGGCAGCAGGTACTGGAGTTCATCAAATAACTCTTCCGCCTAATACCATTAGTTTTGTTGCAAAAACTGAAAAGCTGATACTAGGATAAGCAAGAGCCAAAAGCAAGAGATAATTTTATTGTATGGAGTGCAAACAGGGCCACATGTATCTATTTAAGAGCAGTAGACGTGAGATATCTTCCTTACCATCAGGGATACTCAGTGATTATTACTGTAAACTTTGACACAAAAAAGTGAGAAAATCGGAAACTTTCACTGAAGCTTATCAATGAGTTTCTTAACATCCTATATATTTTTGAAAATCGCACAGATTTACCAAAATGTTAAAAAAAATTCTCTAGTGCTGTTCCAAAAATATCACGTGTGTATACGGTAGGTCGTGGTATTTGGCATTTGATGTGATACCACAGAACAGAAATTAGGCATGAATGTTCCTCATTGGCCCGATTTCATTTTTTTTTTTAAAAACTAGTTTTGAATTCATGCGAAGTTAACTAATCTAACTAAACTGATCACATGCACTTTTTTTTGAACTACACGAATAAAAATGATTATCTTTGCAAAGGTAGACCATTATAAATAAGTCACATTATCAATTGCTACCATTGGTATAACTCTATTTCTACTTTAGAAGATTCAGCAAGGTAGTGAATTCAAGAAAAAAAGAAGGAATGTAAATGAAAATCAATGACAGAAATGTCTTGTTGTTAATGTTGTTAGTGTTGTTAATGTTGTTGCTGGTTGGTTTTTAACGACACTTTCACCACTTTATTTGAGTATATCATGCCAAGGAAATGGAAACTGAGGGCCTTTCCCAAGCACACACTACTGCAGCGGACGGAGGCTTGCCAGGGCGGTTATCGAATCCTTGAAACATGGTAGCAAATAATGACATATATGATGCCATTTTAAGCACAGTAATATTCTATCCATATATAAATGTGTACCATATTGTATCTCCCAGGAAGTATTATGCTTTTAACAGATGTCCACATGAAACCTAATAAAATGACCATGTACACTGTAGGCACATGGACTGGCAATGAGTTGACCATTTTTTGCGTGGGCAGCAAAAAGGGTATCTACATCACAGTAACAACAAAGGGGATCCAAATAATAGATTCAGGTCTGTCCATATGCAGCACGTGGGCAGCTCTGAATTAGTTGGGAAGTCATGGACAGCACTAAAATTTTAGAAAGGCTTGAGCAGCGAATGGGCAACTCTGTTTTCCGATTGTTTTTAATCTAAGACTATAAGAGCTAGTTTATTTGGATAAACACTCTCAAGAAATATAATTTACAATGTAAATTACTACAATTAACAATAAAAAGACACCAAAAAGCATTCCAATAGAAGTAAACTGTAGCCGAAATGATTAACAGTTCAAATAGATAAAAACACCTAATAAAGTAGATTTATAACCGATATTGAAGGTTTAAAACAGACACAGAAGGTTGATAACGGACACAGAAGGTTAATAACAGACACGGAAGGTTGATAACGGACACAGAAGGTTAATAACAGACACAGAAGGTTTATAACAGACACAGAAGGTTTATAACAGACACAGACGGTTTATAACAGAGACAGAAGGTTAATAACAGACACAGAAGGTTGATAACGGACACAAAAGGTTAATAACAGACACAGACATGTATATATACAGCAGGACAGGCAATTTAGGGAAGCTTCTGGCAAGCTTTCTCACATATCAACGCGGACAGAGGTTAGATGTGAGTAATCTGTAAAGGCGAGCGCCTTAGACAACTCGGCCATCCGGCTCCCCCGAGAATGTTATAATGCTTAAAACTCTACAGAGAAAATGTTTCCAGTACTTGAGAGTTATTAAAACGCAATATGTTTAGATAAAACGTTTGAAAATAAATAAATCCAATGGAATCTGCACACAATTTATCAAGCTCTTTATGCATAGAGAGAAACTTCCACATTTCAGAAAATAAATAAATACCCATAAAACCATATGAGCCCCATTACCTGTCAAATGATTACGATACTTCTGTTAGCATAATTACCCACTGAATATATATATATATATATATATATATATATATATATATATATATATATATATATATATATATATATATATATATATATATATATATATTGTTACGACTAGGGGTAATGTAACAAAAGAAAAGACTAAAATAAACTTTCAAGATTTAAAACACAAATATTTAATTTCCTAAAATATAAAAATATTTCCACAAACAATCAAAGTGAAAGAATTAAAATTAACTTACAGTATAGAATATCCTTAAAAGTCCTAAATTGTTCTGATGTTCACAAATCCGGAAGTTAATCGAAATATTCCTAATGAAGAATATTCCGAATGAAACTACCACTGTGCTGATGTACTAACAAAAATCAGTTATATCCAAATATTATTAATTCCAAATAATCCTTGTGAATATGGAATATCACACAAGTTCTAGAAATGTTTCCGATAATTCTAACGGAGCTGAATAATTCTTAAAGTTTAAGTAGCAGTACTAAATCCAAAATGTACTGTATAATAATGTATCTCTGAAGCAGAATATCACACAAAATGAACCAATCTCGTTTATGACCTCTCAGGCTGAACGTACTATCAAGAAGAATGACGAACGCTCCGATTACATCTTATTTATAGTTTTCTTAATCTGCGTCTTACAAACAAAACCCATTGCATATTCCGTCTCAAATCAAAATCTTACTATTGCGACCTTATTCTAACTTCTGGTCAACAAAATAAATCATTCTTGGACTGCGAAAACCAGGTCAGGTCAAGTTCAAAACTCACGCGCTGAATTACGTGACATGACTAATGCTTCAACCGACAATATTGATTTTTTCCCAGGACCAATGTACTGGGTCACATTGAAATTACCGTATATGTGCACTCTGCAAAACGACACCTATTAGACTATAATACAGAGGTCATAAACTAACAAATCTATACCATTATTTAAAAAAAATGATACATAATTCAGTATATATATATATATATATATATATATATATATATATATATTGTACGACCAAACACACCAATAGCGCCAGAATCTGGAAAGTCGAGGATACCATGTGATAGAAATGTGAGAAGATTACGATCGACGTTTCAAATTAGATTCTGAATTTATATGCATCGCCGAAGATTACGACGTGGTGGACATCGACATTTGAATCTTCGAATTCACGTGACAGTTTGTTTGGAGGACGGAACAATGATACACGCTTGCTATACGACGTGAAAGAATCTCAAGGAGAACAAATCAAATACATCGATGTGTGTTCCTTGTATCCTTGGGTGTGTAAATATGCTCGATTCGCCTCTGGACACCCTGAAATGTTGACTGAACACATCGACGCAGAACGCATTCGTCAGTATGAAGTTTTGATCATGTGTCAAGTTTTGCCATCGACGAACTTGTACCATCCCGTCTTACCTCATCATGACACTGAAAACTGACGTTTTCCTTTCTGCCGTACGTGTGTGCTGAAACGTGTAAGGTGGCGCTCTACAGTTTCGTATAGGGTTAGATTTTTAAAGAAAAAGAATTACCCAGGTTTTCCTCACTGGCTGTGCTGCCTATTTGAAAAAGACCTTGTATATCTTAGGTATTGTTAAAAGAACTTTTAATTCCTTTTATTTTGGTGTATGATTGATGGGTGCAATTTGGGTTATAGTATACAGCTTGGTCTTACTTAAGACATGCACCTCTCAAGAAACAGCTAGCTCCGCTTGGTCATTTTCACTTCCTGGACTTCAAAGGTAAATAAAAAAAAAGAGCCGATAACTTTTTTACTTTTTATATATTTTGGAATTCATTCATTGTACTTTCAGAGGTTGGTATTGCCTACTCTGGAAAAATTCGTTTCTCTATATTAATAACTGCTGAAAATAGTGTACTTTTGACTAATTCAAGCTGATTTTTCAAGTACTTTGGGGCGTCAATTTCTGTCTGCTGTGTGCTTAGATCATGTACAATTTCCAGAACCGCAATATGTAAAGAAATTTCAGCCACAGTGCATGAAAGTAGCATAGAGGTATGCCAACATTCTCTTCACTGTGCATGTTACAAATGCAAACAACTTCACCTTACAACTATCACTCTCTCAGATGTACGTAATATCTGTAGAGCGCCCTCTAATCAAGACCGTCCTTGTCGCCATGAAGATTATAAAAACGCTCTGTAAAGGATATTTTCTGAAATTGAAGCAAGAAGCTAGCGGCTATCCTTCTTGGGGTCTGACTCCAGAAGACAAAGACAATTCAAAGAACGGTACTTTTACTACTCCAGGTCTTAAAAAATATGTAACAGAAAGAAAGTTAAACTAACAATGTAAGTAATATCAAGAAGCAATTTAGTAATTTATTTCCCTATAATACAAAGTGAAATTCAAGAGATACTTACAATATTGTGAATCAAATTCCAAATAATCCTATAGTTCCAACAGTCTTCATTGTCTTGATATAACACAATGATACAATCCAAAATGTCTTTGAATCAGTTTACAAAAGTGCAAAGTAATGTATTAATTCAAAAGTCAATGAGCACTTTAGTAATTCCAATGACTATATTAAGTAAATAATTCCTCTCGAATTATATTACAAACTATAAAATCTGATCTCAAATGGATTCCCATAGACTAATCTAAAACAGGGATGAAGTATTTGTTGATCGAATACCTATTGATACACATTTTCACTTGATCTATATCAAGAGGACGTGAAGCAATAGAATGGAACAAAAACCCATTTAATTGTATATAAGAATGGTCTTGAACTCAAATGCTTGTAACCATTCTGTTTACAAGTAATCAGAATCTAAAGTGCAACTTACAATCATGGACAAAATTCAAACGCACATTATAGATTAAATATACACAACAGTACCGATCCTTAGACGATATCACTTTGGAACACGTGGAACAGAACGAAGGAGGACGATCGTTTGCAAAAGTGATGATGAATTTTTGGTGGAGAAAACTAGCTCAAGGTTTGATATTGGTACATGCAAGTCAATACTTTGAATTCATCGACGATAAAGAAAAACTTATTAAACACGTGGAAATCATACGTGAAGATTTTAATTTTGGTGAATAACGAAGAAGCTCCCAGAGTTTACACCACTCCAAGATTTTGGCATTGTCATCATTGCAGCGTACGTGACAGCCAATGCCCGTTTAAAATTGTATTCCGTTTTAGAACCTTTAGGAGACTGTGTCCTTTACTTCGACACCGATAGCTGCGTTTTCATCGATCGACCTGAAAGCTATCACCGTCGCATCGAAGACGACCGTTTAGAAGCTTGGACCGGCGAACATCCCGAAGAGACTATTTTGAGTTTTGCTAGTGGTGGACCTAAACATTACGGCTACCATTACAGAGACAATCAAGAAGAACTTCATACCGATTACAAAGTGAAAGGATTAACTCTCAACTATCGTTCCAGTCAAGAGGTGAAGTTTGACGTCTTAAAAGAAGCATTAAATTCCGGTCAAAATCAAGACTTTCGTATCAAAACGATGGATCGTAACAAAATCGTATGTTTGTCAGATTATTAAATCGACAGTCAATCATTGGAAAAAGGTATCAGATTGTCTATGACAAATGAGTACGACTTCCCGATCACAACATGATACCGTAGGACATAAATTTTCCATGCCACGACTTCTGTCATCAGTGTTGCAACTTCATAGAAGGAAGTGAATGATAGTGTTCAAGACTTAGTGGATTACCAACTACTATTAAAAGAACTGATTCCACAAGATAAGACGATTCCTTCGAATTTTGCGACGTGTCGTTTGTGTGTTAGTGACTAGAATTCTTCGATTTTGTTTACCAGCATATTTTTGTTATGGATAATTTATGGACAGTACATGCAAAGACATGACAGTCAAAACTTTATCTGTGCACGAAAAAAGTCATTGTGTTAAAAGTGCAATGAATGTACCCCGTGTGCAAATAAGACATTCGTTGTACTTTATGGACTCTTCATACTTACCAAGAAGTGTGTGTGTGTGTGTGTGCGTGCGTGCGTGCGTGTATGTGTGTGTGATTGATGAAAGAAATTACATTGTAATAGATCATTGGGACTGAAGACTTACTCCACAACGTTGGCAACCTTGTAAATACGTTTATGTTTAATGTTTCGTATTTGCACATGAAGCGGAAGGGACTAGTCCTAATCATATCTGTTCATTTATTGATGTTTGTGTCATCGGGGCTGATTTTGAAAAAAAATGGTGTCGACTAGGGTTTATTTCTTCGCATTTTTAACTCTCTCTCTCTCTCTCTCTCTCTCTCTCTCTCTCTCTCTCTCTCTCTCTCTCTCTCTCTCTCGTAAATTTAACAAGTATCAAGTGGGTCAGAAGTTTCCATATATATATTTGCTTTTACTGGCCTGATGACAGAAACAATGGTGTTCAGTGGTTTCGTGGAGTTTTTTGCTGCATTTTTGTTACCTTTCTATCAAAAACTACCCGCTGCAACAATGTCTTATAAGACTTTCTAAAATTGCTAATCTATTCTGTTTGTGTTTTTTGTTTTTTTTGGGGGGGAGGGGGGTATATTTATACACTACCCCCTTGTTTCCCCTTTAGCTAAAGATCCCTTCTTGAATACTGTTCTTGAGTAAAGTATTAGTTATTTAGACCCTTCAATCACAGTATTCTCTTAGTCTCAAAATATACATTATAAGAAAAATTTTCCCACTGATTTCCTCAGAAATATTCTGTAATGAGAGTCTCTCAGAAATTTTCCGTAAAGATTCCCATCTGAAATTAATCAAGACACATGTAAATATATCTTTGTTGTTGTTGTTGTTGAATATTTCTCTTGATATAATTAAATGTTCTTGAATAAATTTAGACTACGAGATCGTAGGATACCAAACTTCTAACAAGAATTATTCTCATTCAACTACTTTTACAATGGCAAACAGATGCTAAAAAAAAAAAAAAAAAAAAAAAAAAAAAGAAGAAGAAGATAATTTACATTTTTTCAATAGATGGTGTTCTGTTTACATTTGATTCCCCATGTACTTTTATGTAAACATTAATGTATATCTCCTTCTTTCTTTCTTTCCATGAATACATTTCTAAATGTTAATAAATATTTCTGTTCGAGAAAAAAAAAAAAAAAAAAAAAAGAATTGAAGAAAACTGCCTGACTTAACACTGAATAGTTTTGCAACACAACTTACTGGCTGTGGCGACTATTTTGAATTTTACTAGCGGTGGACCTAAAACTGGGGGCTACCAGCACCGACATTATACACACACACACACACACACACACACACACACACACACACACACACACACACACACACACACACACACACACACACACACACGAGTCATTACATATTAAAAGAGAAAAAGTACACTGATGCTAATTGCCCATAAAATAATAACCGAATGTGTATTCAAAAATTCATAAAATCTGCACAGGTTGAAGGTGATAGACACATCTTATCAAATAAATAAAGAAAAGTATATGTTGGTTTTTGAACTGTTTCACAATTATTGAGATCACATCGGTTTTCCACGACAGAAAGACTGTGAGTCAGGTTGTGACTAGCTTCATATTTGCCAAGATCTCGTATACTTTTCGGTGACTTTTTCATTTTCTTTCTATGTTACTGCGATTATCAAAATTGTATAACCATGCTTCTTTCTCATTTGTTAATAATAATGACAAAAGTCGCATCCACGTGATTTACGTCCAATATCTTCCGGAGTTCATAGCGCAACGATGCAATTAGGTCGCGTCCTGATGGCATGTCGATGATGTCTTAATATAATTAGCACGTGATTTCGAGCTGTTTAACACGCGTTGATTTTGCAAAAGTGGATTTCCTAATGCAATAAATTTTTTATAATGATCTACTTAGCTTGATCTGATGGCAAGTAAAATGCAAAGATATTATTGTTAAAAGCATGCAAAAATCATATGGACAAAAAGATATAAAGTTATTTTTCTGTAATGAGGACGCTTTCCCATTGCAAAAAATATGGTAAACATAACTATGGTGGAGTTTGATTTTAATGACCAAAGGGAGTTGAATATCCTGTGAGGAAATGACGAATAATTAATTACTATGGCATTCACCATGGAGCTTAGTTATAGTAGAGGGGAAATGGGAGTGTCGGCTGGTGGTGGGTGTGGAGGCGAGAGCAGTTTTCTTTGTTCACAGTGGAGATGATGGAAGCAAAAGGATATTTAAAAATATGCCTTCAGAGTTAACTCCCCTGAGTCTATGCAGGTGCCTTGCAGAGAATGAAGAGACTATTTGGGAAAAAGTTATATCCTATAATTGCTACAATGATGTCGATACAGAAATAGAACAAACCTTATCCACACAAACATGAATGGTCCAAAACCCTTCAGACACCATGCACGAACCATTCACTATGTGTCAAAATCATTCATTTGATGATGCAAACAGCCTTTAATCGTCTTCATTTGAAAACCCCTTCTTTTTGCATCACAAAAAAGTCATCCACGATGCGCTTCATTTACCCTTCAAAAACCATTTTTATTTTAAAAACATCCATTCAAACAGCCTTGAAATCTCTTTTCATTTGCATGGTCACACTACTCACCATTCATATGACCATGTCAACACCCTTCTTTGGGAAGGAATGGATGAAGAATTTTTTAAAATTTAATTTGTCGAACCACTTCGTTCTGGTTGTAAGTACATTGTTGTTTTCTTGATGCTAAACGTGTTTTCTTTAAGAACAACCATGCACTAAGCTACTAGATATAAAGATGTTCGGTGATTATCACTTAGTAAATGCAAGCTTGGTACATGTAATTAACTGCATGGAAATTCGATTTGATGTGATCTTGCACATACGTGTAGATTTTATCACAAAGTCATATATTTATATATCTTGACCTTAGATGATCTTCCTTTATATTTGATAAATTGTATATTTGTTTAATCATTAAAGAGCACATGCATGCTAGTGAAGTACAAAGTTAAATCTAATATAAACATGTAGCAAGTTTTACGAGTTTTATTCATATCCTGGTTTCTAAAGCTCCCTCACAGCTGCATATTGCTGCATTTTTTATTGATTTTTTTTCCCTATACAGATTAAAGTTTTTTTTCCTGACATAGTCTACTTTTCATTAAATATTAGTAAACTTATATGTGCACTGCACCTCATTATAAGGCGGTATACTCTATATCACCCTCTGAAAGCATTATAATGAAGGAGTGCTGTATTATCTTCTTTGTGTCAACTTTTCAGACATTTTTAGTTTCCTTCAAAAAGAGTCAACAGATCACAGGTAGAATGGGGGGTGGGGTGGGGGGCAATATCCTTAAGGTTACAATGGTGATAATAGAGAAAAAGAAAGTCATATCATCATCTTCTTGGAGTCAGCTTCCTAAAGATCATGCAATAATCTTGAATAGATCTATGTAGCATTGCAAAGGTTTTATATCGTCGCCAGCAGTCATTGCCCACCTCTGTATAGACCTTTGATCTTTTGAGCCAATCAATTTTCTAGAATGATTACCTGGATGGTTTTCTACAATGATCTACCTGGATGGCTAATAAAATATGTCGAGATAATGTTCTAAAAGCAGTATAGATGTAAGAAAATAATGAAAACTTTATGTTCTTGTTATTTAGGGTTTTCCTATTGCAATAATATGGTAAATATAAATTCGTTTTCCTCAGATCCTAATGACCACAGTAAGCTTGACTATTCTGGAAAGAAACGAATAATGAATGATTTTTAAGACATCATAACACTCCATGGTTTAAATAGTGCAAGGTGGATGATAAATTTTATTATGTTCACAATGGTGATGATAGAGAAAAAAAGAAAGGTTACATTATCCTTTTCTTGGAGCTAATTCTCCAGAGTTCATGCAACATTCTTGAAGACCTCTGTGTGCTCTGGGAAAAGATTTGTGTATCTTTGTCTGCAGTGATTCTCGATCTCTGAATATATTTTTCATCTATTTGGTCAAAAGAGTTGCAATAATATTGTAAGCATAAACACGACGTGGTTGTATCTGAATAAGTACAATGGAGCCTGAATATCCGATGCGGATATAATGCAGAATTAATAATTTTTCTATGACGACGTGGCATCGACGTTATAGAGTTTAATTGTAAGAGACAATGGGAGAAGCATTATATTCTAATGTTCTCAATGATGATAATACAGAAATAGAAAGGCGATACACATTTGCAATATTCTCAGAGATAACTTCTTTGAGTCTGTGCAGTTTCCTTGCGAAGAATTAATCAATCATTTGAAGAAAAGCTATCTGCTTATAGTCATAATGACCATGATAATACCAAAGGAAAATGGTAGGTACCATCTTTCTGGAATCAGCATCCAGTGCGTAACAGAGACGCAAATTATAGTGATGATATGGAAATAAAAAAAGTAGAAGCTATTTTCTTTGGTAAACTTTCCAGAGACTAATTTGTCGCCATGACTATTAGAGGGCGGAAAGCAATTACTCTTATGGTCTTAATGGTGATGAGAGTAACAAAAAAACAAATGTTTTCACAATCTTTCTGGGGTCAGATTCCAAGCTAAATATACTTGAGGAGATCTTGGTAGTATGCTAAAGATTCAGTCTATTGTAAAACGCAATACTGGTTATCCATCTCTAAATAGATCTTTGAGCTTCTAGCCGATCAGGTTTTTTTTTCTGTACCATCAGAATTTTACATAATGTTTGGATTGCTTACGAGAAGAGAAAAGATATCATTATATGTCTAAATGGAGCTAAATATTGAAATTTATTTTGTTTTATTATTTGGGGTTTTCCCATAGCAAAACACATGGTAAACATAAATAGGGTGTGGTTGGATTTTAATGACCACAGAGAGTTGAATATACTGGAAGGAAATGATGAAGACATTGATTTTTCTATGACATCATGGCATCCATTTATGGAGCTTGGTTTACACTAGATTATAGGGAAAACAATTGAATTGTGGATTCAGAGTTTAAATTTAGTTTAACAAAATTAATTTAAATTTTCTAAACAAGTGATCAGGGTAATTTTCCTTTGGGTACATTTAATTTAAATACAACGCTTCATAACCGGGGAGTGCCGCATGTCTGATATGTAGTTAAAATATAAAGAATTAACAATTGTACTTAAATAATTTAAATTGTTATTGTTTATGTTGATAAAGGTGTTCAAATTATTATCCTAATGTGTATTAAAACGTTACATATGTTTTTTTTTTCTCATTTTAAATTGCTTTACGATATTCCTTTAATTGGCGTTATTGATGATTGAATTTTGTATACAATATTTAACATCTTTTATGACTCATCATAACTCATGAATATCAATGAATTAAGAGAAGATATCTCCCTTGAAGATTTGTTATTTTAAATATCTCTAAACGTCCTTAATGGATTTTGTTGAAATTTTCATTGTTCTTTATGTCGATATGTTCTCTTTCTTTCTTACATGTTTAATTTTAAACTTCAGTGTCACTTCAAAAGTAACTTCCCACAGTGCATACAGTTTCCTTACAAAGAATCAAAAGATTAGTTAGGAAAAAGTTATTTCCTCATGGTCACATGGTTATAGATGATATTAAAAATAAAGGCTATGTATTATTTTGTAGAGTAAGTTTCTCTGAGTTAATGCAATTTCCTACTGGAAATCCAATCAAGCTTAATTAGAATAATTTATGTATTATTTTGTAGAGTAAGTTTCTCTGAGTTAATGCAATTTCCTACTGGAAATCCAATCAAGCTTAATTAGAATAATTTAAAGGAAGAAATCATTTTTTATGGCTACAATAAAGTGATGATATAGAAATAAAAAGCTGAGGTCAACATTAAAAGGTTATTGAGGGTAAAGCAATGTCGTGAAAGAGAATTATGGACTTCAATAAAACAGTTCTATATTTCTGTCTGTAATCATTGTCCACTTCTGAATAGACGTTGGAGCTTTTTAGCCAATTATTATAATGGTCTGAATAGTGTCAGCATGGCTTACTAAAATGCATTCTAAACGGACCAACTTTCAGCTTATTATTTTCGTGTTATACGTGTTTTCCCATTTTAATAAATATGGTGATGTTCAATCTTAACTACTAAATGGAGCTGATTATCTTGATGATAATAATGAATTAATTACTTTTTCAAGACAGGATTGTTTATAGGGAGCAGAACAATCTTCTTATGGTCGCAATAGTGATAATATTGAAATAAAAGTTGAAATTATCATCTTTTTGGGGCCAACCTTCCAGAAGTTATTTAGCTTCCAAAGTGAAAATAGTAAATAGGTCAACACTGGAGGAAAGCAGCACAGCTCCTTTAGATAGAACAAAGAAAAGTGGTATTATCATCATCTTAGAATTAACTCCCCAGAGTCCTTGTCAAATCCTTTAGAATCAACTCCCCAGAGTCCTTGTCAAATCCTTTAGAATCAACTCCCCAGAGTCCTTGTCAAATCCTTTAGAATCAACTCCCCAGAGTCCTTGTCAAATCCTTTAGAATCAACTCCCCAGAGTCCTTGTCAGATCCTTAAAGATCTTAGAATCAACTCCACAGAGTCCTTGTCAAATCCTTTAGAATCAACTCCCCAGAGTCCTTGTGAAATCCTTAAAGAGATCTCTTTTCTTACCTGAACTGTTTGTTCAAACCTGAGAAGACCTTTAACATGTTAGTTAATCAGTTTTCCATAATGATTCGCTTAAAGTCCAGATGCACGAAAATGCAATGCTATCACCATACAGGCAGTCTAGATGAAAATATTGAAAGTTCTTTTTACTTGTTATGTGGGGCTTTCCCATTTCAATAAATATGGTAAACGTAAATACGGCATGGTTGGATCTTAATGACCACAGGGAGTTGCATATCCCTGAAGGAAATGATGTATGGGCAGAATTAATGACTCTGTCAAGACTTTATGGAATCCAGTCAAGCTTGTTAAGAATGGATGATGATGAGTAAATCAATCTTCTTATGGTAATAATTCCGATGAAATGTAATAAAAAGTTGATCATCCTTTTGGAGTCAACATTCCAGAGGATATTTAGTTTCATAAGGTGACAAAAGTCAGTTGATTATTTTGGGGAAAGCAACATCCTCATTCCCATGGTCACAGTGATGATACAGAAGAAGAAGAAGAAGAAGGGTTATATTATTGTTTTTTCTTAGAGTCAAATCCCCTCAATTTATGTAATACCTTTGAAAAGAATTTTGTACAGTAGTGAAACAGTTGTAATTAATTTTAGCCTGGAATAAATAAAAACAACAAACAAACAGAAAATTGATATTTACACCAATCAATTTTCTATGATGATATAGTCTGCCATAGTTAGTGTCTGGATGGCCTATGAAAAAAGAAAACATATCAGTATTTGGATGGATGGACAAAAGCACTGAAAGTTATTTTGTTTCTTTCTTTTCTTTTCTTTAGGTGGGGCTTACCAATTTCAATAAATATGGCAAACATGAAATTATGGTCTTGTTGGAGACTTAATAATCACATGGAGCTGAATATCCTGGAAAAAGGGGGGATGATGAAGAAGGATGACGTTTTCAAGACATCATGGAATTTAATCAAGTTTGGTTATAATGGATTATATTTAACAAACCAATCTTGTTCTGGCCACAATAGTAATGATGTGTTAATAAAGGTGATTTCTGAAAGTAAAACTTTACATAGTTTATCCAGTTTCCTTAAAAAGAGTAAATACATTATTACATTAGTAAAGCAATTATTCTCGTTATTGTCACATTAGTGGCGAAACAAAAATCAAAAGGTGGTATACACCACATAATCCAGTGGCAGCGCGAGGGTTTGAGGCGCCCGGGGACAATGTTCTTTAATGGCGCCCCCCCCCCCAAACCGAGGCGCCCGAGGGCAATGTTCTTTAGTGGCGCCCCCTACTTTGCCACAGAGAACAGTTTGTATGTCAGTTGCCATCCTCCAACCCCAACCCCCATCTAAGCACTAAAACCTGGAGCTTAGATGGGGAGGAGGGGGGGGGGAGTTTGAGAAAGAAAAAAAAACTCCAACCTCCCGACGGCGCCCCCCCCCCCTCGCCCGGCGCCCGGGGGCAATTGACCCCCCCATGTCCACCTATGATATGGACCATTGTTCTTTCTGCCAATAGAGTTTCTAATTATCGGCTTCCTTCCGAGGTCATTTCTATGCAGAAATGTTGATAAGAAGATTCAAAAGATTTAACAATAATACCAACAAGCTAACTACAAGAACGGATGTCAGCCGCTTTTTCTTGGCCCAATCAACATCAACATGCTAAACGACGACATAGAACACTGTCAATCAAAATCAGCCAAGGTCTCCTCAGTATCAAGCAGGATGGCAAATTTGGTTGAAATCAAGTAATAATCAAGTGATTGCTTTATGCAGGAAAGAAAGTGGGTGGTTATGACAATCGGGGGCTATACCTCTGCTAAACGATGACGCAGAAAAATCTGACACTGGAACTTGGCTAAGGCCTCATCAATATCAAGCAGCATACCACATCTTGTTAAAATCCAATAATAGCGTAAACAAAAAGTGGGTAGGTCTGACAATGAGGGGCTATAACTCCGCTAAATGATGACGCGAACAGCTGACAATAAAACACATCTAAAGTCATCAATAGCTAGCGGCAACCAGATTTAGTTGAAATTCAATAATCATTAAGAGTGTTATTGTGTAGAAACAAAAGTAGTCTGACATACAGAGTATAACAATCTGCAAAACAATGACACTGAATGGTGATATCGAAGTCAGACAAGGTCTCATAGATATGAAGCTCATACCAAATTGTTGAAATCTAATAATTATTACGGAAATTATTGCATGGAAACGAAAGTGGGTAAGTCTGACAAACGGGCTATAACTCTGCTAAACAAAGACGTCGAATGCTGACAATCGGGCTATCACTCTGCTGTACAAAGACGTAGAATGCTGACAATCGAACGCAGCGAGGGTCTCCTCAATATCTAGCAGGATGCCACATTTGGTTGAAATCTAATAATAATTAAGGGAGTTATTGTGCGGAACGAAAGTAGAAATGGACGAAGTAAATGAGAAGCCCAATTTTATTTAATATATATATATATATATATATATATATATATATATATATATATATATATATATATATATATTGTCAGGAACAGTTTTGGTCAATGACACATACCCTCATAAACAATCGCTCTTCATCTTACCTCTGAAAGTTATCTCAAACAGAGCTCCATATTTTGACTTTGATGTACGTTTTGAAGACGCTCTGTATGTATGAAATTACAAGTATGCAAAAAATTCAGCACAATCTTTATTCAGATTCCTAAAATATACATGTATATGTGGGCTTCATATCACTCAAATATACACCAGCCAATTGTCATTGTGATACAATGCTATGCTACATATACTGTAGTTAGACACTGACTTTGTAACATAACCATTTAAAGGAAATACCTGGACTAAGGTGCTGTGTAACATAACCATTTAAATGAAATACCTGGACTAAGGTGCTTTGTAACATAACCATTTAAAGGAAATACCTGGACTAAGGTGCTTTGTAACATTACCAATTAACGGAAATACCTGGACTAAGGTGCTTTGTAACATTACCATTTAAAGGAAATACCTGGACTAATGTACTTTGTAACATAATCATTCAAACGAAATACCTGGACTAAGGTATATATTATGTACTCAGTTGATATAATTCATTTCGCACATATTTAAAACTTGAGCGCAACTGGCACAACATTTTAGGAGACATCAGCCTTAAATTTAAAAATATGAACAGGAGATTCGCCATTTATTCTAAGACAGCTCTGCATTTCTGACGTGTAACCGGCACTTTCGGTTACTGCCGTATTAAAGCTGTCTGGTCAACTGCTTTTGGTTTTGTGGGGTTTAACGCAATTTTTCAGAACATGATAGGCTATACATGGTGGCCAGTATATTTGGTGGAGAAAGACCCCGGGAAGAACCACTGTACCAAGGGAAGCTACTGGCAAGCTTTCTCACGTACCCACGATGGTCGAGTTGAGACTCGAACTCACGCGGAACGAGGAGAGATGTGTGAGTGATCTGTTAAGGCGAGCACCTTAGACCACTCGGCCATCCGGTGCCCCGTGGTCTGCTGAACTCGACCCGATCGGTCGTGTGTGTACGTGAGAGAGAGAGAGAGAGAAGAAGGGGAGCACGTGTGCATACTTGCATTGCAGGAATGAGTAAGAAGTAAGATGGCTGCATTTTATGTCGCAAATTAAGGGAAACGTGGTTTTATAAAATAATAAACACGATGTAAAGAATATGCAACTTATATCCACAAATTTCGAGTAATTCATAATGCCTACAACTATTAGAAATAAAGTCTGTGACGTGCGGTGAAGGAAGTATGACGAAACAAGTTAACCTTATCAAATGACACGTTCTATCGTTCATCAATCTGTTGACCGGGTTTTGTGAAATGAGATTCTACATTTTAGATCATAGGGCTACTTACACTAAATAAAAATCAAATAAAAGAAACATATCATTAAAAGTATTTGTAGCTTTTTCTTGTATAAATGAACTTATATATATATATATATATATATATATATATATATATATATATATATTGTTAGGGAATTATATATCATTTTTTTTAAAAATAATGGTATAGGTTTATGATCTCTGCATAATAGTCTAACAGCTATCGTCTTGCAGAAAGTACATATATGGTATTTCAATGTGACTCAGTTCATTAGGTTGTAGGAAGAATTGTCGTTTGAAGCATTAGTATATCATGTGGTTAGAGCGTGAGAGTTGAACTTCTGACCTAGATTCTATGAGTCAATACGTTATTGACTGTTAATAAACATTAGTACATTGGTACTTTAGAGATGACACGCATAACCTTGTTTCTGATTCGTTTGGAGAAGGTTGTTTCTAGAAGGATTATATGGATTTTTATTTCAATTCTGCGTATTAAGAAGATATATAATAGGATTCGTAGCAGCATTCTAGCATTCCTAGCATAGTTTGACAGCCTGAGAGGTCATAAACGAATTTGGTTCTTTTTATGTGTGGATATTCTACTTCAGAGATATATATTTTAATACAGTGCATTTAGGATTCAGTACTGTGCCTTGAACTTATATAAATTATGCAGCTCCGTGGAATTATCGGAAACATTTCTAGAACTTGTGATATTCCATTCACAGGGATTATTTGGAATTTATAAAAATAGGATATACTGATTCTTATTAACACATATGTACAGTGAAGGTTTCATTCGGAATCTATTTTCAGTCGGAACATTTGGATTAACTTCTGGATCAGTGAACTTTAGAACAATTTAGGACTTTTAAGGATATTCTATACTGTAAGTTTTTTTTAATTATTTCACTTTGATTGTTTGTTGAAATATTTTAATATTTTAGGAAATTAAAAATTTGTATTTTAAATCTTGAAAGCTTGTTTGAGTCTTTTTTCTTTACATTACCCCTAGTCGTAACAATATATATATATATATATATATATATATATATATATATATATATATATATATATATATATATATATATATATATATATATATATATATATATATATATATATATATATAACCAGTTACTGAAATTTACAAGATTATGTTATTGAATAATGTGTGAAGAAGAATCGATTTTCAGAATGTAGAATTTGTATGCATAATAATTTGTTTTAATTGATATCCATGTCAGCAAATATATTGTTTAAACATTAGTAAATACAAAAATACAGAAGCAATCTGAGAAATGTTGACTCGTATAAAAACGTGTTCATCCCAGCCAATACCAACAATGAGATGTGCCGATGCGATATCGCCTAGATTATATGTTTTGCCACAACTTTGAAATTTGGTACAATAGCTTGGAATTTAATAAGGAGTGATTTAGTGATAAGAAGTTTGAAGTCCCTTTACACCCCCCCCCTTAAAGTTGTAGGGATGGAGGGATCTGCTGTTACAATCAAACATGCTACTCCCTGTTTCTGTTGTGTGCGTCAGGAAAATACCATAGCTATCAACATCGTTTTCAGTATGTATATAGCCTAATTCATGTATTCGTTCCTGTATCTTTCACAAAAGTGACTCAGTTGTTTGCTGGCGATCTCTCGTTGCCCATGAAAATCAAATGGCCAACTCCCAAACTCGGTTAAGCTAGGGTTCCCTGGCAGAGATTACACTGTACCGTTTACCTCAATAAGCCTATGGCTGTTTCACACCTGTTGCAATGATCATCTTTGGCATAATATGAGGAGGTCAATACCAGTGTATAAGTTTCAGTTAAAACAGCTATTTATCAAGTCTGATTATGAGCTTCTTATCAGAAACTCCCAATGTCTGAGTTCAAGATTTATACATTTATTGTCTGCCAAAAAAGCTTAGCATCTATATATCGTACTATCTACACACACACACACACACACACACACACGCACGCACGCACGCACACAGGAGTGTGCTGGGTAAGCAACTCGGCCCTGAACTTATCTGCCGGGACAGGCCCGGGGTTTTGCTCACACCAGTAAAACACCGGTAAAAACGGATTTTTTTGCGGCTGCCCCCCGGGATTTGTGCCGGTATGCCCAATGGCCAGTACACCACTGGACACACACACACAGAGACACAGACAGACACAGAGGCTTTCAGGAATACAGGAATTTTTCCCTGTGACATTTGGTGGTAATCTGCGGATCACGCAATATAGACCTGTCATAGTCGTCATGAGTTTGACTTCCATCCTAAGTAGGTACTTTTGCTTCGTGCAGATAATGGAGGCAGAAGTCTTCGAAAATCAGGGAGAATATGTCGCAGGAACCGGTCGATGCATTGGTTCGGATAGCTCAAGTGGTAAAAGGCCTGTCTAGAATTAGGGAGGTCCCATATTCAGAATCCTGTGCAACCGCAAATTTCTCCCCTGTGACATTTGTTTTCAAAGGTCAAAAACAGTCAAAATTCTAGGTCAAATGTAAGATCCCAAAATCAATGCAAAAGCTACACGTATCTCCATGAATAAATAATGCTTCTACACGTTTACGTAAGGACGTACATAATTGTTTTATTTGAACTTATCATTTGTTGTTTGTTAAAAGATTTAGAGGATTACTGCAATATGGGAATTTTTAGCAGCAAATGTCAAGGTCAGTATTTTAACTCTAGGAAATAATGTCCCAGGGCGTCAACTAAATTAGTATTTGAACAAGTGCAGCATATTACTTATAATACAATACGCACAATGTATATTCACAATTTTCCACTCACACCTGTGGAGCTGCCACTGATTTACACCCCAACTACATGGTGCGATACGAAAGTGTTACGTGTGAAGTCAGGCTCCAGTTATCCTGTGTTGTGGGAGTGGTAGGCTTTGACTGGTTTACGACCCATGGAGTTACCAAAGGAATATAAGCTATTATAAAAGAGAATCCAATAATTCTTCGGGTAGATCCTACTCATACCGGTGATGTTCAGTGTAGTTTACACATCATGAGTGTAATACAGCCAGTGGAAAAATGTAACACCATCATACGCCAGTGAACTACATTCGAATGAAACCCACACAGCACAAGTGTTAACATGGTTAATCCATCTTTGTGTGTACAACTCGATCGTCATGGAACCTCTTAGCTAAACTGTAATCACATTGAACACGCAGATGAAAAAGTTACACAGCTGAAACTTTTTGCAGATCAAGGAGAAACAGGTCGATCAAAAGAAGAGTTACAGAGTCACTATGAAAATATTAAGATATATTATTGAGTATTAAATTGAATTCATTAGTATTAGTTGTGCGTCTTATCTCTGTGCCTGGCAGTATTAATGGACAAGAAATAATGTTTGTCAAAGACACTGGAGCAGATATGACTTTGATCAGGAAAGACTTAGTTGATAATAACTGCAGACTTGAGGGACAGAAAGTTACCTTGTACACCGCCATAGGGCACCCATTCGTGACCGACCTTGCAATATGTCGAAGTTAGCACGCCCTATTTCAGTGGACCAATTCAGGTGGGGTTGGTACCAGACCTTGCAGCGGATGCTTTTTTAATGATGGATATCCTTAATAGCAATACTATTTTTGCAATGACACGGGCTCAGCAAGAGAAACCCAAGAAAAAGCTATGTAAGCTTGTGGTGTAAAACCACGGAGTTTGGAAGAAAATGACACTGAGGACCCAGAATCGGAATTAAAATAAGTCCCATTTCCTCAATGGATGCTGAAAAACTCTCTGCGTTGCAAAGGGGAACCCAACATTGGAGAATGTTCGGTCAAAAGCTCTCCTTTCAGAACAGGAAATAAATGGTTGCAATGGATTCTACTGGGAAAATGGAATTTTCCGACGTAAATGGACCTCGCCTGATGGAAACAGGTCATGTGTACAGGTGGTACTCCCACAATGCTTGAGAATAGTGGTGATCACATTATTTCATGACAGACCCTTAGCGGGCCATCTTGGGATGGAAAGACCAAGGAAAGGGCTTTGGGTACATTTTATTGAAAACATAATGGAAGGACCTATATCGCGTCATCAGGAAAGTGAATGACGTAAGCTACGATGTGCAGACTGGTAGACGCAGAGGAGTAGTTATTTACCACGTCAACATTTTATGGCGATATAATCGTGCAGTTATGTTTACAGCCATAGATGGCGAAAATGCGGGGGACTGCATGATTGATTTCCCTGTAATTGGCAAGAATCGATCAAACATAGCCCACATTTGGCTGCAGAACAGCATCAACGGCGAAGACAAATGTTCGAAGAGTTCAGAATTGTACTCACAACCAAGCCAGGAAAGATGAGAGTACATTTAGTGAAATTATGATTCAGGGTGGAGTTCAGCGAAATCCTGATTCTATGTGGATATAAGTGAACTTTTATTCAGTGTAGAGGGAAGCAACTCTTTTGATTTTAATTGTACAACGAACTTGAACAAATCCTTGTTTCTGTGAGACAGACATTCTTAACATTGTGTTGAAAACTATTTGTTAATAGTTTTATCTGAAGGGGGTGGGGGTGTTAAGATGCTATTATCAGAGGATTATAACATTACATGTTGCTATCATAGATGTTGGATATGTGTGACCCAGTGTCAGTTTACTGTAGTCATGTCTGGTCTATGTGGGCTGAATGTTTATTTTAATGTAAAAATTTTCATTAACACCAAACTGACTGTGAAGAACTTTGGAGCTCATATCAGTCTGAACCTGGAGAACTTTGGAGCTCATGTCAATTAATCTCATTAACACCAAACTGACCGTGAAGAACTTTGGAGCTCATATCAGTCTGACCCTGGAGAACTTTGGAGCTCATGTCAGTCTGACCCTGTAGAACTTTGGAGCTCATGTCAGTCTGACCCTGGAGAACTTTGTATCTCATATCAGTCTGACCCTGGAGAACTTTGGAGCTCATGAAACCTCTAAACATTGGAAAACTAAATCTTAGAAAGCTTTGAAAAAGAGAATTTCTACAGAGTGTATTAGCAATGACCTTACATCGTTCAGCTTCAAAATGTAGTAGGTCTGTTGCAACTTCCAGGGAAAATACCTTTATAAATGTGGATAAAAACTATGAAGTGTAAGTGTGAAGCAATGCAGGAAGTCGTTGGATTTTTTCGGGTTAGAGTGACCTTGTCCTGTCAACTCTTTTGTACTTCACAGGCAAGCTACTCATAAATTTTAGTGAATGTATAGGCAGTCAGTGGGATTCAATAAATCACCCGGAGACTGTTTCCTCCATCTTGTTTCAAAATGACCTTGACATTTTACCTTTAGACCTTCAGATCGAAAAACTTGTTTGTATGTTGATGGGCATTATATATGTAAGGGCTGGTAAAACCATATTTAAATGAACTCGAAGCATCAAGCAGAAATCATGTACGCAGGTCAGGTCATAGTGACCTTGACCTTTAAACTTTTGCCCTAAAGGCTTTGTATTTGCTGTGAGATTTCGTCATGGTTCTTAGAGTAGAACTGAAGTTATTGCGTTGAAACTAAAAGCTACCACATAACTTGACAGACAGCTACATGGCATCATACGTCCCGCCATAGACTGGTGAATAAACATCTGAATAGATGCTCTTATTTGCTTTTCCTTGAAATGTATAGGTTACATTGCTGAAAAAAATATTTTGAACGGTTCGATTTGTTTTCAACTGCATAAGTACTACTGAAATTGAATTTATATGAACAAGAGTTTAGCTTGACCTTTAAACTTGATTTATGATCTTGACTTAAATGAAAACAATGGCATCATTGTCTTTTTATTTTAATTCCTCACGACTTAGCATTAAAATGAGGAAATTCAAGAAAGTTTCATGGTTATATCTTTTTCCTTAATGACGTAACATAAGGACAAAATGTTCTACTTTGAGTCTGCGGGTATTTAAAGCTTTATATCAGGGGTGTCAAACTCATTTGCTATAGCGGGCCAGATTTAATATAAATAATAATAAATAATAATACATAATAATAATAAATAATGCGTCTGGCGGGCCGTATGTTTGACACCCCTGCTTTATATGACGATTAATGCAGGAAAATTTGTCTGTAAGGTCAGGGAGAAGTGTGTGTGGGGGGATACTAAACTGCTTTTTATTAATTCTTTTTTTTAAAGCTGTTGTTCGTTTTATCAAGCAGAATTTAAACGAGTGCTGGAGAGATCTGACTCAAAATTAAAATGAAACTGCAAGCAATAATGTTGAAAAATTATATTATATTTTCACTTGTAAAAGAAGAAAAGCTCAGTTCATTTGACGAAGAAGAAAAAAAAAATTGGTGAAAAATCTGCTTTGACACCTGAAACAAATACTGATAATGATCAAAATATTCTACATTCTTACTGAAAAATAAGACAAACTATTAGTTTATCTCCTTTGTGAGTAACTTTCCTTGATGCTGAGAAATTACTATATCATTTTATATCAACTAGAACGACGCATGAGGTAAAACCATATATCTTAGTTATGCTATCGTTTCTGTAATGTTTTGGTCATTTATTATTTTTGTTATTATTATTATTATTATTATTAGTAGTAGTAGTAGTAGTAGTGTATTCATATTTATATGTAAATATTAATAAATAAAAATTATAATTTAAAGCTGAATTTAAAGTGAAATATTTGCATAATTTTAATCAGAATGTGAAGTTCTTTGTATGAAAAGTTGAAGCAAACAAATAATTTTGAATATTTATACACTAAGGGTGTACGAAAAATGAGAGGGTATACAAATTAGAAACTTACGGTATAGGCATAATCACGTGCTAAATGGATTTAAGTACTCTTCATGTCAAACATATATGAAATTACCAAAGAACCTCACTGCTTGCATGTTTTGAATACTTCTAATGAAGTCTGCAGTAGATTTCAGTCACGGCAGAAGTGAGAAGATCACGTGGCATTTAGAAAAGGGAAACAATCCATGATCTTGTAGTGGAGTGTGTACGATATATTGGAAGACATATGAGGAATATATTTTCTTTGTTGGGAGTTTTGTTGTTTTAGTCTAGTCACAATAAAGAATGATTGGTGCATTCACATAGGAGTGGAACTGGCAACCCCCCTCCCCCATTAGGTTCATTCATGGAGGCATGGGTCCTGGGCTCTTTACAAGGAATTTACACCTGGAGCACAACTTGGGACCTAGGCAGACCCCAGCCTCTTAATTTATATTATGTCCCTTCCCCCATTCTTCTTTAAACCTGTATCAGACTCTGCATAGAAATACGGAAGTAAGACACAAGAGGGATGTTATATATTCCCAATCACCAGGGAGATTCCCAGGGCCCTGGAAGGCCGAGTGGTCTAAGGCGCTCGCCTTTACAGATCACTAACATTTCTCCTCTGTCTGCGTAGGTTAGAGTCTCGGCTCGGCCAACGTGGGTGTGTGAAACAGCTTGCCAGTAGCTTCACGTGGTTTGGTGGTTTTTCCCGAGGTTTTCCCGGGTTCTTCCTCCAACAAATATACTGGCCGCCATGTACAGGGTTAGGGTTATCATGTGCTTAAAAATGGCGTTAAACCCATAACGACCAATCAACCAACCAGGAAGATTCCCTTAAATATAGGCTGTGTAATTTGGTATATGTATATATACATAAGTAATACTTTTTGTGGAAATGTTGGAACAATCTGCCTGAATGTTGTTACAAATGTATCATAAGTATATTCTTTGGTGCTGGTGCTCTACAACTTCTTAATGTGAACTCTATGAACCTCGCATTTTCTAGTTCATTACAAAATTATCTATTTTTTAAAAGATTCTGATGACAGATCTCTAATAATTTAGCAGCTTTAATTATTCCCAGGCCCTTGAATACTTCCACTGCAATCATGTTTATGCACGTCTTTTTCTTTTTCTTCTTCTTTTTCTTCTTTTTGGGAAGCATAATTATTTATGAATTCCAACATTATTTTCTTAGAATTCTTGATGAGGGAATATCTGAGGAAGAACATAGTAATTTACCTATCTACCACAATTCCCAGTCTGTCACAAGCCAAGCTAACAGCTGATAATTTTATTTACCACCTTCCGTTGTACATGAATGTGTAGAACTATAAACTACACATCAAATGTGGAGGTCAAATCAAATTGTGAGGTTATTTACATTTATATGAGGTTTGTGGTACCAGTATTACAGCAATATGATATGTTTCTACTGCCGCTAAAACCCAAACAGAAATTACCGGTAATTATAGAGCAAAATAGTTTAGAGTCTCTGAGTGCAAAATTTAAGGATAGTTGTCCAAAAGACAAATACATATATATCAGACTCTTTCATTCTTGAAATTTTGTTTAAGAAGGAATCGGCTGGATGAGAACACAGTTAGTGCGATACAGCTAAGAGCTTCAAGAAAGTTTTGATGAATTCCTGCTGAAATAGTAACTCACTCACCCCAAGGAATTAGATCCAGACATTGCTTACAACTTAACAGGGATACGGATACTACTAATTATCAGTAAACAATGACGGTGCCACAGTTTGGCAAAGATGGTTAGAAAACTACTGTAACAACTAACTTATTTTCACATTATGATGTCATGCAATCGTGAAAGAGAGGCCATTTCATACAATTCTGATATGTATAGAACAATAGCCTTTCATTTCATCGATACAGTTATGTAGCATTGATAGAAGTTCATGGCATGTTCAGAGATAGGAGTTCATGGCATGTTCAGATATATCTCCTGCAGATATCAAGACTTTGAGTCACAGAATGTGTTTTGTCTGTTTTTGTGTCTTGAAGGCAGCAGACATCACAAAAACTTAAAGAAAAAACAAATGAATCATGTCATCTCCATCCGTATATTGTCAAGTTTTGTCGAAGTGCTTAAAAATTGGACTACGTCCTGTTTTCATAATTGGATTATCTTACTGTACTAACTATGGTTAACCAAAACACATTAAGATCTTCAGGGATCTGGACAAGCCAAAGGTCAAGGTCACAGTGTGTAAATTTTATTATAAGCAAAATAGTACATTTCAGGATTTTGCAAACAGTGTATGACCACAGGACTGCATATTTGATATAGGTCATATGAGAAATAGTGTTGGATGTCAACAATACTGACCTAGTACAACATTTCAGGTGCAAACAACCTCTACAACTCTCCAACTAAGTGCATGTATATATGGACGCAGATCAAGCGGTCAAATCATCCACTAGCGAGAAGCCTTGATAACTGAATCATGATCATCAGTCAACTGCGATTGTCTCTTATTGGACTTTTTGGTCATTATGGACTAGCAAAGTGTTCCCTGGATAATCGATTTATTCTTTATAAAGTTTTAGGTTTTTCTGACGATCATTTACACAAAAAATGGGTCTGGATAATGAACGTTTTACTGTATAAATTTCACACAGTACTCCCTCATTATAACACTGTCCTACTCATTATAACACTGTCCATGGGTGTCATACAGTATACCTCCTTATAGTGAGATATCCTTATAATAAAGTACAAGATACATATAATTTTGCCACCATTTAATGAAATGGGATCTATGACCATACTCGCCTTATAACGGGAATCGTGTTGCTATGAAGGGATGTATACTGATGGAGTGTTGTATTTGATTTTCATGCAAATGATAACAGAATGCAATAAACTGTCTATTTGATCAGAAAACTGAACTCCAATCCAGACTGAACTCACTCCAATCCAGACTGAACTACAATCAAGACTGAACTCAAATCCAGACTGAACTCACTCCAATCCAGACTGAACTACAATCAAGACTGAACTCCAATCCAGACTGAACTCACTCCAATCCAGACTGAACTACAATCAAGACTGAACTCCAATCCAGACTGAACTCCAATCCAGACTGAACTCACTCCAATCCAGACTGAACTCCAATCCAGAGTCAAATATAACAAGAGTACCGTGAACGGCACTTTATACGCCCGCCGCAAGTTGAATAGTCCTCTGTGTACGCGCAAGTAGGGCATCGTTGGTTTCAATGACCCTGACCTTTGGTCAGGGTATGCGGACTTGAACTAAACTTACTGTGCAAAAACCATTATATTCTGATTAGACGTACAATTACCGTGACCTTTAACCTTTAGACCCCAAAATGAATAGGTTATTTTATCATCATAAGTGCAAGCTATCCACGAAGTTTGATCATGGAACTTGAGATACAAAGGTTACTGTGCAAAACCCATTTTTCTTTAAGTCAGCCTTTGAACTTTGGATTCCAATATGAATACCCCTTGAGGGCTCGGAGATACAGAATGCGCCCGAAGCGCCCTCCTGCATGTCATGACTAATGGAGGCAGGAGCCGCCGTGGTTCAGTGGTTAGCGTGCAGGACTCGTGACCGAAAGGGTGCAGGTTCGAATCCTACCATCGGAACAGCCCATGCTGGCTGCCGAGGCGCGTCCTTGGAAAATGCACTTTACTCCAACTGGCTTGGCATTAAATAACCTACTTGTGTTACTGTACCGTAAAACACCACATCAAACCAAACCAAAATCAAAATCAATAGGCATCTTCAATGCACTACGTGCAAGCCCTCCACAAACATTGATCAACACACGTGGTCTAGAACTAAAGTTTTTATGCAAAAACTACTTTTCTTTTTTCAGTCACAGTGACATTGACCTTTGACCATATGACCCTCATATCAACAGGCTTCTTCTTATCCAAAGAGTAATCCATCCACAAACTTTGGTAAAGGTACATGGTAAAAAAAATGACATATTTGTTCAGAAACTATTTTTTATTTTTCATCCACAGTGACCTTTGATCTTTAACCCCCAAATCAGTAAATTTTCACCTTACTTCAAGTATATGTTGCGACAAAGTTTAGTCCAAGTCCGGGATGTAGAACAAATGCTATTGTGCGGAAACCATGTTTCTTATGTTAGTCACAGTGACCTCGATCTTTACCCTTTTGACTCGAAATCGATTGACTCCCTCCTTACTCCAAGTGCAAGCCATTTCCAGAGTTTGGTCGAGGTCTGTGATGTATAGCTAATGCTAATGTGCCGTAACCCTTTTTCGTCTTTCAGTCACACTGACCTTAACATTTGACCTTTTAACCCCCAAATCGATAGACTTCTTTCTTACCCCAAATGCAAGTCATTTACAAAGGTTGGTAACAGTAGATGGTGGAGAACTCGAGTTATTGTGCGGAAACAAACACAGGAACAGACAGACGGATATATGGACAGACAACGTCATAGCGTAATGCGCTCCGCTTTATTGTGGGCGTATAGAAATAGCTCGGTTTTGAGTTTGCGCTGTTGAAAGGATGTGTACGGTTCTTAGTTTCCAATGTTCCAGTTGAATTGCATATGGCACATGGTCTAGTTACACTCTTAAAAAAGACTTTCAACACATCATGAAAACGCTATTTAAATTTGCACTTATAACGGAACCTGCATGCGGAGAAAAATACTACATGGAAGTTCTAAATATACTTTGTCCATCTGGATTAAATTACTTTCATTACAATCGACTAATACTTATCCAAACTTTGGCTCAGGAAAGGGTTCAATTAACCAAATAGATATACTTCAGCTTCAGTGTTGATGCAAATGTGCCTTGGATTAATCCAGGAGTCACGAAAGCAATGCATTTTTATGTATAAACATTGTTATTTACAATTGGCATTGTATATTATAAATTGACAATTCCTCAGTGGTGTTCGCAAACGCACTTCTGTCTCTGACACTCTAGGTGAATTTCTTTAGTGGTAAAGGTGATAATGTATGATTCATCCAGTTATCGTGAAAAAAGTGATCCTTTTCTGTTCATCAGCTTGTGATCTTAGCATATGAAAACTGTTTATTGTTGATCAGTGTTGTTCGATACATCTTTTGATACTGATCACTGGAAGTAAAATGATGACAAATTTACATGTTTTTGTTACAATTCTTGGAGACCATTTATTTATAAAATGGGGTTAAGTTTTAAGTAACTTTCAGTTTCTTCCTCCATTCAAGAAGCTGCATGAAAGTAATTAATAGTCCATCTAAAGTAATTAATAGTCCATCTAAAGTCATTTAAAAGACACCGAACTGTGCATTTACTGTGGGCTAATAAATCTTTACATCATATGCAGTCATGCCAACTCATTCAGATTCTGATCTCCAAGGATGTTGGGATGATTACATGTAAAGATAGTTTTTAGTTCCACTCCACTGTTTCGTTTTTTGAAAAGGCTTGAATTTCAAAATAGAAAATGAATCCAGGCATTTGATCTCTGGGATGAATTGTTATTTAAAAGAGAATCCAGGAATGTTCATGTAGGCGTGAATCAGATTTATTTATGCATTCAGTTTGTATCAGATAATGCGAATATCTAGCTAAGTATGATTTCCACAGGGTTCGAATACGAAACTATGCGCTAAAAGTGAATGCGCTGTTTCAAAGAGCAAGGATGTGTATTGTATTAAACTTTTCAGATAAAATTAAACAAGTTTCGCCAGTCAGATTTTCTTCACATTTTGTCTAGAGAAAGGCAAATTCAGGCACTTAAATCTCCATATGAGTGTAATTGTAGGAAAGTTCGTTTGTCAGAACAGGAACCGGGCAAACATATGAAGTTTCGTCTAGTTTTGAAGCATTTTTGCTAGTTCACAAGCTTAATTTAAATGGTTGCTGAATAATTATGACTTAAAAATAAGATACAAATATCAGCTAGGCAGGTAAAGAATTTTATTTCGGAAAACCCAATTTTTGGGAAATACGACATACGTGCGAGGAAGTGAAATGTTAGTGAAAACGGTGGGGAGTATAACCAATGGAGTTTTAGGAAACATAGATTTGATCCGGATGATTGATTTTGATGAAACTATTCATAAGAAGCCTTAAGACACTAATTAGTAACAAATATTAATTTAAAAGAATAATCATACAGACGATTGAAACATTTTTTTCGACTCTAATTAGTACATGTACCCAATTGTTATATCTAGGAATTACCATGGTGATCATGCGCTTGTTCTGAATATGTTCTATAGAAACAAGCATACAAAACACAGTTTCTGCTGGTCATCTGCGGTCATTATACAAAAACAAATTCCTATAATGGTATGAGCATTTCGGCCTGGAAATTCATTAAGATGTAGGATTTTTACAATCAGCTCTTTTTTATCTGACCAAACCCTGAAAAATGTACTTTCAAGTCCCACATCCATAACATGAACATAAAAAACACCAATGCTAGTAAGGTTGGATTGTACAAATCAATAAACAATGAAATATAGGTCGCAGTGACCTAGTTGTCATAGATAGCTGTAGTATTCTTCATGATACATCTACATACTTAGTCATGTGACCCAGCAAGTAGTAGTGACCGCAAAAATAACCTAAACCCCAAACTCAATGTAGATGCCAGATGAACGGACTTCCACACAGACAGCATCGATGCATAAGCTGGAATGTCTTTGCAATCCGGTCAAAAAAGTACAAAACAACCCTTGATTCAATAAATAAACTGCGTGACTGGCCTCAGTTAAAGCGCATGATAGACTTTTTCAGCCTGAAGGATATCAATAAGTAATGACAGCTGCATTTTTCTTTTAGATGTTCCAAGTAATTTGTAAAAATAGCTGACAACGTCTGATTTCAAAGTAAAAACTTAATGATAATGAAAACGGTTATTTGTTATGAAATTATTTTAACATGGCTCAAAATTGTTCCTAACTGCATGATTTCAAACATGCGATACCTTCCTGATCATCAGACTCTAAATTTTGTATAAAAAAGAATTGAGAAATAAGCGAGAAGACTATAAATCTACCTGAAGCTTATTAAAATCAATATTTCTTATTATATTGTATACACTTTGGAAAATCTCCCGGAAATGAGGAAAAAAATATCCCTGAGTGCTGTTTCAGAAGTATATATATTTTATGTTATATATGAATTAATTAATTTTGCACGTTTTTTCCAAGCAGTGTAGTAGTCGTTTGTACATGTTATATTATAACTAATAATTGAGTGCTGCTATGGTTATTATGAATCCCTTGGGGGATATTCTTTAGGAACATGTGTTGTAGTAATTGAAGTCAAGAAGTACTTAGCCTTTGCAGTATGAATTATCTCCTGCTGATCAGCTGATCATTTACAGCTGAAGAGGTAAACAACTGTTAATGATAATAACAGACAAGGTGTCACTTTATTGTTACAAATACAGCTTCTGTATTGTCTGTAATTTCTGGTAAGCTTTTCTTTATGGCGGGTGGGTGGTTGTACGGATAATTATAGGTAAAATATTTATTGCAATTTTCTTAAGTGTCACTTTATTGCTTAAAATACAGCTTCTGGTATTGTCTGTAATTTCTGGTAGACCTTTCTTTATGGTAGGTGTGTGTGTGTGTGGATAATTATAGGTAAAATATTGACTACAATTGTCTTAAGTACCTACAAGTTGTATATTTGTAACGGAAAAAGGGTTCTGAATGAAAACTTAGAGGGAAAAATAAAATCAATTTAAGTCAATGGATTGATAGTGTATGAAAAATAAAAGGGTACAAAAAGTAGAGACATTAAGGTATATCCGATTTCTAGGGAAATGACTGAAGAAATCAAGAGAGAGAAAGAGAGAGAGAGAGAGAGAGAGAGACAGAGACAGAGAGAGACAGAGAGACAACCGTCAGATCAGATTAGTATATAATAGTGTACAGTCAAAGCTGCACCTTCGTATATACAATAAAAAAAGTAATATTTACACATAATTTGGTGAACATTTAGCTGTATTAATTAGTCACCTTCTCATAATGGTTAGTTATACGGGTGACCATAAATAGGACTAACAGTAATGCACAGTATGTAATTGTACAGTGAATGGTATATATTAAGGGAACAAACAGTCCTTTGAAGACAGGTGTCCTTTATATGCAGGTATCTGATAAGACAGGTTCCCTTCTGTCTGTGTTTGTTTGATACAAAGGCAGCTATTAATACAGAAATACAGATGAATATGATGCAGAGATGGGAAACTGAAACAAAACGGAAAATAAAGCAGCACTTTCTCATGAGACCGTTTTTGCTAATTGGTAAGTAGCTTTATTAATATAGAGATGAAACTAATTAAGTTTTAAGTCAGATAAATTATATTATAATCACATTTAACAATGTCCATCTAAATTTAAAAAAAAAACAACAACAAAAAACAGTGAATGCATGTAAATACCATCAAAGGTAAATTTGTTTAATGCAAGTAAAACACAATGAAAATTATCTTCTTCATTTACTCAAAGACAGCTAATTATAACGTGAGTGTAAATTTAGAGTGAAACCTGTCTATAAAAGAATTTCATGGGACCACACATTTTGTGTCCATTGTGCACAAGTGCCCTTCATAAAGAGGTTTGATAATGTAGGTAAAATTAAGGCAATGGATGATGTCCTTCATGAACAGGTGTCCTTGATACGGTGTGGTGGTCACTACAAAGATAGGTTTCCCTGTATTTTTTTTCATGAAGAAAAAGTACCCAGAAAACCACAGATAAATTCTATCATTCCTCATGCAAGAGCGGGAAAAGAGCAGGAATGACACACTCTGCATATCAATTCGCTTAAAATGTCAACACCGCCGAGCAGACGGATTTAGAGGGGTTTCTAGGGGTTCAGTTAAACCTCTTTTCCAATAAAAATAATGCATCTTTCACTGAAAAACTTGGACAGATGGCTATTTTATGCAAAATGAACAACCGCTTCTCAAAATCGAATCCCCATAAACACATTGCTGGATCTGCCCCTGCAGAAGTAACCCTCAGTATCACTAGCGCACCCCACCCCATCCCCCAAGCAATCACCTATAAAAACAATAGAAATCTATACATGGCATATCCCTCCCCCGACCCCGCTGAGGTAGAGAGTCCTACTGAAAGTATCTTATGGACCAGAATTCTCAATTTACATAGTACTAAAGGTACACTTTGTTTCCATGGTAACATAAAAAAAATGCACTGAATGCGGAAATATGTATCAGAAGACACCCTAAAGCAATTTGCTTGGCACGTGTACCAAGTTTGATCCAAATGTCTTTAGCGGTTTGAGAGTTATGCTACGGAAACAGAAATGTTCTTGGACAGACAGATAGACAGACATAGCGATAGCTATATATAAACGTTATTCATACCGGTAGTGGTGGTGAGAGGGAAACAAAAAAAAAACAAAAAAACAAGAACACGTAGTTATCTATATCACGCCCCGCTACAATGCCTGCTATGGGACGGAATTATTTGTGGTACATTTCATAAATAGCAACTTTGTATTTACAAAGTATACAGGAAGTTAATAGGCATCGTGTGTGGATGTGGAACTTTTGTCCAGAAATGAAAGTGTGAATGGTGGATGGATGATGAAGAAACAAAACGACAAACACGTTAAAAATATTGAAACTGTAGAATTGTGAATAGCAAAAGGCACATCTACATCAATATCATAATATGTATACCAAACTGCATAGAGATATCATAAACTGTTTCTGAATATTGCCCCGGAAACAAAAGTGTGGATAAGGGATAGATGGAAGGATAAATGGACAAAAACATTAAAAATGTTGAAACTGAAGAGTTGTGTATAGCAGGAGTCACATAAGGACGAATAGTCTAATATGTGTATAAAGGTTTCATAGAGATATCTTGAACGGTTTTGGAGTTATTGTGCTGGAAGCAAAAGTGTGAATGATGGATGGACGGAAGAACAAAAAATGGATGAAACTATTACCAATATTGAAACTGAAGAATTGAGAATAGCAAAAGGAACATCTACAACACTAGTCCAATAAGTGTACCAAATTTCATAAAGATGTCTTAAATGGTTTACAGTTTTGCCCTGGAAACTAAAGTGTGGATAATGGAAGGATAATTAGTCGGTTTGTATTAACATCACTTTGAGCACATTATTGACTACGTCATGCTAAGGAAAAAATGGGAGCTAAGTGCCCTCCCAAGGACACGCTGAGACAATCGACCGGAATGGCCCTAGCATTACGAATCCAATACTCTACCAACTGAACTAAACCAGAGATACGTTGAATGGTTTGAGAGTTATGCTCCAAAAACGAAAGTGTGGATAATGGATCGATGGGCAGAACAACGGACGAAATTATAGAGAAATATTTAAATTGAAGAATTGTGAATAGCCGAAGGCATATCTCGACCACACATCCAATATGTATGCCAAGTTTCATAGAGATACTTTCAACGGTTTGAGAATTAATATCCGGAAACGAAATTATGGATAATGGACAGATGGATAGACAGAAAGACGTACACAAATATACAAAATATTCAAACTGAAGAATTGCAAATAACAACAGGCACATCTGGACCATCAGTCCAAATTGTGTATCAAAGTTTCATAGAGATACTTTGAATGGTTTCAGAATTATGCTCAGAAAACGAAAATGTTTACGGAGAGACAGACAGACGGACATAGCTGTCTCTATATCTCCCCGTATTACATAATGGAGTGGGTGGGAGTTAAAAATACTACTAATATTGAAGACCACGTTCCTGTATTGTCTAAACATCGTACACATACTAAACTAAAATATTTGTGCACTTATTATAAGGAGAGAAATCTCATTCATAGAAGATAGTCATTTCACATTTCTTGGTTCAGTTAGATAGAATTCATATCAAAATTTGATGGAAGGAAAAAAAAAAAGTTTAAAAGTTTGATTTGTTTCAACAGCAGACTTTTCATTCTGTTTTGTTCAGAACCAAAATTCATTATTCAGGAATCGCAGTGGCTCAATTGTTAGCGTGCCGGACTCGCGACGGAAAGGATGCGGGTTCGAATCCGACCATCAAAAAAACTCGTGTCGGCTACTGTGGTTTGTTTTTGGGCAAGGCTCTTTACTCCAATTGCCTTGATATTAAATAACCTACTTGTGTTTATGTACCTTAAAACACCAATCCAAACCAAACTGTTTTAATTTATTGCATACCTTGTGTTGCTGTACCGTAAAACACCAATCCAAACCAAACTGTTTTAATTTATTGCAACCCTTTAGAGGATTATTTACAGAACACTATGATTCCTTTTTAAAAATAGATCGCAAGTTGACATGGAAAGACAATTATGAAATTATGAAAGATATTACATTGTTGATACATCTTTCTTTTGTTCTTTTCTTGTTTCACTTTTATTTTGTAAATGTGGCATTCTGAAATATTGATATATAAAAAAGAACTGGATTTGAAGAGGCGAATAAAATAATAATAATAATAATAATAATAATAATAATAATAATAATAATAATAATATTAATAATAAGAATAATACTTTTTAAGTGAAGGGAGGCAACTCAAATTTCGTGTCATGAACAAGAAAATAAAGAACAATCTTTTACCTCCCTTTAAATTTCATGTGGAAATTTAATCATTAAGAATGTTAATTGTTCAAATCATTTTAAATAAAAGAAAGTTTTTATCCATATTGTTTAAAATATAAATGAAAGGAGCAAAACAGATTTTAAATAAAATATTATCTGACACGAAGAATCAATACATCTAGCTTTCCTACCATATCTACCAGGCAGCAAACGTATGCAGCAGCAAACCAAACGAAGGTTTAGGGGTTGAGGCAAACCCCGTTTTCCAATCAAAATAATACACTCTTCAGTAAACCAAGCAAATCACCCCACCCCCAGTCTAAAAATCAAATCCCCGTAAAATATTCGATGAATCAACCTCGTAGAGTATTGATACTATTCCCACAACCAGTCCATTCAGTTTATCAACAGGTTAAACGGAGGAGGGTATTCTGTGATATTATTCCCACAACCAGTCCATTCAGTTTATCGTCAGGTATAACGGAGGAGGGTATTCTATGATACTATTCCCACAACCAGTCCATTCAGTTTATCATCAGGTAAAACGGAGGAGGGTATTCTATGATACTATTCCCACAACCAGTCCATTCAGTTTATCTATATGTAAAACAGAGGAGTGTATTCTATGATACTATTCCTACAACCAGTCCATTAAGTTTATCATCAGGTAAAACGGAGGAGGGTATTCTATGATACTATTCCCACAACCAGTCCATTCAGTTTATCTATAGGTAAAACGGAGGAGTGTATTCATGACCACTTAACCTTTGGGCAAGAAACACAGAATGCAAGCTTTAAATGTGGTATCATTTGCATTAAAATTTAAACAGATTCAATTTTGAACAAGATACAAATTATTGATTATTTCATGGGAGTAAACCAATCCTAAAGCTAAGTTGGAAAAATATAAAATAAAAAAAAATTAAAAAAATGACTTCATAAACATGGTTCTGACTTGGAGGTTTTTAAATTTAAAAATGTAAGCTTCATTCGTATCATTTTATGAGTTATACACACAAGACAATGTTAGTCAGTAACATCAAGCTCCTTTGTGTTAATTACACTCGAGAATTCGATTTGACACGAAAACACTATGATGTTCTATCCGATGACCGTAATGAAAGAAAACACAAATTTGCGTGACATTTAGGAATTCATTTGGACATATAAAATGGACTGAAATAGTTTTACAAGAAAAACTAATTAGTGAATTATGCTAGCATCAAGGAAGAGCGATTGCTGACAACTTATAAAATCATTTTGTATTTCAGTGAATATTGCAATCGGCCATGCGATATGTATGAAACCGAACACAGAATAACAAACTTTGTATCAATTTAATGTTGCATCAGGTTATGTACAGTACATGTAATTTTTGTTAATTACTGTTAAATTAATTGTTTTAAACTTAATGGATCATAGCAAAAATTGGATTCAAAGTATGTGTTATTTTCTAGATCACGTTAAAAGGTGTCGCTCGACATTTTCATAGGGTTAGATTTTTAAAGAAAAAGAATTTCCCAGGTTTTCCTCACTGGTTATCCTGGCTATTTAAAAAAGACTTTGCATATCTTAGGTATTGTTAAAAGAACTTTTAATTCCCTTTATTTTGGTGTATGATTGATGGGTGCAATTTGGGTTATAGAGTATACAGCTTGGTCTTGCTTTAGATGTGCACCTATAAAACAAAACGGCTAGGTTTGCTTGATCATTTTCACTTCCTGGACTTCAAAGGTAAATTGTAAAAAAAAGAGCCGATAACTTTTTTTTACCATTTATATATTTTGTAATTCATTCATTGTACTTTCAGAAGCTGGTATTGCCTACTCTGGCAAAATTCGTGTTCCCTATTTTAATAACTGCTAAAAATAGTGTACTTTGGACTAATTCAGGCTGATTTTTCGAGTACATGGGAGCGACCATTTTTGTCAGCTGTGTCTTTATAACATGTACAATTTCCATAAGTACAATATGTAAAGAAATATCAGCCACAGTACATGAAAATATCATAGAGGTATGCCAACATTATCTTCATTGTGCACGTTGCAAATTCAAACAACTTCACCTTACACCTGTCACTCTCTCAGAAGTACATACAATCTGTAGAGTGCCTCCCTAACCATCTGTAACCCGGTTCTCTTTGTAGATAGGTCACACATTTTGATTCCAACAAGATCGTTCTAATGCTAATCGGAGTTCCGCACACTGACAACCTCTCTAAAACGGCAATTGTTGTTTCCCTCTAACAGTATCCTGTTGACGAGAGTTTTACTTTATTTCATTTAAGTACATATTGAAATTGACAAAGGATGCATATGACCTCTTAATTTAAATTAAAATGTTAACCAAGGCGATTACATTCTATTTCATTGTGCTAAATATAAAATAATTTGTCATATGGAACATTGTTGTTTCACACGCATCATGTAATACAAGTGTTTTGAAACCAGTGTCTCTCCCGCGCACATTACTATGACGTCAGAGCACTGCAAAGAAATATACCTGAAATATTTAATTAATTTTTTTTCATATCATCTACCTTTATATTTTAGGCTATGTTCTGGTAATTTTTTTCTTCTTCAAAATCCATATGAAGATCCGATGAGACCAACATTCCAAGTTTCTGCCTATCTAGTAGCCCAGAACCAGCAATTTTCAGGGTGGACAAGTTTAAAAAGATTTTGGTCTTTGATTCAATGGTTGCCGGCCGAATAAAAATATAAGCAGGTTATGAAAGTCAGTTTAGAAAACTGGATTTTATAATTAATATTGTAATGACATCACTTCATCCAGTCATGTGAGTAATTAGAATTGTACATATCTCATATCTGAAAAGAAGACACACATTATATATTGTTACGGAATTATGTATCCTTTTGTTTTTAAATAATGGTATAGTTTTATGATCTCTGCATAATAGTCTAACAGCTGTCGTCTTGCAGAAAGTACATATACGGTACATGTGACCCAATACATTGTCCACTGGAAAAATCAATATTTCGCTTGAAGCATTAGTCATGTCACGTGACCAGCGCGTGAGGGTTTGAACTTTTGACCTGGATTTCGCAATCCAAAGAATGATTAATTTTGTTGACCAGAAATTAGAGTTTAAGATCACAATTCTGATCTGTTTGTTTGAGACGTAGTATAATTGGGTTTTTATTTGATTTGCGCAGTTAGAATACTATAAAAAAGATGTAATCGCAGCGATCGTCATTCTACATAGTTTCGTCAGCTTGAGAGGTCTTTAACAAAATTGGTTCTTTGTATGTGATATTATGCTTCAGAGTTATTATTATACAGTACATTTTGGATTTAGTACTGCTACTTCAGAAATATTTTCCAGACAGTACATTTTTGGGATTAACTACTGATATTTAAGAATTATTCAGCTCCGTTGGAATTAGCGGAAACATCTCTAGAACTTGTGTGATATTCTATATTCACAAGGAATACTTGGAATTAATAACACCTGGATATAACTGATTCTTGTTGGCACGCCAGCACATTGGTGGTTTCATTCGGAATATTCTCCATTCGGAATAATTTGGATTAACTTCCGGAACAGTGAACATTAGAACAATTTAGGACTTTTAAGGATATTCTTTGCTGTAAGTTATGTTTAATTCTTTCACTTTGATTGTTCGTTGAAATAATTTTATATTTTAGGAAATTAAATATTTGTGTTTTAAATCTTGAAAGCTTATTTGAGTCTTTTCTTTTGTTACATTTACTCCTAGTCGTAACAATATATATATATATATATATATATATATATATATATATATATATATATATATATATATATATATATATATATAGAGAGAGAGAGAGAGAGAAAGAGAGAGAGAGAGAGAGAGAGAGAATACAAATATACACACACACACACACAAACTGAGCGGACAGTGTTATCTCTGGATCCTACAGGAGAATCCTTGATAACATTAGCAGAAGTTTAAATAATTAATATTATCATACAGGTTAGAGAATTTTAATTGGTACTCTACAGAGATTCGAACCCGGATCCACAGGTTACGGCACACATTACCTTCCCTGTAAGTACCAACCCCATATACCATCGCGACCATGCTATTGCATGTTTGGAACAAAGCCTTTTGTTGGTATTACATAGCCACTTTTTTGCTAAGGTGCAGCAAAGCACTACACACACACACACACACACACACACACACACACACACACACACACACACACACACACACACACACACAAATTCCATCAGAATATGTTGAACATTTCTGATTGCAAGCTTCCACGTGACGACAAGAATATGCTAGATTTGGGGCATAACTCGGTCCAAAATAAACCCGTAAAAGGCACATGCAAGTCTATGAGGCAAATTTCTCGTACCGAATTGCATCAGAATATGTGGAGTGGTTCTTGAGTTATTCCAGTTACAAGGAACATTCTATGCGAAGATATACATTTAACTGTCATGGGCCATAAGGCTATAAAGAATGTAGTTGAAGAGACAAAACCCACAGAAAGCACACATTTGTCTATGAGACAATGTACACATCAAACTGGATCAGAGCAATGGCGGCGCGAGAGGGGGATCGGAGGGGGGCAATTGTCCCTGGGCGCCCGGCGAGAGGGGGGGGGGGCGCCATCGGGAGCTTTTTTTGCCACCACCACCCCCATCTAAGCCCCCAGTTTCAGGGCTTAGATGGGGGGAGGGGGATTGGAGGATGGCAACTGACGTTAAAACTGTTCTCTGTGGCAAAGTAGGTGACGCCACTAAAGAACATTGCCCCCGGGCGCCTAGGTAGGGGGGGGGGGGCGCCATTAAAGAACACTGAACCCGGGCGCCTCAAACCCTCGCGCCGCCACTGGATCAGAATATGTTGAATGATTCGTGAGCTATGCTGGTTATAAGGATCTGCTGTAGGGAAGATGTGAACGTGATCGAAAAAGGGCAATAACTCCCTCGTAAGTGGATCTGAAAAGATGAAACCTTTAAGAGGCACATATACGGGTAATGGATGATTTGTATATCAAGTGGCATCCAATTATGTGTAAGGGTTGCATGGTTTTGTTGGTTACAAAAAGAGTGAACGGATAGACGGACAGACAGGAAAGGTTAATAATTTAACGATTCTCGCATCTCGATGCGCAGACCTAAATATCGATGCATGGAAAGTCTAAAAAGTTCATAAGGAAAACGACACAAAGAAAAAACATTCGATTAATATGAGCAAATGCAACATTATAAGGAGTGTATATGATTTTTGATAATTTATAAATAATATTGAGATGCACGATAGAGCAGTCAAGACTTTTTCAACTGAAAAGACTAAACAAATATATTATACCTTGTTTGGTGTTGATATACCTGCTAGGGTGAATAAAATCGTGTTCCTAAAGTCTAGGGCTACCAGAATGTTCAGTCTGGGCTACCATATCTTGAATTCAGGAAGTTGGCAATTACATCATACTTGTTCTACACTTAATCAAAAGATACACTTACAAGTATTTTTTTGTCTTCTCTCGGTTCTCTTAATTACTCAATTTGAGCTGACCCACAAGGTTCTATTTCGAGAGCCCAGTGGGTCATCGTTTAATTTTGATATTTGTTGGACCCCTATTTGGCCTTGGGTTAATGAAATAAACAAGAGTTTGTTTATTTCTTCCCAGTAAACTCACCCACTCAATCCACACACACAAACACACAGAAATACTGCACGCGTAACCAGTGCTGGATTACCCAATAGGCAGACTAAGCACGTGCTTAGGGGACCAGCAAAGCAGGGGCACCATGAAAAATAAAAAAGAGAACTTACGGTTTAGTATTGTTTTTATTTTGAATTACGGGGGGGGGGGGGGGGCACCCTACTCTTTTCAGTGCTTAGGGCCTCTAAAGGTCTTAATCCGGCCCTGCGCGTAACTGGAAGAACCTGCCATACCACAATTGGTCTAAACGCATTGAAGAGACAAACAGGCATATTATACTCAGGTGTTTTAACTCCATATCCATTCTGCTGCATCCGAAAACTCCCAATAGCGAATGAAATATGGCACAGATAAGAAAATGAATTGTATAGCTACAATTGTCGGCAATATTTTACCATTATTTGAAGTAGAATTACGAAGAGGAGGGGTGCTGTTTGATGGAAAATGACAACACTAGGTTAATTGCGAGTCCAGACGGAAGTTGTCGTATTAAAACAAAATGAGTCAAATGGCAAGATCATAAATGGTGCAGAAATAAAATATTTGTATCCGGGAAAGGTTTTCACAACTCGAGCTTTCTACAGTATGCATATTTGCTGTGTGTTACAGGTAATTTGTGAAATGGCCGCCCTGAAACCGACAAAGTCCAGTTATTATTCTACTATGTAGGGAGCATCTAAGCTCTTGAAGTTGACTTTGATGAACGTATTTGGAAGATAATCTGCGAAACAGCTGTAAGCTTTAATAACATAGAACAATGCAGGTTAAAACACTAATGAATTACTGAATTCATTTATTTTCGTATGTATCAATTTTCGTGGTTTTGGAAAAAAATATATTATTGTCGGTACTTAAATTACTGGATTGTGTAAGACATCATATTCTTTCCATGAAAAGATCATTTTTCATAGGGTCTTTAAATTCGTGGTTTGTACCAACCACGAAATTCACAAAAAGCGGTACCCCATGAGAAAAAAGTTTATTTACAGAATATAAGAGTAGAAAGTACCTTGTTTCGTTTAAATATATTTTAAATTGCTGCAAAACTGGCAAAATTATACATGGCAAAAGGATTGCTAAAATGTTCTCCAACTTACTTGTTCTTCTCCATTGTACAAATGCGAACATAAAACTATATTGTATTATATTTACATGACATTGTTACTACATCACAATTCATTATTCTACAGCAACAAAAATTAAATAATATTCAATCTGGTTCATCATATAGAACATTGATAGGCATGAAAACACATTTCATTGAGATGAAAGATGGACAATTATAAAACCATCAGGGAAATTTTGTATGAGAAACAGACGAACGATGTAATCAGTAAAATAGTCACTTATTTACAGCAATCAAGTGGTTTGTTCCACATGGATTGCTATTTCACTCAGATTTTTAAAAGGACACTGGATCGACTGTATTTGAAAAGACAGCTGGTTGCTTCACCAGGATCAATTTTCTACTTTCAATGAAACCAAATTGTGAAACAAAAGATAAACTGTAAGCTATAATATTTTTTTTTATAACAACGTGGAACCATAGTTTCAGCTTCTGGTATATTTTTACCATATTTGTTGCAATATATTATTACATAATTATCAAATATTTGACACATTTGAGAGTACAATATATAGAGAATATCTACGTTTTTTGAGTAGATATACCGAAATATTTTACGAGTGAAGTGAAAACATTGTGTTGTCACGAGTGGCGAAGCCACGAGTGACAATACAAAATGTTTCCTCTTCACGAGTGAAATATTTCCGTATATCTACTAAAAAAACGTAGATTTTCTTTTTATTATATATTTTTTTAAAAGGGAAAAGCCGTCGATTTGCAGTTTTTTTTCCATTCTGTGCTAATGCGATTAACAGCTGCATTACTACATTGATAAAAAGAAGTTCCTAAATTTTACAATAATTTTGGGATAGTGATGTTTTACAAAATTAGCTTGTACATATCATACTTCAAATTGTGAATTTTGTCAAAATAATGACTGTATTCGTACGAAAATCAAGACATTTTTATTTTTCTTAACACATTTAGTGCGCGGATTTATACTGCTGGGGTGGGTTAACTAGAAACATAACAGAGCGGTTGTATCTGACAGATTTTAGAGCGTAACATCTTTAACCAAAAGATTTTAATGATTGTGAGTTGTTTACTTGTAAGGATTTTCGTTCTTCATTTTGTTTATTTCTACATTCAAACGTAAATTTGTGTGTGGCCTTGGCAAACTTGCAGTCTAGTTCGGTAGCAGACGCTGTATCCGATTTTGGATTGTCATTTAATTTCGGTTTGCAATCAACACTAATCAACGCCTGATTTATCCATCGTTTTCAAACACGATTGTGATGCGAGTTAAAATTGCTACTTTAAAAAGTTTATTACTATATTTAATCACCATTTTTTGTCAAAAAAAATGTGTACGGTTTGTCTTAGAGTATTACAGGTATACAATACTGTACGAGTGGCACATAACAACAGGTCATGTAAGTTCAGTCGCTGATAGTTTCCATGATTCATGTATAAAACAAATTATAAAAAAGTTAATACTTAAAGTCTACTTTTTGCTGTTTGGAGTTCGTTTTTAGGCATTTCTTGATGGCACATAATTGATTGCATAAATGTACACTAGAGGGCATACAGCTGACACATTTTAAGATCTACATACATCCTGATGTGGAGAGAGAGAGAGAGAGAGAGAGAGAGAGAGAGAGAGAGAGAGAGAGAGAGAGAGAGAGAAGAAGAAGAAGAAGAAAAAAAAAATGAAATAGGTCTAAATATGGAAATACGGGTCTGAATAACACACATAAGGGCAGATATGCTTCCTAAATGGAAAAAAGAAATGAGTTACTAAAGTGATATCGCCTGTGTGGCAATAAAAGTGATATCGCCACTGTGGCAATATAATTTTTCTCCTACTGCTATATTTCAATATCTCACTATGAAATATATAATAAATACTCTTAGTAACACGTATTTCTTTAAAGTTATGACTTGTACATTTTTTTTGTGACATTGTTTCACTTTCGTGATCATTCCCCTTCTAGTGCTCGAGATAAAACTCTGGGAAAGGCCCCATATTGTTTCGTTTTGTATCGTTTTATTACAGATTAGGAATGAGCTTGCCCCTTCAGTGCCTTATTTGCCACTTATTATGCAATGCTCCTTCATTATAAAGCTCCTCATGGAAGTCACCAAAGTGACACATTATAAGCGAGAGCGCATTATACTGAGGGATGTTCCAACAAGGCTGTGTCATAATAGTCATGCAAACACAAAACTAAGATATTTAATGACGTGAAACCCAAACGATACGGTTCTCATCAGCCAAGATCTAAAATTAAAGTTGGTTGGTTTGGTTGGTTTTAACACTACCTTCAAACTTAATTGTAATAAAATAAGTAATTATGATAAAGCAAAATTTTACCAATTTCATGGGATTCAACTTTATAATAGAAGCAGCGGTAAACTAAGGGGTTATATAGTCACGTACCACATTATATACATTACAATTCATGAACAAATATAAAATCCACAGACTTTATGCAGCACCTACAGCCACGTAAACAGGACATGCATTTTTCTTTGTTAGGTCTAACCACCAATGCCGAGTGGATTAGGAGCTTGGACCACACAGCTCAGCTTTGAAGTCATTGGGCTATTAGGTTTGAGCCCAAATGTCGGAGATGTATTTTTAGCTCACCTTGCCGTAAGGTCAAGTAAGAATATGGTATGGTCCTTCGTCCGTCGTGCATAGACTAATAGATCGTCCGTCGTGCGAACTTTTAGTTACAACTTCTCAAAAACCACTTCACCCAATTGCAATGGAAGAAATTTTGACAGAAAGCATCATACTTACCCAGATTTCTTGGCCAAGTGTTCATGCATTTGGCTATTAGGCCGCTGTCAGCCAGGTGAGTGATCTTAATCCCACTCGGCCGCTTATTAAGGTTTGATTTAAAACTTGAGTTTCAAGATCGAGAAGAAATACAACAACAGTAACACAAGAGTCCCTAGAAGAAACTGACGCTCTATTGGGCAAAAAGAATATCCAGGAAATCAAGATAAGACCATTTCTTCCTTTTAATTTTTCCACCATTTTGAATGATGAAAACACATGGTTTCGCATCATTTCATTCATGCTGCAAGATGGTGGCCTGGTAAACAATTGCTTAGAAGTACTTTATCAAAATAAGTGAATATCATATGATTATTCATTCATCTAAGATTTATTTATCATGGATATTGTTCATCTAAGTACTTAAATGCTCTTAGCAAATCTTCATTGTGACTGATGCTGTTAACAATTGTATTATTTTTTGAAATTACTTATTAGAGTTCTGCATACAAATAAAATGGTGGTAAATCTAACAATGTCAATACTGTAGAAAATTTTCAATGGATCCAGTTCTCGGGATTCACCCAAGAGGATATTCATGATGTGGAAGTAAATTCATACAGAAAGGTAATCCCAGATTTTATCCACATCAAAGAAAATCAAGACAGTATCCCTATCCATATCAGGAACAACTCATCACTGAAGCAGATGAATGAACCTAGGACTAATTTCGAACTCTACAAATACTGATAGAAACATGGGTATGTGTCCAAAATCACTACTTCACATGAAAATAAAGTGAAATGTACTGTATTCGCATCAACAAATACAATTTTATTTCAGGGCAGTGGATGCTTGGCTTGGATTTATAATGGATTTCTTGAGCTGTTTCAAGACATAAACAATATTCTAACACCAGCACTGTGTCACCACAGCCATCCTCAGCTTGGTCCATAACCTCCACTACTATCAGTTCACGCCAAGCAAAGCCATAATTAATTATAAACTCACTTGCTCAAGTAGATACAAGCTACATAGGGCCTAATTACTTAACACCAACCTATCCCCTAGCCCAGGTAAACCCAGATACACTTCATCAAATTGTAGAAAACAATGCCACTAATCAAGATAATGAAAATTCAAGTACATGTAGTGCTAACCGAGCAAGAGCCCACTTCTTTACACCTACACCAGGCAAGCGCAAGCCACATAGTGCCGAAATATATACCACCTCTAACACTTTCTTCTCTCCAAGCCCAGGTAGACCCATACATACTTCATCAAAGTATTGAAGACAATGACATTAATCATGATTAGACTTTGTTCAAACACAATGCAAGCCACAGTTCACAGTGCCATGGAAAATTATGTTCTAAGTGACTTGACATTTATGATCAGGGATCTTAATCTATATGTGCATTATGTGCATGTGTATGTATGTATAAGTGTGTATATATATATATATATATATATATATATATATATATATATATATATATATATATTTAAGGCAATGCTGAAAGTAGTTTAGGAGGAGTGGCGACGACAAACTTGTGCTAACTGACGGCCAGACATCAGAAGACGAACGACAGATCAGCACCATTTTCATTTAGGACCAAGTAGACATAATAAGGAGTCTCTTAGCGAAAACCCGATGTTGATATCCCCATCCATTCAGGAGTAGTAGCCATAACAAGAGTTTTAAGATGGCTGCCATGGCGGCCATATTGGAAGTCAGAGCGGCACCATTTTCATTTAGTCCCAACTAGACAACATAAGAAGTCTTTCAGTGAAAACTCCATGTTGATATGACCATCCATTACGCTGGAGTAGTGATAACAAGATTTTCAACATGGCGGCCATATTGGACGTCAGATCCACCCCATTTTAATTTAGAACAAACTAGATATCATAAGAAGTCTTTTAGTGAAAACCCCACCATAAGAAGTCTTTTAGTGACAACCCCACGTCAATATAACTTTCTGTTCAGGAGGAGTAGCGATAACAAGATTTTCAAGATGGCTGACGTGGTGGCCATATTTGACTTCATATTGGCACCAGATTCATTTAGGGCCAAGTAAACGTCATAAGAAGTATTTTAGTGAAAACTCAATGTTGATATGACCATCCATTCGAGAGGAGTATCGATAACAAAATTCTCAAGATGGCTGCCGTGGCGACCATATTGGACCCCATATCAGCACCATTTTCATTTAGGACTAACTAGACATCATAAGAAGTCTTTGAGTAAAAACCATATGATATGACCATCCATTCAGGAGTAGTAGCCATAACAAGATTTTCAAAATGACTACCATGGCGGCCTTATTGCATGTCAGATCGGCACCATTTTCATTTAGGACCAAGTAGATATCATAAGAGGTCTTTTAGTGAAAACTCATGTTCATATGACCATCCATTCAAGAGGAGTAGCGATAACAAGATTTTCAAGATGGCTGCCGTGGCGGCCATACTGGATATCAGATCTGCACAATTTTCATTTAGGATCGATTAGGCATCATAAGAAGTCCTTAGTGAAAACCACATGTTGATATGACCATCCATTCAAGAGGAGTAGCGATAACAAGATTTTCAAGATGGCTTTCGTGGCGACCCCATGCTGATATGACCATCCATTCATGAGGAGTAGCGATAACAAGATATTCAAGATGGCTGCCGTGGCGGCCATATTGGATGCCAGATCTGCACCATTTTCATTTAGGACTAACTAGACATCATAAGAAGTTTTTTTTAATGAAAATCCCTCGTTGATATGACCATCGATTCAGGAGGAGTAGCGATAACAAGATGTTCAATATTGGATGTCCGAGCAGCACCATTTTCATCTAGGACCATGGGATGAATGTGTGTGTAAAGTTTCATGGCAATCCTGCAAGTAGTTTAGGAGGAGAAGCGATAACAAACTTGCGCTAACGGATGGACGGACGACGGACTACAGACCATTCCATAAACTCTTCTGGTTTATGACCAGTAGAGCTATTAAACAACAAACCTCGTTTCTCAAAGAGCTGTGTTGTTGCAGGTAAAAGGAAAGGAAGACATGTCTATATTTTTAAAGTTTTTCTGCTGGCTACTGGAGACAAATTTGTTCTTTACGAGTCTTAAGTTTCTCTTTTGACGTCAGTGGCCTCTGACCATAAATATTTCATGAAACTGTAACCATTAATATCTTTTTCAAACGACTTCTCTTCCAATAAAAGGAAACTAAATTTCTGTTAATGAGGCTGAGGGATTGAAACGCGGACAGTCTATCACACACTAACAAAAGTTGATTTTGGATAATAATAAATCAATGATAGTTGAAACCAAGCACAACGTGCTTCAGAAAATAAGACAGATCACATACTTACAGACAAGAGCAAAACTTTTTGCACTGAGAATTTGCTTTAAAAGTGTATACATTTGTGAAAAAGAGAAAGAAAATAAGATCTCAGCTTACATTGACTAACCTCAAATTCCCTCGCCATGATATAACATTCAAGTGTTGCTGTGTCATAAACGCAGAAGCAAACCAAACCAACTAAACCAAACCAACTAAACCGAACAAACCGAACCTAACCTCTGCAGATTGGATTGGAAATTTAAAGCCCAATATAATATTATATGCAAATATAGATTGCTCCATATATACTGCAGTCATGTGCGGATACCATGGTACATATTTTACGTTGAATGATAAAACTACAGTAGTGCATAGCTATGAATGGAAAACATAGAAGTTTGAGAGTTAAAATTCGTTCAAAGCAGGAATCGAACCCATGCCGAGAGTAACGGCAACCCTAGGACGCTGGTGTATTCGCACACTTATCGCATGAAATAAACCCTACAGCTGTCTCAGCATGTATTAGGATCTACAGAAGTATAAATCACACAAAAATTTATATGCATCAAGGTAAATGCATATATGGTACGGTTAACTTTCACAAATTATTTTTTCTATTAAAAATACCAACAAAAAACAATGATTGATGAAATACATTATTTATAGCTCACAGAGTAATGCCAAGGAACAGTTTGAAAATGCATAAAACGAAACATGTGTTTCTAAAATTAAAAATTACCACAAAAGGGTTATCACTATCAAGTTATGAGCATGCATAGTAATTAAACAGTTTTAAATTTATTAACTCTGCTGCAAACATAACTTGTTTTTAAAGAAGAAATCACCGAATCCATAAAACTGCATTCATCTCACATTGAAAAGAAAAAAACTCTCACCTAAATTGAGTTAACTGAAAAATCATCTTAGAAATTTTCTTACAATGAAAAGTTACCCTTGTGACAGAACAATTTATGATCAGCAATAATCAATAGAATGCAGATCTCGTTTGCATCACACGAGATATTGTAATCAAATACACAGCTAAGAATCTTGGAAATTTATTTAGGTTTCTAAATATTATAATAAGCCTTGAATAAATAAGATAACAAAGTAGAAGATAATAAGATAATAATGCCTTGTCAATTTTATAACTGAGATTTTGGAACAGAGGCTATAATTCATTCAACTACTCGTTCACTTAGCCACCAGTGGATTTGATATTGTGTATTGAATGCTCAATGAATTCTAACATTTTCTGGGGATAATATCCTCAACAATCTCTGCATAGCAAAGTGAAGTAATATTAACACAACATTTCGTAATCTTAATTATATTTTAATATAAAGTAATATTAACACAGCATTTCGTAATTTTAATTATATTTTAATATAAAGTAATATTAACACAACATTTCGTAATCTTAATTATATTTTAATATAAAGTAATATTAACAGAACATTTCGTAATCTTAATTATATTTTAATATAAAGTAATATTAACACAACATTTCGTTATCTTAATTATATCCACTATATATCTTGACCAACATGCAGAAGTATTTCTCTTGTGGTAAAAGGTTGGTTAGAATCGGAGAATAATGCAATTTAAAATACTAAGGGGTACAGAGTTCGTCTGACTTCCTGGTAAAATGATTCAGCTACAATAAAACATGCTTTCAAGATCATATATATTAAACAATCAATTGTCTTGAACAGCATGTTTTTCAAGGTAATGTCGACTTAGTTATCGCAGAACTGAACCTCTTATAAGCAACCACCTGTATTTAGAGGGTCAGTTTTCTACCTGCCGAGAGGTGGCTGCCTAAGGCAGGTCTGACTACCGTATACTCGCGTATAATTTTAATCCAAATGCAAACAACATAGACCCTGATCTGCCATCGCATAATACGCCGGCAGATCAGGGTCTATATTGTTTGTTCTACTGATTAGTCCTTACAAACTGCATATACCCAGATCTGCCGGCGCATTATGCGCCGGCAGATCTGGGTCTATGCAGTTTGCAGTTCGTGTCAGAGTATATACGGTAATTAATTAATATACGGAGGGACGGAGGAACATTCTATAGACTTGACTGAAGCGAGGTCCAGATAATTAACATGTCGATCATTGACGTTTTTATTTAGCAAGTGATCTAAATTGATCGGCTTTATGTCGCGTGTTTTATTTTTTTGGAAAGGTTTTACCGATAAACGTGTGATGCAAACGCTGTCCAAGAAGAACGTAATTAATTAGCTCACGAAAGTCAATTGTTACTACATTATATTGTGTTAGGGAGAAAGGTTTAATGGAGATAAGTGCATATATCACATTAAGATAATTGAACACACTGGTATCTCATAACCGTCTCGAAGGCAAGATTGCTTTGTGACGTGAACATTAGGGCACGTTCTATTATGTGTTTAGTTTTGATTGGTGGGACAAAAAACAAAGCGAGTAACTCTGCAACGTTATCATTTTGACCGTTTAACCCTATCAAGGTCAGTTGGTTCAGTCGAACTACAGGAACCATGCAGGAACCTACCCATGTGCATGTAAAATAATTATGCTTAAAATTGTAAATAACGTGATTTTAATTACTAACCCGGGATTCGATTTGACTTCGTAACGCAGCATTTTAATGTTGTTGTCATAAACTTTACTAGATACAACAGTCATTGCATGGTCTGGTTGGAAAGAATTATCTAACAAAATTGAATACATCAAGATCGTGTTATCACAGGGAAGTGGGAAATACAAGGAAATTGCCCAATCCAGATTCAAGTGTCGACTTTACCTTTGCAAAATCTTGTTCCAGTTTTCAGATCAGATTTAGTATGTTTTAGAATGTTGAAGTATAGTACAGCTACGTACCGATTATTAGTGCAAGATATTATATGGAATTATTTGGATTTAACACTGAATTGGTATATTCTACAATGTTCCATATAATGCCAATTTAACATGAGCTGCAAGCATCTGTTATAATTTGGAACTGTTTGATACCAAATAATTCGCATTTTAACTAACGTATTCAAAACAAATTTATTTAGACTTTCAGGAACTTGTAATCGCTGTTATTGTTCCCAAAATTCCAAAACGTTTCCATTTTCAATATATTTAATTAAAGCTATAAATTGTTTAGATCTTTTACAAGTCATCTTAGAACCATTTATTAGAGTGTTCCACTTATGACTAAAGAGTTCCAGTAGACTGTGTCTTCCTATTTTGGTCTGGTTACTTGTTTAAAGCGTCTACTTTGAAAACCATTTAAATCAAGCAGATAACCAGTCTAGCCTATGTGATAATTCTCTCCCATATTTCACTGCACACTGGGCGCCATATTTAAATGTCTAGCAGACTGTTGATAATATTGTGCGTTATTGTAGATGATCTATTGAAGTATAACATGTCTACTCAAACAAAAGATTTCGGAAAATGTGTATATACAAACTAAGATTGACTAAAGTGTTACGACAAGGGGTAAATGTAACAAAAGAAAAGAATTAAACAAGCTTTCAAGATTTAAAATACAAATATTTAATTTCCTAAAATATGAAAATATTTAAACAAACAATCAAAGTGAAAGAATGAAAAATAACTTACAGTATAGAATATCCTTAAAAGTCCTAAACTGTTCTAAAGTTCACTGATCCGGAAGTTAATCCAAATTATTCCGAATGAAGAACGTTCCGAATGAAACCCCTAAAGTGTTGATGTACTAACAAGAATCAGTTATATCCAAATATTATTAATTCCAAATAATCCTTGTGAATATGGAATATCACACAAGTTCTAGAAATGTTTCCGACAATTCCAACGGAACTGAATCATACTTAAATTTTAAGTAGCAGTACTAAATCCAGAATGTACTGTATAATAAGCTGAAGCAGAATACCACACACAAAATGAACCAATCTCGTTTATGACCTCTCAGGCTGAACGTACTATAGAATAATGACGAAAGCTCCGATTACATCTTATTTATAGTCTCTGACTGCGCAAATCAAATAAAAACCTAATTATTCTACGTCTCAAACAAACACATCAGAATTGTGATCTTAAACTCTAATTTCTGGTCAACAAAATGAATCATTCTTTGTAATTGCAAACTCTCGGCCAGAACATTGAATGCAGGTCAAAATAATACATGTTAGCACGCGCTATAATCACGTGATATGACTCATGCTTCAACCGACAATATTTTCACAAGACCAATGTACTGAGTCACATTAAAATTACCGTATATGTGCACTCTGCAAAACGACACCTATTAGACTATTATACAGAGGTCATAAACTAATAAAACTATACCATTATTTAAAGAAATGATATATAATTCCGTAGCAAAAGGAAAACTTTTGGAAAATTTAACTTTAGGCAATTGCTAATTTGGCCTAGATCAGTTTGGGATCGCTGCAGCACAGATCTGAGCATTGGAATCATTAACAGTTACAATATTTTCGTAAATCCAAGCAGAGGTTTCGAGTATGTGTTATAAAAAAAATAGGACAGACTTTGCTCTTGGAAAGATATTCATGGCATTGATTTCTGATTTTAATTTACTTTTCCGCTTCAAACGCCTAAAATACTGCACCATTTCTGTAATGATAAAAAGGGTTGTTTTGGCTATGAAGTTTAAATTTTATGTGACAATTATCTCTTTGCTATGATAAAATACTTGTTAAAAGTGTGAAAGATTTCCTGAATGACTAGTATAATAATTTATATAAAAACAATAACGTTAACTGCAGCTTACTGGGTAGTAGTGGACTCTTATTTGTTTATTACTGATTGTTCACTTGTAGGGATGCATGTTTAGCCCAAGCTCGAAACATTCATGTAAACCTTGTAACCTTGACCCTCAAGATCAAAGGAGTGAGCAAGTGTATGATAGAATGAATTGTCTTGCTTCAAAATGAAACATTTCATGTATTGAAATAAGCCATAAATTGGTTAAGAAATAAAAGCTAATACAGTATTGAACCAAATCCTTAACGCAAACTGTTTCTGACTATGACATGTATTCCAAGATCAAAATGATAAGTAAATCTGTCTCAGAATGAATTCTCCTTGACTAAATATGAGATATCCCATGTATGAACAGAATCAGTCAAGGGATGTGGGAAGTAGGACCCAATGAAACGTTTACCTAAAGCTTTAAAGCAAATCTTCTATAACTGTGACCATGTTTCGAGATCAAAGGAGTGAGCGAATGTGTCGCGAAATGAACTGTTTTTCCTTTATAATAGGACATCCACCTTACCGCAAAATATGACATGACTGGGACGTTGACCTAAGGGCCTAAGGGGTAAAGGAGTGTGTTGCATTATATGATTTGACCTAAAGGCCTACGGGGGAAAAGAGTGTGTTGCATTCTATGACTTGACCTGAAGGCCTAAGGGGTAAAGGAGTGTGTTGCATTCTATGACTTGACCTGAAGGCCTAAGGGGTAAAGGAGTGTGTTGCATTCTATGACTTGACCTGAAGGCCTAATGGGTAAAGGAGTGTGTTGCATTCTATGACTTGAACTGAAGGCCAAAGGGGTAAAGGAGTGTGTTGCATTCCATGACTTGACCTGAAGGCCTAAGGGGTAAAGGAGTGTGTTACATTCTATGACTTGACCTGAAGGCCTAAGGGGTAAAGGAGTGTGTTGCATTCTATGACTTGAACTGAAGGTCTAAGGGGTAAAGGAGTGTGTTGCATTCTATGACTTGACCTGAAGGCCTAAGGGGTAAAGGAGTGTGTTGCATTCTATGACTTGACCTGAAGGTCTAAGGGGTAAAGGAGTGTGTTGCATTCTATGACTTGAACTGAAGGTCTAAGGGGTAAAGGAGTGTGTTGCATTCTATGACTTGAACTGAAGGTCTAATGGGTAAAGGAGTGTTTTGCAGAATTATTGGTAGTTGCTTATTATCAATCGCCATAAGATTGAACAGAATCTATCAAATGGTTAAGAAAACGTAGCCAAATGAAAAACCATAACCAATTTCCTGCAAATGTTCTATGACAGTGACTGACCCCGAGGTGAAAGGGGCGAGCAAATGTGTGTCACAGAATTAACTGTCTTTGCTTCATAATGAAACATTCCAAATATGAACATAATCTGTCTAGTGGTTTAGAAAATATAAGCGAATGAAAACCTTAAACGAAAATCGTAACGCATATCTTCGATGTCGGTGACTTTGACCCCAATGTCAAGGGAGTAAAGGAGTGTGTCGCTGAATGAATGGTCTTTGCCTCATTATGAAATATCGGAGGTCTAAACAGATTTCATCAACAGGTTCAGGACACATACTAGTAAGAAAATAAAAAATCTTAACAAAAGCCCTAATGCATATCGTCTCTGGCTGTGATCTTGACCCTTAGGTCACAGAGGCTTTGTGTGTCACAGAATGAACTGTCGTTGGTGCAGTAAGAGACATTCCAAGATGAACAATCAAGGCTTTAAGGACATATAAACAAATGAAAAACCTCAACCATAACCTAAATATATATCGTCTATGAGTGTGGCCTTGACCCGAAGGTCAAGGGTAATGACTATATTGCATAATGAGTGGTCTATGCTTTATTATGAAAAATACCAAGAATGAACCGAAGTCATCAAGGACATAAAGGAAATATAAGCAAATGAGAAACGTGGAGCAAAACCATAACAGAAATGTTGAAGACGAAGACAGAAACATCGTCGCCACACTAGGTGGCGAAATAGTGACTGCTATGTCTCACTCTTCCACTAAGGTGGGTTCGACAAATAATGATAAAATAAATACCTAAGTAAAAATATTCTATCTATATTCATTAGGTCTAGCAAAACTAATCACTGTCTAGGCAAATAGCTGCATTTTTAGACATTAATAAACTTAACATACAGGCTATAGAAATGACCACTAAATAAAATTGTGGGAAAATGGTTATGTATTCCCAATCGAAACCGGGGATTATATATGAATAGCTATGTTAAGAGAAATCAATACTCTATTTTAAAGTTGTTCCTTTAATGTTGGAGAATACTAGTATTTGATAAGCTGATAAAAGTCTTGTAGAGGCCCTTGTCCAACGTGAATTATTCTGGGATGACAAACGTTTGAGAAGACCGACAACGGCAATCAAACTCTGCAGCGATAACATCCGATGTAATCACGACCTAAAGTGGTAATAAAGACAATATTCTTAATCAATAACTGTTTCTCATGGGGAAGTAAGAAGTAGGTTTTGATAGATAAAAAAGATCAATTGCGATTGGAATCATTATTTGTACAATGTCACCAAAAGATGTATCTGATTCAATGAGAGAGAGAGAGAGAGAGAGAGAGAGAGAGAGAGAGAGAGAGAGAGAGAGAGAGAGAGAGAGAGAGATTGAGAGAGAGAGAGAGAATGGTATGGTTATTCCTATACGATCATAGGTGCAACGTTTGGTGTATAAACACAAGATCAACGGAGAGAAGATCAATGCAAAAAATGTTAACGCCGCAAAAATCGATGAAAACATCGATCTCAACATTCAGAAACTATTGAAGTGACACAATAAAGAACAACGAAAGATTGATGCAGATCTTGTTTTCTTTGTTTCATACACTATGCAACATCCGCCGGTAATGTACATGGTATATGTCGAACCCAACGTACTGCCCATTTTCACGGAATACAATATAATGCAACAATTTAGCAATATGAGTACCGTAATAGTGGTGAATGTTGCAAGGAAGTTTCTAACATTCCTTGATATTTATCAATACATCATACTGGCAGACAGCTCAATTATACAGACAGACAAACAGATGTAGAATCCACTGGCCAGGATGCAGCTCATATGATAGAAAATTCAGCTATATACATCAATCTGTTATTTGCATCAATTATTACATCATTGCGCCAGACGACATTTGGGTCATTTGGGTTCAATCATGTGTGATGGCAACTGCTAATATCCTCACATTTACAGCGATCATTTTAAATGACCTTTGACCATAATAACCAATTTAAAGAATTATTTGCTAATAAGAAACAATGCTGCAACACTTATGCAAGTTGTCCATAAAAAGTCTAGTAAAGCCCGCAAATATAACATTTTTAGACCTAGAGCATCCAAGTCAGCTCCTAGCAACCAGTTGTCCGAGGCGCTTGCTGTTACATATCATTCATACATCTCACCTCTGTCCGTGTGAGTTCTAGTCTCGGTTCGACCAACGTGGGTATATGAGAAAGCTTGCCGGTAGCCTCCCGTGGGTCGGTGGTTCTTCCCGGGTTCTTCCTCCACCAAATATACTGGCCGCCATGTATACCCTATCATGTGCTAAAAAATGACGTTAAACCTCATAAAACCAAACCAATGCATCCTTCCGTTCACCATATTGAACGAAAATGACCCCATTACCTTAATCCCACACTATGTTCACATACATGTGTATATAACACCAAAAGCATTTCCAATGATGTAAAGATGATATTTATTTTGTGCCACAATAAATCTCACACTAAAACTTTGTTTCACCATAATTATTATACAATGTTCTTAAACAATATACAATGTTCTTAAACAATATACAATGTTCTTACAAATATACAATGTTCTTAAACAATATCTCATGTTCTTAAACAATATACAATGTTCTTAAACAATATACAATGTTCTTAAACAATATACAATGTTTCAACTACTCATAAATCTTAAATTACAGAGTGATATAGCTTTATGATGCAGATACACTTTCAAGAACATTTTAATATTGCACAACCATCTGTTTTTACAAATCCACTTAGGTCAATGAAATCCAAAAGTTTATCATTTGGTAGATTAATAGGCATTAACCAACTTTAAGTGTATTAACGTAAAGACTGTTACACAACCAGCCTTGAATATTTCACCTAAAACAGATGATACATGTATTTTCCCGGTCATATAATTTATGAGGACAAAAAATATCAGTAAAATGAGTCACTTCCCGGTATATGATTTATGATTATTTCTGTCATGCAAACAGTTCTACTTTTTAAAGTAGATACAAAGAATGAGCTTGTAAAATGGGTCACTGCGGTCAGTGGTGGAATAAAGCACGTTCAAACCCAGGGACCTATGCATGGACATTTATGGTAAAGAAAAATGTATTCCATGCATTGATTTTCTCATTTTATGTTAGGCAGTATTGATGAGCAAACGAACATCATGCCAAATCTAAATTATTTTGGAATGACAATTGTCTGAAGAGTGTTATGAAGCAAACCATGAACTGTACTGATATCCGATGAGGTAATCAATAATGGCAGTAATAACGAGGAGAACATTCTGAAGCAACCACAGGTTTCTCTTGAGTAGATAGAGCCGTTCATTGAAAGAACCTACAAATTGTAGCTTTCTATAAAGTTTGACCGCTCCGCTATACTTAATTCATAAAAAGTGACCGGGCGGAGGGAATGGGGGGGGGGGGGAGGCAGAAAAGTAGATCAGGTTATTTATTTGCAACAGGAATAGTCTTTTCATGTTGAGCAGGTGTGAGATGAGGGATAATTTTAAGTTGGGGTATGTTGTCTCTGGCCATTGTTTCTCTTTTACGGGACACAATTTCTAGTCATGACACAAAATCATACCATGTTTCATGAAGGGTTCAGGAGATATTAAGTAAATAAACGTTGGACGGACGGATGGACGAACAAGCCGACTACAGGATATCCTCCAAACTTCGTTTTCGGGGTTATAAATAGCACATTTAATTTTAATTTTTTTTAGCATTCCATACATTCTAAAATGATTTTAAGTGCTTTCATTTTTTTTTTTTCATTTTTTTTTTATGCATGGGCATATAGTTATGGTACTTTATTTTGGCACTAACACCCGACAGGCTATTAAAATGATGGCTGTGGATTTTTATTCAAAGTGAGTGTAAGAAGGCACTTCTAGGACTCAAGGTAATAATTATATGGAAAAATGAGAACCAGTCTAGAAATGGGTGAACATAAAATAGAGTGTATATGGGTTTGGAGGGCCATGAATGGTTGATAATGAAAAGTAAAATATTTGTATAAAGAATCTTTTGAAAGCTTATCCTATTTATTACGGAAAAAAAAATAGACAATGCTCTATTGATGGAATTTCAGTCCTTTTACAAACCTGACTTTGGAACACTCATTACTGAAAGAACACCTGATTCTTTAGGTGCTGAATGGAAACACATGTAGATCACAAAAATGCCGAGGCTCATATGGTTTTCTAGACACAGAAGTTTGCATCAAGGATCAGTCTATACGGAGAAATATAGGTTTGATCATGAGCATTTAGAAATTTAAAGTTACTGATTTCTTGGTTTTTCTATAGGTTGACTATGTCATTTGAATTAGTACCGTGAGTCCCCAAGTACGAAGCTTACATTCATTTTTGACAGTGACGTTTTCAAGAAGTAATAACTTCATTAAAGTACTGCACATCATGTTTTACTCTTTGCTATTTTATGTGTCTATGAAGAATAGTCAAATTGTGGTACAGGAAGAATTGTTAAAGATTTTTTTCTCCTTCTATTTTTATATTTTGAAATAGCTTATATAATGTCACAAATTACATTTGAATAGCTGCTTGAGACCTATAATTGGACAGGTTAGTGATATCGCAAGTTGACTCCCTTATACGTGTGTTGAACGTTACACGCTTAATGACTCGCGATTACAGTTTTGTAAAAAAATCGGTGATACAGGTTTTGTGGATTTTATCGCATTAAGAATCGATCTACAAAGGACTTTATTCATTTCCGATTTCAAAACAGATTGGCATCACATGATCTCGTAAACATGCATGCCATCACATAAACCTTATTCAAAAATAAACATAATAATCTGATTTTCCAGAGATCTGCGATGGACACATTCTTAGCCAACTTAAACTACTGCAAGAAAAAAACTCGCATGCCCCGCCTGCACAAATATGAGACAATAATTAAGTTCTTAACCGGTCTGTCAGTGTGTCACTTCAGCCAATCAGGTGCCCTTTATTATATGGACTTCGGGTACATTTTCATCAACATGGCTGAAATACATTCTGAAATTAATATACTCCATGCCTTGACGTGGAGCAAAAAGGCACACGTGACAAGAATAATATAAATTCAAACCCAGTAAAGAAGTTCCAGAAATCCAAGTAATGGAAGCTTTAATTTATTCATTGATGGAGATTTTGAACCTAAAACAAAAGATACAGCAGGACCAGATGGAAAAGAGAGAGAGAGAGAGAGAGAGACAGAGACAGAGATAGACAGAGACAGAGACAGAGATGGGCAAAGCCATTTGATGCTAATCCCACATAAGTGTATTTCATAATATTGACAGATACACAGATGATGCTAAGAAAATTAGTCTCACCAACGATCAGTACAACATGTTGTTGACACGACAAAGTATTAACGTGAAAGATAGTGTAACAGTATGATTTTATTCTTTTCAATCCGTTACCATTTTAGCATTGATTCTGTTCGAATATTTAGTGCCTGCACCCTTCGAAGCTGATGTTTGAACCCTGTATGTCACTTCCAAAACAAAGCGTCTTGATGAAAGTCATGCGTTTTTGTGTTTGTCTCATTAGATGTCAGTAATTCAATATTTCATCCATTCTAGAGCAACGCGGTGTCAGAAGCGGGATACGGCTGCTAACTAAGGATATACGACTGAACAGGAATTCCTGCACCCAAAATGGACTGGAACAACTCGAATCCAACAGAGACATGGAAATGCTTCCAGTAGCATGTAGCCCTAATATTATCCAGACTGTTCAAGAAGAGATCCGAAGGAGATAAATGCTCATATTTGACACTCTGGGTCGGCGCAAAATACAGAGATGTATACAACAAAAGCATGGACAGTTAGCGGAGACGACGCTAAAACACTGGACACGTATTATTCTCTATTTAGAGAGTCAGTACAACCCAAACTAAAACCAGCATTCGCCATGTTTAAATCGAATAATGAACCCAAACTGAACCCAGCATTCGCCATGTTTAAATCGAATAATGAAGTACAAGGAACTCAGACGATTGAACAACTTTTGTCAAGAAACTCAAGATGTTAATTCAAGACTGTGCATACAATTACCATGAAGAGATGATGTATCGTATTGTATTGGGCACCAATTCGGCCAAAGTAAGGGATAGGCTGATAAATGAAAGCGACAAACTGACTCTGGACAAAGCGCTCCAGATTGCGCAGTCCTACAAATACGGAGAGGAGCAATTAAAAGTATGGGAACAAGTTCTGAGTTCCACACTGTGAGAAGGAAAGACGACACCAACCCATGACGAATCAGCACTCAAAACTCGAGCAAGCAACAAACAGCTCAAGGAAAACAACTCTAGCAATAATGCCACTGCTCTCAAGGGAAGACCATCCTATGATGAACCCAGCAGTGATGAAAATTGAGGAGGAAATAACAGTAAAACGGACAATTACCATGCTAAAGGCAAACAGTATAACAAGTACAAAAATAAAAACAATTTTGTTTGTAGATATATATGTGAGATTATTAACGTTTTACACATCGATAAGACTGATAGTGATGATAATTGTATGTAGATAGTGTTGAATAGACAAATGCTTGATCCGAATGACCATCATTCCAAAGGCCGTTCGCACCAAGCATTTTTCTATTGCAAATAGGTCCAAAACACCAGAGAATTAAATTCAAGATTGATACTGGTTCTCAAGTAAACATCGTATTATACTATCACACACGTTCCACAACATTGGTATGCATAGCCCCCTTACCGCTACTAATCTTCACCTTTCAGCATACGGAGCTGAGTCACTTAAGGTCATTGGTTATTGCCAATTAGAATGTAAGCACGCAGGGCGACAACTAGCAGCAGAATTCTTTGCCGTTGATACGAATTCGACACCGATTCTCGGTCTCAGAACTTGCCTCGACGCAGAGCTCGTTAAGTTCGTGTTCGTGATCAGTATTAGTACCAGTGGAGCAATATAATCTTCGACGACGATGAAGGTGCCACGCCAGGTGCTAGGTGAAGGTACCTCTCGCGTTGCGCGATCGCCTCAGACAGGAATTGGATCGCATGGAGAAACTTGATGTGGCGAAAGTGGCTTTTTCATGATTTCCTATACAAAGGTGAAATAATTAACCATATAAATTTTGCCCTGTTCTTTAAACTACACGGATATATTTCATTCTGTCACCAGATATGCTTTCATGCATGCCAACTCTTAACTAAAATTTTGATGACATAACCCGAAAATTTGCATCTGCTAGTTACTTCAGTGTTCTCAACGCGACATCAGGCTATTGGACAATAAAGCTCACAGAGAGTTCTTCGTATTTAACTACATTCATATCCACTTCGGCCGCTTCCGTTTTATGAGCCTACCGTTTGGAATCAATCCGCTCAAGATGAATTTCAGAGAAAGATCGACGAAGCCTTTGAGGTTTTCCCCAGAGTTGATGCTATAGTTGAAACTCACTGTCGGTGCGACAGAAATTCCATACTATGGACATTTGCCACTGGAAAAAAACTGAAATAAGACTATGGAAAAGGTGCTGCGGTCAACGAGATGAAGCCGCCGTGTAAGCACACGGAACTTGTAACATTTCTTTAGACGAAATACTTTACGCACAAATTGAGAAGGAAATGTTCGCCATTCTCTTCGGCTGCAAACATTTCTATCAGTTCATTTATAACAGAATGGTCATGGTCGAGTCAGATCACAAACCCACGGAGTCTATCATGAAAAAGCCCACGCAGGCTGCGCCACCACGCTGACAGCACATGATGCTGCATTTACAAAATTACGACATTGCCATTGAGCATTGCCATTGAAAGAAATCCCCGTTGCGGATACATTCTCGAGCAAATTCCTACCAGACATTTTCAAGCACATTAGCGAAGGCATAGACGCATATGTCCACATGGTTATATCAAACAATCCCGTCTTTGGCTGCATAATGAATGAAATTCAGGAAACAACCAACTCCAATATCCATTTATAAATCTAAAACATATCATCAAAAAAAATTGGCACATGTTAAGAAAAATGTGCGGGTTTCTACACGAATGCTCGAATTGTGGAATCATCGTGACGAGTTGACCGTGATCAATGATATTGTCTTTAGGGGACAGAAAATAGTTATGGGGTATAGCCTGAGATCTGCTATGTTTGAAAGTGTCCATGAAGGTCACATGGTTGTTGAAAAAAACTGTCAACGCGCTTGCGACATCATAATTTTGCCTTGACAGCTGAAATTACATTTAATGGTCTTGAACTTTCCAACATGCCTAGAATACAGTACCACCAATTCCAAAGAACCGCGTATGCCCTACCCCATACCGGAAAGTTCATGGCAAGTCATCGTGACCGATTTGTTCCCGTAGAACAGTGGTTCCCAACCTTTTTTTGCTGCGACCCTAAATAGGCTACCAACAGGACCTCCTGACCCTCAGGTTTATGATACAATTTTAAAAAATTCTTCTCATGACTCTTCGCGACTCTACTGAGGACCTCCCTCGACCCTGATTTGGGTCGCTACCTAAGGTAGGGAACCGCTGCAGTAGAACAATCAAGACTACATTGTTGCGGTAGACTACTGCAGCCGATTTTTCGAGGTTGGAAGTCTTAAGACTTTTTGCCCAAGAATGGAACTTTTCTCATGTTACTTTGACTATCCCAAGTCGAATTGTTTGGAGGAAAGAACTATTTAACCAAGAAGAACGCTTTTGACAAATCCATAGCAAGCGGTGCAAAACCAATACTTAGACATTCTCAAATACCGTAATACCCCTTCGGAAAACGCTTCTCCGTCACAACTGCTAACGAGCAGGAAACTAAAATTTGTCTTACCTTCGGCAAATTGTCAACTTATACCTAAAGTCGTCAGTCAGTCAAAAACCACCCAACTCATGCTTGACAGTCGTTTACGTCAGAAATGGTGTTACGATACTTCAGCCAAACTGCTCTCGCTTGTGCAAGGAGAATCTGCGAATCTACAAAAACAAAACCCGCCTGCATCCCGCCGTGTCTGTGAAACAACGCGATATACGAACATACATTGTCCAAACAAAAGATGATGGTTTTAACCGTCTCAATCGTCATCTTCTTAAAACCTAGCCTGATCTATCTCCAGTTGTTTTCTTGACTTCAATGAACCCAATTCGGATTGTACTCCAACTTGAAGCTTCACCCACCAACCACTCAACAAACTATGAGAACAATACCACTACACTGAAACAACCTGCAGACACAGCACCCAAAGCGTTACCACCTAACAAAACTTTTATTTACCTAATCCGTATGCTACTGGCTCAGGGCGCAGTGTTAAGATTAACGTTATTGTACCTATGTAAAATGCAACGAGATATTTGGGTTCATAAAATCATATATTTGAAACTGATTTTAAACTTTGCAGTTAAGTAATTGCAAATCGTCTAATCACAAATTACCTTGATAACTAATTTAGAGTTTTATACCACAGCTGTCATTTTCCATAATTCTAAGAGGTGTTTACAGCATGATATATTGGGTATATTACAAAAAGGAGGATGTAACAGTATGGCTTTATTCTGTTCAATCCGTTACCGTTTTGATACTGATGCTGTTCGAATATTAGTACTTGTACCCTTGGAAGCATATGTGTGAACACCTTATTACACTTCCAGAATAAAGCGTGTTGATGGAAGTCTTGCGTCTGTGTGTGTCTCTTTAGATGTCATTAAATCAAAATTCCATCCATCCGATTGTAACAGACAGGAACAGATCAATTTGTATTGTACACTTGTAGACAAACGTCTGTCAAGTATTTCATTATCTCAGATCCAGTATCAAGTTCACTATTTTTAAAAGAAACGGGTGCAGTCATTTAACAGCATAGGTTTAATAGTGGCGAGGGCTCATAAGAAAACGGTTGTAAACACTAATGCAAGGTGAACAAAACAACGACTGAAGAAAATCCGCAAATTGAACATTTTTAGATCTAGCAGGTATCCTGCTATGGAGATGAGGCAGATTTTATGATCTTTTCTTTTGAACTTTCTACAAAAACAGACCCTTTGTGATAATGTCATATATGTTATTGTGCTAGGATTTTTATGTTAAGTTATGAGTGGGGATGCATCAAAGCATATCTGGTGACAGAATGAAATATATCCGTGTAGATTAAGGAACACTGAAACATTTATGTGGTTCATTATGTCTACATCATATAGAAAATCATGAAAAAGCCATTTCTGCTGCTACAAAGCAAGAAAAAAAGAAGAAGCATTCCACAAATTCGAAAATATTGTGGTCAGCCTGGAACTAGGTGAATTTATCAAAAGTATTTAGCATTAATGTCAATTCCTTGCAAGCCTACCAGTTATTGGATCCATTCAAGATTTCACCATACATGTAAGTATAAATAATCCCCGAATTAACTAATGCACTCTATCCATATGTGCATGTAGATAGATAGAACACCAAAATAATCGATATATAGAGTAAACTGATTTTATGCTAAATAATACCTTGATCAGAACAGAACTTTGCTTCAACATAATTAGAATGAAACAATTAACTTATTGCCTAATTAATCTAAAATTACACACAGTAATGCAGGTTTTCCATGGTTTTGAACACTATAACGATCCACCCCTTGATTAGTGTTGTTATTTATTTTAAATCGGCCTTTTTCTTTCTGAAAATTCATTGTTATTAACAACATACATCTGAGTAAGTTGTGAAAATTTAATGAAATTTGATCGAAACATATCGGAGTTTCAAAGATTTGAAATTGTATATATCATATAACCCAATGAGTCTAGGTGACATACTCGGTTGGACAAGATTTTGATCGGCCACCAACATTTATAAATATACCATTAGGTAAACATTAACGCCTACCTGGACGATCTAGTTGGACAACTAATAATTGGAAAATATCATATGAGACAGCTGATTGCAATATGCAGCGGCCAGTGGCGTACTAAGGGTAAATGGCGCCCGGGGCGACGATGATTGTCCAAAGGGTCAGAATACGAGGCCCGAATTTTTATCAGCTGTTTTGGCGCCCCAAGACCTCTGGCGCCCGGGGCAACCGCCCCGTCCGCTCCCCCATTAGTACGCTACAGTGCAGCGCCCAGTCGGGAGGCCACTTATATACTTTATAGTGTATCCTATTTCAACAATATTTTAATTATCGCAAAACCAATTAAATGCAAAAGTTGTTTTATCATCTGGTGAGCTGATAGGCATGAAATATATACGTTCAAAATAAAAATTACAAACCAAGTTGGAAAATACTGAATCACGGAGAAAAAGAAAAAATTTACCGCTAATCTAATAGATGCAACAAGTATCAGTGAAATAAAGATTCACATCGCAGTACTGGATTCATGGTGATCAAACAGTTTGTTACATTTGTATGGTTTCATGAAACGTACGGACACTGGAGGAATTTTGACAAGAGAGCTCTTAATTCTTCACCAGCAAGCCATTATCTATCTTGATTCAAAGAAATTTGTTATTTGATTCATATTTTGCATACATATGATCACATAGTTTTTTTTTTAATATTGCAACATTTGTATAATTTTTACTAATATAAAACATACTAATATCCATTATTAGTAAAGCAATTGTTCAGTGGAACACAACGTCTCGCCATTTTGGGAGTTATGTGTTTGCACATAAACCTCAACATTGGCTTGCAGAAAACCTTTAAGATTTAATTGACTCTGCTCCCGCCACAACCTACAGAATATATCACGCTGGCTTTGACTCGCATTATTCTTCAGAAAAAGGCGAGAAAAATCAGTATGAATTTATTCAAATTTTCTACCACAACATGTACAAATAAAAATAAGTTTACACGTCCATTCGGATATGAAATTATTTCCTTAAATTCTTTTCCACGTATCTTTCTGTTGTTGCTGTTTTTAGATAGTCGCTGTATTTGTACTGCCCTTTTTTCTATAAAACTGGAGATGTAGACATTTCACAAAATCCTACAGCATCCTAAATGACAAAACGAAATTCCCTTTTTGAAATCTGTTTTGTAATAAACTGTCTATACCTCTAGCTTGTCTTTTACACGCCAATTCAGACATCAAGTCTTAGGCGAGACATGTGACATTGAAGCCACATGGGTCTATTTATTACATAAAGAATACACAATGTCATGAAATTGAAGGAAAGACAAGACTGTTTCATGTCTTTTTTGGTCTTTCTTGTTTATACTTATATATGGAGAATCAAGAGTTTTAATACTAGTCATGGAAACCTTTCTCGCCAGTTCTATAGGTCTCTGTTCGTAGATGTTATACGAAACTAGCAATTACTGTGCTTCCGAACCATTTATTGTGCAATAAAAATAGACAAATTTATATAGATTTGGTTCAGAGTTTGGAAGTCAGACAAAGTGTCTCACGTTGACAGAAACTTAATTTGCCATTTGGCACGTCAGTTATGGTAAGTGCATAAAATTGCTTCAAGAAAATGAAGTAGATTATATTTGTTTTACACGAAGAAGCAAAAATTCTTCATGTTCAGAGGCAACAGAAGTGCCTATTTTTGAAATTAAAATTAAAAAAAACACCAGCAAGAAACAAGATATAAAATCACGAACATCTGCATTTTCGAAACATGAGTGCCGTGATCTATGTGCCCGTATCGTGTTTACTATTGCAGGACATTGCTGACTCTGTACTTTTTGATGAGTCACACTGACTTTGACCTTGACCTATAAACCCAATAAGCAATAGACTCCTCTCTTGCCAAACAATTAATAGAATATGTTGAAAAAATGGTGTGGAATACAAGTTATCATGTATAAACCAATTATCTTTATTTGGGTAATTGTGACCCCAATATAACCCAGCATATGTATTCTATGTCGTTTCCATAACAACAAGCCATCCTCAAAGTTTGGTGTCATTATATGATGTATAATTCAAGTTATTTTACAAAAACTTTTGCCATTGTTTGAGTCACAGTGATCTCGAACTTCGATGTTTTTACCCCAAAATCAATAGGTCTCTGTCTTGCATCAAAGTCATCCACAAAAAAAGGTCAAGATACATAGTCTAGAACTAAATTTACTGAGCGCAGACCATTATTTTTCTTATTTGACACACCGTGACCTTGGCTTTTAACCTTTCAAGCCACCAACTCGTGTGTGTCGTAATTAATAATATATATATATATATATATATATATATATATATATATATATATATATATATATATCTTATTATATAAATTAAAACTGAAATATTGAATGTTTTATGCAATATTTCTGTATTGAATTTAGTTAAAACGAATACAGCATAAGATTTAGCAAGACAACGATAATGATGACAAAGATATATGCAGTCAGCAAAAAGGAGTGCTTTTAATTTACAGACACACACAGCATGGAAACACATCCCGTTTTATTGGCAGGGTGGTCAACAGGTCTTGGAAGACAAGTTTTTTTTCATTATTAAAATGATTTTGGTACAGGGTCTTCCCTTTATACCAGATTTCCTTTCATATCTATCATATCACGGAAGTATTGTGGGCGAGACACGGCATTTATTTCTGATTATATGAAAGTCTTGTATGCATAACAGCTGCAGTGCAGTAGCAATTCCCTAAGCATATTTAAATTCTTTTGATCTGTGATTATTTTCTTTACTTTTATTTTGCAAAAAGCATTCAAACAAGGACAGGATATGAAAGTAATATCCTTTACATCATTGTGCTGGAATGGTTGAGAGTGTAGTGTGATGCAATAATAACAAGCGTAGAACTGTGCAGAGAGATACAGTGTGGTGTGTTGTGGTGTAGAACAGTGTAGTGTAGGTTTATTTGGTGCGGTGTGGTGTTGTGTAGAATAGCGTGGTGTAGTGCGGTGTACTATTGAAATGTAGTAAACTGCAGTGCACTGCAGCGACGTGAGTGTAGTGAAATGCAGTGTGGATTATTTAAGAGGTGTTAATAATTAGAATTTAGTTATAATATTTTGAATTCATATAAACTGAGGAAGATTTAAGGAAAATAAAGATTCTCAGATTTACACATTTAAGAGCATAGAGCTATTGTTTTTAATAATTTCTTCACTCCTTACCTCTGACTAAAAAATCACTGTCTAATTTATAATAAGCAAGATCAAAGTGTAAAATCTCAGTTTAACAGAAATTTTGGGGAAATTTAGTAAAACCGCAGTAAGGTTACTAAGGATGATTACACATCTTTTAGGTTTTTGAGCAATGAATGATTGTGTAAAATTGTACAAACACCCGTACGGCAAAAACAAGAAGAAAAGTATTGTATACAAAATTAGGACCTCTTGAGAAGTGTCCGGCTTATACTTATTAGATTTGATCGACGAATTCGTGTCCGCTGAAATAGCTCTATCTTTTAAAATTCGATAAACGTAACATACCCTGAGAAATATCTTTAAGAAATGCTCACTCAATTAAATAAAAAAATATGACCAATGTGTTCGCAATCAAGCCCGATGGTTTTTAAATGGATGAAGACGGTACAGAACAAGGGACTGGCGTTCTACTGGGCGAAAAGAATCTCCAGGAATTCAAGATGAGACCATTTCTTCCTTTTAGCTGCTAAGCGTTGAAACCATCTCTGATATTCTTCATCGATAACAAGATTTTTAAATTAGCTGCTGTGGTGGACATATTTAATGTCAGATTGCCACAAGTTTCATTTAGGGGGAGTTCCCCATGAATGGATGATCATTATAACATGGGGTGTTTACCAAAAGACTTCTAATGATGTCTACTTTGTCCTAACAACAAGGTTTTCACGACAGCCGTCATGGCAGCCATATTGGATTATACGACGGGCATCATTTTCATTTGGGACCAACTAGGTATCATAAGAAGTCTGTCGGTGAAAACCCCATGTTGATATAGCGATCCATTTGGAGTAGAGATAACAATATTTTCAAGATAGCCACCATGGTGGCCATATTGAGGGTTAGTCATTTTCATTTAGGACCAACTAGACACCATAAGAACTCTTCTGATGAAACCCCATGTCAAAATGACTTTCCCTTTAAGTAGGCGTGAAATGATTCATCTATATATGAATGCATCGATACTTTTGCCATATCGATACCAGAGGTGAAGAATCGATACAAAACGATATCTACCCTATTTAAGTTACTTTAATCTTCAGCAGTCATAAATAATTATTAGTCGTTTGCCTTCTTATTCTTTAAACTGAGAATGTATCGTATCATAAGCTGCGTATCGTGAATCGTATCGATACGTTGCACATGTGTATTGTTTCACCCCTACCTTTAAGAGGAGTAGCTAAAATAAGATTTTCAAGATGGCCATATATTGGACGTTAGATCAGCACCATTATAATCTAAGATCAACAAAACATTATAAGAAGTCTTTTAGTGAAAACCCCATGATGATATGACCATTCATTCAGGAGAAGTAGTGGTAACAAGATTTTGAAGCTGGCCACTGTGGCAGCCATGTTAGACCCCAGATCAGCACCATTTTCACTTAGACCCAAGAAGGCACAATAAAAAGTCTTTTGGTAAAAAACCCATCCCGTGTCAATATGACTTTCCGTTCAGGAGGAGTAGCGATAAAAAGATTTTCTAGATGGCTGCTGTGGCGGACATCAGATTGGCACCATTTTCATTTAGGACCAAGTAGACATCATAAGAAGTCTTTTACTGAAAACCTCATGTTGATACGGCCATCCATTCAGTAGGAGTAGCGATAACAAGATTTTCAAGATGGCCACTGTGGGGGCCAAATCGGATCCCAGATCAAAACCATTTTCTAGGATTAACTACACATCATAAGAAGCCTTTTAGTGAAAATCCTAAGTTGATATGACTATCCATTCAGGAGGAGTAGCGATAACAAAAGTTTCAAGATGGCTGCCGTGGCGGCCATATTGGATGTCACATTGGCACCGTTTTCATTTACGACCAACGAGACATCATAAGAAGTCTGCTAGTGAGAACCCAATGTTGATATGGCCATTCTTTCAGGAGGAGTAGGGATATCAAGATTTTCAAGTTGGCTTCCATGGCGGCCAGATTTGATGTGCGAGGAGAACCGTTTATATCTAGGACATGGGATAAATGTGTGTGTAAAATTTCATGTCAATCCTCCAGATAGTTTAGCAGGAGTAACGATAACAAACTTGTGTTAATGGACGAACGGACATCAGAGGACGGACGACAGACGACGGACAACAGACCATCTCATAAGCTCTTCTAGTCTATGATCAGTAGACCTAAAAATGGATACCCTGCTCAGAGCTGTTCCTTTAAAGTTAGTCAATACTAGCAGTTGATGAGATAACAAAATCTTGTGGAGGATACTTGTCGGACGTGAATTATTCGGTAATGACAGAGGTCTGAGATGCGCCACAACGGTAATCAAGCGCTGCGGCTATAGCTTCAGAGGTCACCAAAGCATGCAGCGATAGCCTCAGAGGCAATCAAGCTCTGCAGCGATAGCCTCAGAGGTGATCAAGAATTGGAGTGATAATGAAGAGAATATTCAAATTCAATAATTGGTCCTTCTGGGAAATTAGAAATATGCTTTGATAATTCCCAAAATATCACTTGTCATTAGACTCCTATGATATAAGATATACGATCTAAACACAATAAATCTTAGAAAATCAATAACCAGAATTCGACAATGATCACTTTTCTTAAAATGATGCAAGGCTCGTTTGAAAAACCAGAAAAACTAAGTAAAATATTAGGACAAGATGAAACAGAAAGTCAGAAAAAAACCAAGGAAACTGCAACATTCACATGCCCCCCCCCCCCAAAAAAAAAAATAAAAAAAAATAAAAAATTCAGACCATTACGAGGATGTACTCGGGAGGAGGTGGGGGAGCAGATTGGCCGGTGGGGGTGAGGGAGGGAGGAACGAATATTTTGGTGAAGAATATGTTTCCGCAGATAGCACTCAAGGTGCGAAGCGCCGAAAGGGAGATATGTGGGAAGGGGGTATTCCCTCCTCCGCTACCACCAGTGGATTTGGGGTGTCCCCAGAAAAAATGTGAAAAAAAGCAAAACTTTTGCTTTCTGGTGCATTTCTTGCATGACTTTCGTATGTATAATTGTATATGTGTGTTTTTAAGGTGTATACCATTGGCGAAAGACCCTGCCGACCCTGTTCCGTCGGCCTTGTACTGACTGACGTGGAACTATCAATGAGGTAAGAAGCTGCCACTACGTCAGTAGTGTATACTGTCCCCAATCAGCGGATGAGGCTTACACCGAATAGAGAAGCAACAACCATGAAAAAGGTAGTGCAGTGATAAGAATATATGCTATGCAGTTAATCACATACACAACGGCAAATAGCATTGATAAATTTAAAAAAGAAACATTGGAGAGAGAGAGAGAGAGAGTTTGCAGACGTTCATACAGAGGCACACAAAGCAAATGAAACAAACACGTAAGGACTCACACAGATATTTTAGCAAGGTTGTCTGCACAATGCAAAATCTCTTGATTATGGTATGGAACAATCTAGAATATGTATGGGAGTGGGTAGTATCGAACAATCTAGAATATGTATGGGGAGTGGGTAGTATGGAACAATCTAGAATATGTATGGGGAGTGGGTAGTATGGAACAATCTAGAATATGTATGGGGAGTGGGTAGTATGGAACAATCTAGAATATGTATGGGGAGTGGGTAGTATGGAACAATCTAGAATATGTATGGGGAGTGGGTAGTATGGAACAATCTAGAATATGTATGGGGAGTGGGTAGTATGGAACAATCTAGAATATGTATGGGGAGTGGGTAGTATGGAACAATCTAGAATATGTATGGGAGTGGGTAGTATGGAACAATCTAGAATATGTATGGGGAGTGGGTAGTATGGAACAATCTAGAATATGTATGGGGAGTGGGTAGTATGGAACAATCTAGAATATGTATGGGGAGTGGGTAGTATGGAACAATCTAGAATATGTATGGGGAGTGGGTAGTATGGAACAATCTAGAATATGTATGGGGAGTGGGTAGTAGTAAAGAAAGGAATAACGTATAGGAATACATTTGAAAGGAAAATGCAAAAAAGATTGTTGAGAGGAGGACGGGAATATTTGGGATATGTGACCTTTATGGAAAGCCTGACTGTATGATCCTAAACTGTAAAACTTACAACAAATTGAGAAATGGTCTTTAGATCTATACATCAATCTGCAGACAAAATCTGAGTTGTCTGGCAAACAAATAATTATTGTTAACTGCTAACACCCTTCCATCAGTTGCAACCAGAGGCTTATGTTCATCAGCCATACTATCCACAGCCAATTTATTGGCCTTTCAGAAACCTGTTGTGGCACTTAAAGGGTACACATTACCACATCATACGAGCTAGAAAGTTTGTACTGATCCATTTTATAGATAGAGGGAAAATTGTTTTTGAAAGCAAAAACATATGTTCTCTCCTCTCCGGCATGAGAATTAATGCCATTCTGAGAATTAATAGAGAATTAATGCCATTCTGACAATTAATGCCATTCTGTGACACTGACACTTGACAGAAAGAAAAGAAAACTCCAGAAAGGTGAATGAAATGATATAGAAAGGCCTTCATTTTTCTGGACTCGAACATGAATTCATTATGCGACAAAGATACTTCTAGTATCAGATCGCACTCAACCAAACCTGACCTAATGTGTGTTCCTGTGACCTTAAACAGATTGACAAAGTCACTAGTTTACATTTTGTGCAAAATAAGTGGATGTTCACTTGTGGGTAAGATATTTTGGAAACCATTTTTGATGACAAATGATGTCACCTTTCCATATTGATAATAGTGAAAAGAGAAGCGATAAAAGTTTCAGTTAAATCTGAAAGTAAAGGAAAAAGAAAGGACCACTAAAATTGGCCTTTCTGGACAGATGCAATTTATACAAAGGTTTAAGAAGATCAGAGATACAACAGAAGGGAGTCAGAAATGTTGTCCTTTAGGGGCAGGTTTCCTTTATCATGGAGGTATCTGGTAGAACATGTTTTACTCTAATTGTATGGGAAAATCAAGATATATTGATTACACGCTACGAAGACCTCCCTGGTCCATCCATGATGCATAAACCCCCACTGCATACAGAATGTCATCCTGTCACTTTGAACGTTTGCTCGAGGTTCCACAAGCTAAGTACGTCTTGAACACCCCTGAGGCATCCACATATCAAATTGGTCCAGTTTGGTCAAACCATATTGGAGATGTCAGACTTACAAATTGATGTCATTTATTTGTTTGCAAGCTGATTCCTTCATTGAAATAATATATCCCTTTGACCTTTACAATGAAAAAAACGTAAATATTTCCTACGGTTTCTTGACAACAAATGAAAACACTAATAAACGCACATAACTCCATTTATTCACATCAATACATAATTTATTGACAATTTCCATTATGTACGCGGTATGACGTTATTACAATGAATTATAATCAGAAAATTTACTAAATTAGCTGATTAGAAAATGTTCATTTACCGCAACATTTAGCACAGGATACCTCATTAAATTAAGGAAGTATCCATACCTATTGTACGTGCTGAGAGTTCAAGCAAATTAAGGTATATTTAATAATTCTAACCATTAGATTAGCACGCAACTGACGTCATTCAATTCTGCATAAAGCTACTTGCTACCTCAAGTGCACAACGTAAAGTCTGATGGAACAGATCTTCACATTATCATATTGAAATCAAAAGAATTAAGTCTGAAGATGGGATCCGCTTGAGAGAAGACGAATAGAATGCCTATCAGTATTCAGGAACAATTAGCTTGCAAAGGCGATCTTCTATTTGTACATCTACTGGATGAAATTGAAAGAAATAGTTGAACAATGTACATGTTTAATAACAATTAGCAAATAAAAGATGAGTAAACACACCAAACTGCCTCAATTGTACAGGACATAACCTAAGATCCTATATATTGCAAACCAAAATATGCCTTGATCATGTTCAATAAACTTCTATAAGAAGTTGAATAAATTAAGATACATTGGAAGCCCTTCAGATTATTTTACACCATAATTGACATAACATGATATTGGTGCAATGAAATGCCTTAAGTATTATCTTGCACCCTAATTGACACGATAACATGATATTGGTGCATTGGACGGCCGTCAGCATTATCATACACCCTAATTGACACGATAACATGATATTGGTGCATTGGACGGCCGTCAGCATTATCTCACACCCTAATTGACACGATAACATAATATTGGTGCATTGGACGGCCGTCAGCATTATCTTACACCCTAATTAACACGATAACATATTATTAGACCTGTTTAAAGTTGGAAATATGAAATGAGTTCATACAAGTTTGAATCAAGCTCGTTTGTTATCAAAGATTTATCAGATTAAAATGATTCTTGAATTATTGATTTTACCATTCTCACTATACCAACTATTACGGAAGGTATTGTCATCTTTTGCAGGATGGGTCAATTTAAGTTGTAAATATACGATAAATTGATTGCTTACTTCACACAATCTCTGGAAAAAGGGGTAGATCAATATTCACCAATGCCGTTTAGTTATAAACGAAACAAGTACAGCATGTAAGAAGGTAACAATGGATAAAAGTTGACGATGCCAATTTTATTACACAGCAAGCTATATAGTACACCGATGATGTCTTAAAATTCTCCCAGACAAGATCTTCATCCCGGTAATCAGATATGACGTGACACCTTACCTAGACCCCGCCGTCAAAAATCTGTACTCAAAACTTCGAGTAATAAATGTTACTCCAGACTTGTAAATCTTAATAGAAACGTACAAATACGGCGTTCTGAGTGGTCGGAATATTTTTGAGTAAGAGCTGAAGTTGATCAAAATTGTATAACAAAGAGGCCTGGATTTTAGCTACTGTTGCAAATTTAATAAGGCGATCAAATCCTTGAAAGTTGTACTCACATTACTAACAGTAATATACGTAATAACAATTAGTTAATTATGAAATATTTCATCGCAAGAATATACTGAATTTGATTCATTCCAAATAAATATATGGAAATGGGACCAGAGGTATTTGAGATTTGTATGGTATATGTTTTGTCTCTCCAACGTTTTCATGTTGGTCAAACATCTACCTTCAATGGGTATTGTTCACTCATTTCGCAAAAATTTGGTTTTCTCATATGTGCACATGTAATCGTGGTTCTAGTATTACAGCTGAGAGTAAAATACAAATGTCAAACATAATGAGTTGATTATGTGTGAAACAAAAATTAATCCGGATTTAGGAAACATTCAGTGGCTTTCAACACCTAATACAGGCTGAGAACTCATTGTGGGAATCGATTACCAATGGAAATCAAGAGACCAATAAACGAAACTCCGACACATTCAATTTTGGCTGCGACTTCATATGATATTATTTTGAAATTTGTTAAAAAGTGGATGTTGCTGTCAAAACGATATGGTCTTTGAAATCTAAACCAATCCATAGTCATGATTCACTTTAAAAGTGAAATTACTGTCACAAGTTTACGTGTACCTTTAGTACGGTAAATATATGCCTGAGTGACTATTATACCTTGAATATATTGTTGACTAATACTCTTGTGATCGATTTAAAAGCTGCCTTACATGTAGGTAACCAACCTGTAAAATTTTCATTTTATTAATGATAATTTCATGTCAGAGTTGTATGAATATTATTAAATTTCTAAACTGTTTTGAAGCACTTTGATAACAATTTTCAAACGATTTCAAGAAAAGTGATCATTGTCGAATTCTAGGTCATGATTTTATAAGATGTATCGTGTTTAGATCGTATATCTCTTATATCATGATTTAAATTTATTTTAACAATTGTGATATCCCTCCTGATACAGTTATTGTTACTGAGTTTAGGTTTCTATTATGCTCTTTTCTATATTTGTTCTGACATATGTTTGTCATTTATGTCTTTGCCTTGCAGAGCTTGATACATCTTTTCAAATTGACAATTTTTTTTTTTTTTATGACAGGAAAAAATAAGAAGAACAAACCCATGTTTTGTTTTAGATTTGTCTTCTGATAGATGGAGGAAAACGCATATTCAAACATTTTTTAAAGTTTTCTTTCCCCCAGACCAATATCCCTCTGAACATGTCCTCTGCCCCAACCCCTTACTTCAGGCGAATCATTTTGTGACAAAACCAAAAATGGCTCGAAAAATTTAGCTGATTATATACTTGGTTTATCCCATACAGCAACAATAGTGATCCCCGGAAGTATTGGTAGTGTGATAGGCTGGTTTAAACCAAACAGCAGCAGTAGCAATGCCTGGAATTATTGGTAGTGTGATATCATGGTTACTTAGGAGTGGTGAACTAATTGTTTATATCCATACTAAACATGCTACTTTACTTGTTGTGACATTAGTGGGTTTGTTATATACATTTTTGATTAAAGATGTAAACAAAGCAGACAGAAGAGTAAGAGGATCGTGACCTATTTCAAAAAGTAAAATATGGCGGCTACTGAAACCTAATCAAACTAAATAAGTGTTTATTTATCTTATGGTTTACGTTGTTTCTTTTTTTTTTTTTTGCGTTTCCAGACTTTGTCCAGACGTACGCTTTGCGTCTTTGTTTTACAACTTCGTGATTGTCATGTGTTCCTTGAGCGTCCGAGTATAGGATCGCATTAGCAGACCTGACATTAGGAACATCATTGCTGGAGGCAAGGTATTCGAAACAATATCATCGTCATTATCATCCTTCTTCTCTACATAACTTTGACTCACTTTTTCTTCTTGTACGCGTCTCTAATTTCTTTTCATACTGTGGTGTGAAACAAGGATGTGATTGTTTATTAGCCTTTGGAATACCTCTCTTTATTACCTCTGTATTGATATTAGGATTTAACCCCATTTTAAACGAGTCACTGGATTGCTGTAAATTGTTACTTCATCCATCGATACTACCCATTTTCATCGCCATGTCACTCGGGAATAAAATATATCATCAACAGCAAAAGCATAGTCCGATTTCACTTTTTATCTGTTATGTATTGTTGGCATTTTGGCATGATGTTTAATCTGTGTCGTAACGTGATGCTCTACTAATTATAGCTCCATCAGTAAAATCATGTTATCGTGTTAATGCTGAAGGTCAGTGCACCTATATATCATGTTATCGTGTCAATTAGAGTGTAAGATAATGCTGAAGGTCAGTGCACCTATAAATCATGTTATTGTGTCAATTAGAGTGTAAGATAATACTGAAGGCTAGTGCACCAATATCACGATATCGTGTACAAATATGGTGTAAGATAATGATGAAGGCCGTCCAATGCACCAATATCATGTTATCGTGTCAATTAGAGCGTAAGATACGAAGACCTTCCCATGCATCTTAATTTATTGAACTTCTAGAAGTTGACTGAACATGATATTATGGTTACCAAATTATAGGATCTTAGGTTTGTGTAATGTCATGTAAAATTAACGAACTTTGAAGCGTTTACTCATCAATTCTTTACCGAATGCTATTAAACATAAAAATTATTTAATTTGTGGGGTTTTTTTTAAATCATCAAATACAAATGGAGAATCGTTTTTGCACGTTACATGTTCCTGTATTCTATTATTTATTGTATTTCGCTTTTTTAAGGAGGATCCCATACTCAGACTGAATTCTTTTAATTTCAATATAATTTTAATTTCAATATAATTTTAATTTCAATATAATAATGTGAAGATCTGGACCATCACACTTTACGTTGTGCACTTGAGGCACCAAGTAGCTTTATGCAGGATTGAATAAAGTCAAATGTGTGCTAACCTAATAGACAGAGTTACAAAACAAAAGGTAATTTGCTTGATCTCTCTGCAGGCACAATAGGTAATGATACTTCTTTTATTTTATGAGGTGGCATGTGGTAAATGTCGTGGTAAATGAACATTTTCTAATCAGCTAATTTAGTAAATTTTCTGATTATAATTCATTGTAATAATGTTATACCAGGCACATCGTGGAAATTGTCAATAAATTATGTATTGATGTCAATAAATGGATTTATGTCCGTTTATTAGTGTTTTCATCTGTTGTCGAGAAATCGTATGAAATATATAAAATTTTTATGAGATATCACAAATTTTCTGTAAAATATTATTGTCAGAAAAATTTAAACATTGTCATATATCGAGATAGATAGTAGGGAAACTGATTATGTCTCCAATTAAAAGGAGGAAGATTTATTGATGTTGTGTTGTACGTCCGTCCGTCCGTCACACTTACCCCATAGCATGATATAATAAAATACTAAGCCAAACCAGACCAAAATGAATAATTAGATACATTGAGTGGATCCCAAAGATGTAATTAGTTTCAAGTGACTCTGAACATTTTTCTTCAAGGTCACAGGGCGATAATTTGTGTTAAGTGAATGACAGCTTGTAAGCAAGATATCTCCTAAAATGTTTGAAGGAATTGGACACAATTTGATGTGCAGGCGCCTGACTTTCAAGGTAACATAGTGATCTTCTGTTTGCCGGGGATGGGGTGCTCACTCTCACCTTGTAAGCAAGATATCTTGAAAGCTATTGAACCTAACTCGTCCTAATTTGTTATTAAGATGCCTTGAGAGGGTCCCAAGACACGATTTGGTTGTGGAGACTGTGACCTAATTGTACAGATCAAAAGGAGATACTTTTTAATGAAGGAATCAGCTTGCAAATAAATAAATGACATTAGTTTGTAAGTCTGACATCTCGAATATGATTTTACCAAACTGGACCAAAATTGATATGTGGATGCCTTAGGGGCGTCCAAGACCTAATTAGCTTGTGGAACCTCGAGCAAATGTTCAGGTGACAGGATGGCATTCTGTATGTAGTGGGGGTTTGTACATTGTGGATGGGTGATGGACGCCTACTTAGCATGTAATCAATATATTTTGGGCTTTTATCCATATAATTACATTAAAATGTGCCCTAGCAGAATTCTCCATAAGAAAGGAAACTTCCTCCTAAAGGACAATATTTATGGATCCCTTCTGATGTATCTATGATATTCTTAGGCCTCTATGTAAACTATACTTGTCCTGAATGTTAGTGGTCCTTAATCAACGATGTCTGCCTACCACTGGTCATCTATGTGACCTACATATACCTTTCTGTATGGAATTTATGTTTTTAATCGATTGCTTATGAATTGTGTATGTAGATTGCCCAGTTAACCATTCTTTCAATTCTGCGTATTTTAGTTTATTCTTGTCCCGTTTAATTTGCAACTGTACTGTCAGGATCGTAGTAAACATGCCTTAAATCATGCGTGTCAAGCATACGGCCCGCCAAACTCATTATTTATTTATTATTATTTATATCAAATCTGGCCCGTCATAGCAAATGAGTTGGACACCCCTGCCTTAAATAATTCTCTCTGTCTTCCTCAGCAGTCTCCGAAGTGAGCCATTTAAAACGGTATAACAACATCTAAAGAATATGTTAAGCTGGACAAATTGTCTTTAAGCGCTGTCAACAAGCCAACCGGACACACATCGACAACGGAAGCTTTTATTTTCAGCAATTTGCAACGTTTCTTAATCCTTTCAAATATGTGAATGATTTCAGCTTTATGTCAAATTTTGCCATAACTATGGTTGATTCAAAAACAGCTACTTCATATACTGAATCACCATGTACTATTTTTAATCGATTTCTCTCTCTCTCTCTCTCTCTCTCTCTCTCTCTCTCTCTCTCTCTCTCTATATATATATATATATATATATATATATATATATATATATATATATATATATATATAATAGTTGTAGATTGATTGACCTCGTAAAGTTACGACATCTTCAATTTGTAATGGAAATTTAGCCGAATACAGATTTGTATATTTACTTGTGTAGTTTATTCTTTCTTCATACCGTACTGTAATAACATTCTTGCTATCGAGATTGATGATGCTTATCTCGATGTTATCATTATTAAATGTAATCTGTAAATCTTCATCTTTACAAAACGTTGCAGGAAATCTTTTTTATGCAAGAAATCGACCAATCGACATTTGTATTCTCTTGTATGCTATTTTGTAACACTAGTAGCTTTGACCACACCTCCAAACTTGTAAACAAACACACGTTTATCTCTTGATAGAGAGATTATTGCTTTTATGTTAAACTGATGAAATATTCATTGTTGAATCTATCACAATATAGCTCAGTGGCAATTATTTATGTTGATAAAATAATTTCAACTTCTTTTGCGCTCTACGAAGTTTTCAAATACGAAATTAGATTCAGTTGGTTGTATTATAGATATTTATCCGAGTTCTTATTGTGTTCTCATTGTTTCTTCGAAACAACAGTTGTTCCTTTGGAACATTCTTGTACCCCATATACGAGATGGTAATATTAATTTTGGAAAATTACCAAGTGTGTTCAGGTGTACTCGTTGTTTTTTAAACAATAGTTGTTTCTTTGGAACATCCTCATACCACTAAACGAGATAGTAATAACAATTTTACAAAATAGTACAATGTGTGCTCGGTGTTCTTGTTTAGGAGGTAGTAGGGGAGGAAATACGAGATGGTAATATTATTTTTAGAAAATAGTACAAGGTGTACTTAGGTGTTATCGTGTAGGGGTACGAGACAATAATATCAATTTTAGAACATAGCTCATGAAAACACATCTGTACTACTGCTTATTAATCCACTTGCGTTTTTCAAATTTATAATTTTTCTACCGAATGCAAATGTTTTTGAAATTAATTATTGCAGACATATAATTTCTTTACATCTCAAACCAGAAAGATAATAAATAACCCCTAAATTATATTACAGAGTAAATCATTTCGTAGCGGCCGCGGTGACTAAATGGTTAAAACGTTGGACTTGTGACCAGGAGGGTGCTGGTTTGATTCCCACCATCAGATCAGTGGTCTTGAGCAAGACACTTTACTTGTCTCAGTACGATATAACCTTCAAAGTGTTGCTTTGTCGTAAAACACTAAACCAAACCAAACCAAAATCAATGCGTTAAATATCTGAAACAATTATCCAGAATAAAATATCTGTTATGACACAGTGGCTAGCGTACCGGACTCGCAACTGAAATGGTGCGGATTAAATCCTACCATTGGCTTAGCCAATTGTCGGCTGTCGTAATGTTTCCCTGGGCAAGGGACTTTACTCTGATTGCACCGGTAGTAATAACATTAACGTGTTGCTTACCCGTAAAATACCCAAAACCAAACAAAACTTTTTATGTTAAACAAGAATCAATATAATTAGATATTGTTTGATATTAAAGAAGGCATTAGGATTGGACAAAAAGCGAAGAGACTATTTCAGAAATTTAGATGTTATATTAATTTTCAAAATGATTTATGTTAAAGGCAAAGAAAACCAATTAACGATCCGAAAATTAAGATAAGTAATTTTGTCAACACCGTTTTAGAACAATATGTATTGTAAAGACTCAGAAACAGATAATAATAATAATAATAATACTTCATTTATAGAGGGTAGCTCAATTTTTACAATGACTATTCTCCCATTGTAAAAAAAATAAACAAAGAGAAAGTGAAATATGGAAAGACAAATTTTAAACGTTGGTTAAAAGCAATGAGCAAGACGGAATATAATTTGCCTCTAAGTAAACAAAATATGGTTTACACAGCAAATCGATTATTGTTTTTCTAGGGAGTTAAACCTGTATCACACACTTCTTCACAATGTAAAAAACATCGTAAACAATTTTGTATGTATTAAAAATCTTTTTGTATTCTTAGATATTTTCAGCTGTATTTACATGTGGTTGAAGTGAATTTCAAAAAATTGCATCAGAGCATTGGAAACCTTTTTTAATTGCTTATTTTTGGGTTGACATTTTACCATTTTCAGTTTTGGGTTGACATTTTATCATTTTCAGTAGATATGAAAAGAATGCGATTCATTCATGAAGCTGGTCGAACTTAAATGACTACACGGTAATGGAGACAAACAAATTTAATCGAGATAGCAACAGCACAAATTTACATCGATATGCTGGAATACATAGATTTCAGGTTATCGATTAAATTAGGATGCGCATATAATGACCATGTTCGATATGTTGTCAAGTTATGGAACACAAGTTATATTTTAGCAGAGTCATTCGCTAAATCACGATTGTGACCTTTCTTAACTATCAAGTTTCAACCCATTTCAGTTCCGAAACTATTGATAATGTAAACAATTATGCATAAAAATTGTATATGACGTCAACTAATGTTCTAAACTGAGTATCATTTTCACTTTGCAATGAAAAAGGTCAAGGTTGTTGTCATAACATACACAATACGCATCCGCAAAGGATAAGCTACATCGACAGAATCATCGAAAACCTTGAATACATATATAAGTCATCACCGCCAAAAATATGAAATTCAAACAGAATAAGTAAATTCAAAGTAATGCAAGAAATGCTTTTAAAAAAGCGTGGTTGCAAAATAGAAACATTCAAGCTCAGGAAAAAAAATCAATATTCAGATAAAACAAATGAGGCACAAACGAAACAGACGACGGCTGTGTGATGTGAACATTAGAATGCAGCAAACCAAACCAAGCAAAACAAGCTGATGACGTGTGAAACTAACTAAAGAGACATAAAACGAAATAACATGAAATGAAACAAGCAAAATATTCATATGAGGCAAGCAAATGTTAAATGAAAATTAACAAACCGAATGAACGAATAACGAATGAAACACCACATAAAAGCAAATGTTAATTAAATACAAATGTCAAATGAAGAAACAAAATACATAAAGATACGTTAGTAATAGGGATAGGGGAAATAGCTCCTAATACATGTGAAATGTTAGATATTGTAACAAATTTGGTGTCGTGGTATGGACAGAATTGCCTTTAAAGATGAGCGCTTAGGAATGCTAAGTGTATTGAATATTTTGTAAAACATATTTATACGTAGCTTAGGATCTAAGCAATCCCAAATCACTACAAATCTAGAGGCTGGTGTGCACTTTCTTGCTATACTCTTGGGTGATTATCACTCCTCAAGTAAGTATATAGACAAAAAAATGGATCACTACTTGCCCATACTGTAATAGCTGAATAATTATTTTTATAGAAAAAATATAAAATGTGTACAGGTTGAAGATCATAGACTCATCTTATCAAATATACAAAGAAAAGGGTATGTTTTTGAGTGAATTTTTTCAGTATGACACAATTACTGAGATCAAATCGATTTTCCCCAGAAGAAAGCCTGCGAGGCCGATTTATGGTAGGTGATAAATCGCTAAAGATTTCCAAAGGTTTCGAATACTTTTCTTTGATTTAATCATTTTCTTTTACAGGATTGTTATTGAGTTTATTACAATTGTATAAGAATTTTTCTATTTCATAATTTAACAAGAGTCCCTCTAAAGGACTGACACTCTACTGAGCGAAAAGAATTTCCAGGAATTCAAGAAAAGACCATTTCTTCCTTTTAACTGCTGAGTATTGAAACCATCTCTGATATTCTTCAGTGGTAACACGATTTTCAAATTAGCTGCTGTGGTGCACATATTGGATGTCAGATTGGCGCCATTTTCATTTAGGAGAAAGTAGATATCATTAGAAGTCTTTTGGTAAAAAACCCCATGCCATAATACTCATCCATTCAGGGGAAGTAGTGACAATTTTTTTTCAAGACAACCATTATGGCAGCCATATTGGATGGACGACTAGCACCATTTGCATTTATAACCAACGAGGTAACATAAGTCTATTGGTGAAAACCCCATGTTGATATAGTCATCCATTTGGAAGGAGTAGACAACAATATTTTCAAGATAGCCACCATGGTGGCCATACTGAGGGTTAGTCATTTTCAGTTAGGACCAACTAGACACCACAAGAACTTTCTGATGCAAATCCCATGCCAAAATGACTTTCCATTGAAGAGGAGTAGCGAAAACAAGATTTTCAAGATGACCACACCAATTGACGTCAGATCAGCACGATTTTAATACAGGATCAACAACACATTATAAAAAGCCTTTTAGTCAAAACCCCACGTTGATATGACCATTCATTCAGAAGGAGTTGTGATAACAGGATTTTCAAGACAGCCGCTGTGACCTCCATATTGGACATTAGATCAGCACCATTTTAATTTAAGACCAACTAGACACCATAAGAAGTCTTTTGGTGAAAACACCATATCAATATGACTTTCCGTTCAGGACGAGTAGCAATAAAAAGATTTTCAATATGGCCGCGGTGTGACGGCTATACTGGATGTCAGATCGGCACCATTTTCATTTTAAGACCAACTGGACATCATAGGAAATCTTTTGTTGAAAACCCCACGTCAAGATGACTTTCTGTTCAGGAGGAGTAGCGATAACAATGTTTTCAAGATGGCTGTAGTGTCGGCATATTGAACGTCAGATCGGCACCATTTTCATTTAGGACCATCTAGAGTTCATAAAAAGTTTTTTTTTTTAGTGAAAACCTCATGTTGATACGACCATCCATTCAGGAGGAGTAGGGATAACAATAGCAAGATTATCAAGATGGCTCATATGGCGGCCATATTGGACCTCAGATCGGCAACATTTTCATTTAGAACCAAGTAGACAACATAAGACGTCTTTCAGAGAAAGCCTTATTTTGATACGGCCATCCATTCAGGAGGAGTAGCGACAACAAGGTTTTCAAGATGGCTGCTGTGTGGCGGCCATACTAGATATCAGATCGGCATCATTTTTATTTAGGACCAACTGGACATCATAAGAAGTCATTCAGTAAAAACCTCATGTTGATATGACCAACCATGTAGAAGGAGTAGCGATAAAAAGATTTTAAATATGACCGCCATGGACTAGCGATAGCAAGATTTTCAAAACCAACTAGACCATGGGATGAATATGTGTGTAAAGTTTCATGGCAATCCTCCAAGTAGTTTCGGAGGAGTAGCGATAACAAACTTGTGGTAATGGAAGGAAGGACGACAGACGGACGACGGTTGACGGACGTCAGGCCATCCCATAAGCTAATAGGAGACTGAAGTTGAAATCACGTCATTTTACATCAAATATCTCCCAATGCTGATTGCGCTGCAGTACACCTAGGTAAAAAGTGACGTCATATCGACGACATCATAATGTAATGATCACGTCATTTCGAGCTGCACAGTAAGCGTTGATTTTACAAAAGCGGATTACCGTAAGGAACAGTTAAGGTGTCAGGAATTGACACTAAGGTACAATCTTGTAAAATTATACAGTCATTCCTCAGAAAATAACCATATTTGAGAAAATGATAGAGCTGTATATGCACAGAAACCATATAGTCCATGACACAATGTGAAAAAACTACAGGGATACAGTATTACCAATAAGAAGAAAATATTAAAATCAAAAGGAAGAAACATTCAAATGTGTCCTTGTTCCGTGAACAAAAATAACTGACCATTCAAAATGTCTATAACAAAATAAAATGAAATGAACAACCCTGCAAGATATGAGTTCAAACGAGTTCATAATTATGATCATCGCATTAAATTGTGGAACGTGTTCCCTGAATTCGCGATCAAGCCCGGGGTTTATAATTAGATACTTCTGGTAAAGAAAAAGTCAATACCCAGGCATGTTTTGTTTCTTTTATGTTGGGTAATACTAGCTATTGATGAGCGTACAAAAGCCTTGTGGACATTTTGTGTTTTGATTTGCATTATTCTGGGATGACAAATGTCTGAGATGGGCTACAAAAGTAATGAAACTATTCAGTGGTAGCCTCAGAACTTAATCAGAGGTAATATCAGTCGTAATGAAGAAAATATTCAAAATTAACCACTATTCCTTCTGAGAAGTAGAAGTATGCTTTGATGGATTTGAAAACGATCATGCGATTGTGATTTGAATTATGAAACATACGAGCGGAATACAAGAAGTCTCTAAAATTCAATATAAAGGATTTAGAACTGATCACTTTTCTGTAATTTATCTAAGGCTATATTTGAAGCGCTAGAATAAAGACGTAATATTATTAGGACAAGATAAAACAGAAGAACGATTACAATCCCAAGGAAGCTTTAGAATTAAAAAACAAGAAGACATATAGATTTAGAACATAAAGTATACGTATGCTCGTATGTGAAGGTGCTCGTGGAACTACAGTAAGGCAAAAAATATTTAGCAGCGCGACAGGCGTTTATTGTCTACTTTATTAAAGATATGGGATTGGGTTGGAGCTTATACCAAATAAAATAGTGCAACAACTGCAGAAATGTAATTTTTAAACCAGAATCTTCAGCCCACCACAGATATTGTAATAATAATATGTAATAATGGTAGAAACCCAAACAAGAGTCCCTCGAAGGGACTGACGCTCTACTGGGCGAAAAGTATTTCCAGGGATTCAAGATAAGACTATTTCTTCCTTTTAACTGTCGAGTTTTGAAACAATCTCTGATATTATTCAGCAATAACAAGATTTTCAAATTAGTTGCTGTGGCACACATACTGGATGTCAGCTTGGCACCATTTTCATTTAGGACGAAGTGGACATCGTTAGAAGTCTTTTGGTTAACACCCCATGTCTTAACTATCATCCATTCACGGGGAGTAGCCACAACAAGATTTTAAAGATAGTCGTTATAGCAGCCATTTTGGATGTACATTTTAGGACCAACCAGGTATCATAATACGTCTATTGGCGAAAACCCCATGTTGATATAGATATCCATTTGGAGAGGAGTAGAGATAATATTTTCAAGATATGACTTTCCATTCAGGAGTAGCAATAACAAGATTTTCAAGATGGCTACTGTGGCGGCCATAATGGATGTCAGATCGGAACGATTGTCATTTAAGACCAACTGGACACCATAAAAAGTCTTCTGGGGAAAACCCAGGTCAATATGACTTTCTGTTCAAGTAGAGCTGTGATGACAAGAAGATTTTTAAGATGGCTGCCATGGTAGCCATGTTGGATGTCAGATTGGCATCATTTTCATTTATGACCAGCTAGACATCATAAGAAGTCTGTTAGTGAAAACCCCATGTTGATACGGTCATCCATTCAGGGAGAAAAGCGGTAAAAAGATTTTCAAGATGGCTGCCATATTGGCCATCAGATCGACGCTATTTTTATCTAGCAACAACTAGACATCATAAGAAGTCTTTTAGTGAAAACTCCATGTTGATACGAGCATCCATTTATGAAAACTAGTGATAAAAATTTTCAAGACTGCGTCCATGGCAGCCATATTGGACATGAGCTCGGCCCCATTTTTATTTAGACTCAACTAGACATTATGAAAAGTCTTATAGTGAAAACCCAATGTTGATATGACCATCCATTTAGGAGGAGTAGCGATAACAAGATTTTAACAAGATTTTAAAGATGGCCACTGTAGCGGCTGTATTGGACGTTAGATTAGCATCATTTTCAGTTAGGACCAACTAGACATCATAAGAAGTCTTTTTGTGGAAATCCCATGTTGATACGACAATCCATTCAGGAGGAGTAGCGATAACAAGATATTCAAGATGGCTGCCATAGCGGCCATATTGGACTTCAGATCGTCACCATTTTCATTTAGAACCAACTAGACATCATAAGAAGTCTTTTAGTGAAAGCTCCATGTTGATATGACCATCCATTCCGCCAGAGTAGCGATAACAAGATTTTCAAGATGGCCGCTGTGGCCATATTGGATGTCCGAGCAGCACCATTTTCATTTTGCCCAACTAGACGATGGGATGAATGTGTGTGTAAAGTTTCAAGGCAATACGCGAAGCAGTTTAGGAGGAGAAGCAATAACAAACTTGTGCTAACGAAAGGACGGACGTCAGACGACGGATGGACGACGGACGACAGACAACAGACCATCCCATAAAAATGAAGAGAAAGAAAGAAGATGGGACGCAATTAACAAAGGCTCAATGAACAGTGAAACAGAAAGACGTACAGACTGACAAACAGTTAAATGAGAAAAACTTGCTGCAGAATGCAAAATCTTTCGATTACACTGCACAACAAGGAATGAATGTGATTGTTGATGGGCCCCGAGACGATGAAATATACAGACGAAGCCCATATAATAGAATGAAGATTGAGCTGTGATTTAATCTGTTATTTACATCAATACATCATGCTGGTTTTCATTTAGGCCATTTTGTTATAACTCGATCGTTGGCAGCTGGTAAACATCCTAACATTAATGCCCGGCACGCTGATACCTATGCCAATAATAACCATGCCAAATTGATGAATCTCCAAAACTCATCTGTGTCTGCCATCTGTTGCCAAGCAATAACGGCTTATTAAAAATTCCAATGGACTCCAGATATACTTTACTGACCGCTATGTATTATAAAATCACATTCAGACAGCTAAGTTTGTCTGACTTTGGACCAGCGAGGTTAGACATATAAGCAGTTTTTCGAACATATACCAAATCAAATCATAGACATATATATATATATATATATATATATATATATATATATATATATATATATATATATATATATATATATATATATATTGTTACGACTCTATGGTCTAAGAAAAATGTAACAGAAAGAAAGTGAAACCAACAAATCAAGTAAAAAATCAACAAGCAATTTATTACTAGATAATTAAAATGAAAAATCAAAAAGTCACTTACAGTAATGTGTTTTGAAATCCTAATAATCCAATAAGAATGATTGTTCTAATCACAAGTCCTAAATATAGAATGTTCCGAATTCACGGCTGTGTCCTTGAATGTTATGATGTGCTAATGGTCTCCAAAGTCCTGATGTACTAGTAATCTTGATGTGCTGATGTCAAAATGAAGTATTCCAAAATCTCTGAATAAGTTCACATAAATTCCAAAATCATCAATTAAAAATCCAAAATCCAAAAGTTTATGAGCACTGTTATAATCCAATGAATATTTAAAATAATTCCTCTCTTAGAATTTGTAATGAATTTTCACAACTGTAATAGCTCTTTACAAGACTGATGGTAATGTCAAAACTGAACAAATGTCCACTAAACATGATATATATAAAGATTGGTCACATGACAGAATGTTCTAGAATGTGAGTCATCTTAATGGAATTTTACTTGTAAACAAAAATCCAACCTTGACCTTCAAATTGAGAAAACATATTGATCAAAACAACCTAATTCAAGGACACTAGTTAAACATGTTTTTCCTGATAACATTAAGATTTAAGCAAATATTAAAGTGAAGAAACATTTATAATTTCCTAAAATATTTCTAATATTATATAAACATCATACATAACAATATATATATATATATATATATATATATATATATATATATATATATATATATATATATATATATATATATATATATATATGAAATTATCGAACATATAAAATTCAAAATTTCTCTATTCAACAAGACTCTAATGTCTATTGAATTCTCTATGTATCAAATGTTTAGTTTGATATGTTGGAGATATTTTATTTTAATTTTATTTAAAAACTACACTAACTAGAGTTGTTAGTGAGCAAAAGATGACACAATACCCTTGATTCAAAAAGATGACACAATACCCTTGATTCAAAAAGATGACACAATACCCTTGATTCAAAAAGATGTCACAATACCTTTGATTCAAAAAGATGTCACAATACCCTTGATTCAAAAAGATGTCACAATACCCTTGATTCAAAAAGATAACACAATACCCTTGATTCAAAAAGATGACACAATACCCTTGATTCAAAAAGATGACACAATACCCTTGATTCAAAAAGATGACACAATACCCTTGATTCAAAAAGATGACACAACACCCTTGATTCAAAAAGATGACACAATGCCCTTGATTCAAAAAGATGTCACAATACCCTTGATTCAAAAAGATGTCACAATACCCTTGATTCTACGGCAGGAGTTAGTATCTTAAAAGGAGTGTTCAATAAACCATAGAAAGTAGATTTAGGCAACCCAGTGTTTACTGTGTGACACAGCCTAACCCTAATATGCACCTTCAATGCATGTTTATGTGGCAATAGATTAAAGAGGATGGAAATTAGACCAGAAACATCATCTATATTTAATGCTCCATATCCTGCAAAATAAACCATGGTGGCAATATGTGAAATAGTATTGTAATTAGAGCCTCTACACAATAATAACCAATTGTTTTTTATTTAAATCCATGAAAGTAGGTCGAAATGACCTAATTTTGTTCAAGACATGCCCTCGTCACAAGATATAAACACAGTGTAAATTGAGTGTCAAAACGTGGAAAGTAGTATAGAAGTTACAGCTCGGTCTGGAAGGATGGACACAAGTTTTAAGCAATTTTAAATAAATCTGGTATATTAGGAAACACGGTCCCCATTGTTATGCATGAAACATGTCCTTTCTAAGCTGCAGCTACAATGTAAATTTTGTGGCAATCGGTGAAAATGTATTGGAAAATAGGTCCCGATAACCGAGTTACGATGCATGGCTCCTATGGTGGAAGTTTAATGTCAAGTGATATAGCACTACTGGAGTTACAGCCAGGACAGGAAAGACGTTCACCGCTTTTTGTCAATTTTTAATAAATCATGGGAAATAAATCCCAATGACATAGATCTATTGTAAAATACATGCTCGGTATAAGTTTGGTGGCAACGGATGACAAGGTATTTCAGATGAAGTAACGATCACAACATTGTTTGCCCAGGCATAAAATTAACATCTTAAAAACTTTATGAAAACTATACATGAAAATATGTTTGTTATATGACAAAGTATTGGAAATAGGCTACACATCCTGAAAATAGGTCACAGTGACCCAGTTTTGCTGCACGATGAATGTGCATCCAAGAGGAACGCTGTGGAGGGTTCACGTGGTGACAAAGTAAACATATTATGGTCCAGACTAAGAGGACGGAGAGACGTGCGCATGCACGCAGACACACACAAAGTGAATCCCATATGCCTACTTCTCGAAGCAGTAGGTGTAAAAAGTAGGTTTATTCGCCTCTGGCAATTGATCAGTTTATTCACTGGAGCCATGCTGTGACACTTACATATCTAGATTACATTATTTGGTGAAAGTTCAGATGAAATAACCAACATTGTTTGCCCATGCATACAATTAATATCTTAAAAACTTTATGAAAACTAAACAAGAAAACATGTTTGTAAAACTTAATGTCACTGTAACAATGAATATGTAGATTATAGCTATTACTTAGGGCTGGTTATTGATGTCTGTATTTAGTTTTCTTACTTTCTTTCTTACATTTTGTTGGTCATTTTTATTATTTTGGGAAACTGTGAAATGATCTTCGATCTACTGTCGCTACTCTACACGGCCGAGTAAGTTTAGGTATTCCAAAAATGGCACACAAAACAAAGATACCACCCCCCACCCACCCACCCCCACCCAAAAAAAAGTTTAATTCTTAAAATACAAAGTCCAGTTTTTCATATACACCACTCTTTCAAAAAGTCCAAGACATTCTCAGTTATATCATCATAGTAGGATGCATCCTAGAGCAAAAAGGATGCCGTTATTAGTCGCCTTTTACGACATACGAATCATAGTAGGATGCATCCCAGAGCAAAAAGGCTGCCGTTATTAGTCGCCTTTTACTACATACGAATCAAAGTAGGATGCATCCCAGAGCAAAAAAGCTGCCGCTATTAGTCGTCTTTTACGACATACGAATCATAGTAGGATGCATCCCAGAGCAAAAAGGCTGCCGTTATTAGTCGCCTTTTACGACATACGAATCATAGTAGGATGCATCCCAGAGCAAAAAGGATGCCGTTATTAGTCGCCTTTTACGACATACGAATCATAGTAGGATGCATCCCAGAGCAAAAAGGCTGCCGTTATTAGTCGCCTTTTACGACTTACGAGAGGGTGCATTGGGTCTATTCTACATCCCCAAGCGCACGTTGACAGACAACTCAAACACTAGATCAAACGCAGAACATGTATTCCGTGGCAAAACAATGGTAAATGCTAGTAATAAATGGTAGTTAAATGGTAATTAGAGACAACGAATTCTATTTATATTTGCAGAAATGTAACCATTTCCAGTGAATAACAAGTAGAATCTCTAATAAATTATCTGTCTATTCAATTCATGGTATGACATTCATAGTGAATGAAAATACTATTATAAAATTAATACTAAATTGACTTAATGGACACTGTGCTAATGCCATAAAAGTTGGCTCATGAACTTTCTCTAAACATATGACATAATGAACATTCATTACATTAACGAACGTTCTTAATCTTTCATTACATAGGTCAAACTAATTGCCTGACTCTATGCACCAGCAATCCTGTTGATACTAGACACAAAATTAATGTTATTCATAATTTTTTGTTGATGTCTTTGTCTGTATTAACCAATCAGACGCCTCTTTATTGGAAGAGGTGACTTACGAAGTAATTTTTCTTCTAATTCGATCAACTTCAATACAGGGATAATACATGCTTTTTAATGATCCAAAACATTAGGCGAATCGCGAGCACCGAAACGCGGTCGCGGGCAGGAATGCGCAAGCCCAAAGGGGCAAAGGTTTGAACAAGATTTTAAAACTGGCCACATTGGTGGTGAAATTGGATGTAAGATCGGAATCAATTTCTTGTAGGACTAACTAGACATCATTGGAAGTATTTTAGTGAAACCTTACGTCAATATAACCATCCATTCAGGAGGTGTAGCGATAACAAGATTAACGGCTGACCGTTGTGGCAGCCATACTGATATCAGATAAGCTACTATTTTCATTTAGGAGCAACTAGATGTTATAAGAAGTCTTCTGGTCAAAACCCCATGTCGATACGACTTTCCGTTTAGGAGGAGTAACGATAACAAGATTTTCAAGATGGCTGCCGTGGATGTCAGATCAGAACCATTTTCATTTCGGACCAACTAGACATCATGAGGAGTCTTTTCATAACAACCCAATGATGATATGACCATTCACTCAGGAGGAGTAGCAATAACAAGATTTTCAAGAAGTCTTCTGGTGAAAACCCTATGTCGATATGACTCTCCGATTAGGAGAAGCGATAACAAGATTGTCAAGATGGCTGCCAGGGCGTCCATATTGGAGATCAGATAGGCACTATTCTCATTAGGATCAGCTAGACATAATAAGAAATCTTTTGATGGAACCCCGTGTTGATATGACCATTCATTTAAAATAAGCAGCAATTTTTAAGATGACCGCAATGGCAACAACACTGGAAGTCAGATCGGCCCCATATTTATTTAGAACCAACTACACATCGTAGAAAGTCTTCTGGTGCAAAACCCATGCCGATATGAATTTCCATTCAGGAGGAGTTGCAATAACAAGATTTTCAAAATGGCTGCCGTGGCGGCCATGATGAATGTCAAATCGTCACCATTTTCATTTAAAAACCACTAGACCTCGTAGGAAGTATTTTGGTACAAACCCCATGTTGATGTGGCCATCCATTCAGGAGAAGTAGCCATAAACAAGTTTTAAGATGGCCGCTGTGTCGGTCGCATTAGATGTCCTAGCGGCACCCATTATCATTAGACCTTGGGATAAATATGCGTGTAAAGTTTCATAGCAATCCTCCAAGTAGTTTATGACGAGTAGCGATAACAAACTTTTTCTAACGACCGAAGAAGGACTGACAACAGACCACCCCATAAGTTCTTCTGTTCTATGACCAGTAGAGCTCAAAATGTATGACCCCTATTCTTCCACAAAGAAGAAGAAAAACTTTTTAGAAAAAATTTAACAAGAGGTCTAGAGTTTCCCTAGTGAAGGCGCTGATCCTATAGATTTGATTGATTTATTTGTTTATTTTCAGTGTGGTGCATACTCTCAATTAGCAGATGCAACACATTCGATGTACACCCATCCACCTACCAAAATAAACCTTTCAAGCCAGTCCTTCATTATATCTGTCATTTTTAGGAATAAAATATCTATCAAGTATTTGAGAGGTAATTAAGCATAGTAACACAGATTCTGAACCGTACTTTGATTGATACGCACTTGAAAATACAGTCTTTGCTTGTATGGCTATAACTATTCACTTTGAGTGAATAAGAATTACTAGGGAAAAAAGAACACATCGTATATCTCTCCTCGTAAAATAGCTCGCTTTCTAAGCGACTGCAGTAGGCATCATGATTGCATACTTTGGCCAATTACACACGAGAGGCAGGACGCAAAGTCATTTGTTTGAACCCAGCCCCGGAAAAAGAATAAGCATTGCAGAAAGATCGGTCATGAATGAAATCCGATGTTAATACATGTAAACGGCCACATTCACACACCTCGTCTAACGATGCTGCGCAGGATAGCTTAAATGTGAGAAACATCAACAAAATTCTTCAATGGCACGTTTGTGTTTAAGAATAATATATACCATAACACATAACTATAAATACATTTTATATGTGTTTTATATGACTATGACTTATAAGGAGTCGAGGTGCACGAGAACTCACTAACTAAGCAAGCGGAATTTAACACTCAGCTATATGCACAAACCCACTGGATTTCTATTGAGAAATGCAGCGTATATACATGAAATTATAATCATAAAGTGACACCTATATACCAAACACAGTGGAAAGCGCCTATTCCTGGATCCCACACTATATGTTTGGAAACATGATATAGAGTTATAAATCGTTTGAATCCATGTTGCGAGTAATGCGTTTTCATTAAAGCCTACAGGCAAGTAACCAAGGGGTGAACAACAGGAAATGACGCAAGTCAGTCATTAAAAATAATATCTTAGCTAATATTATTATTATGTAGGTCAGAAGGGACAATTATTTAGCATTTGTCTGTTTCATTCCTAAATAAATGAAAATGTGATGCAACTTGTTTTACAATAAGAGAATAAATGTTACAAAATTGTGAATAAAATACAGATTAAAATTGGATGAAATGTGTAAGGACTCCGTTGTGAAAAAATATGGAGAAAAAATACCACAGTACAGACGACTTGTACCAATCTACCCTGCTCACATTTGAAGCAAATCCTGCCAGGTTCGTCCGTTTGATGTATCATGGCACCCTTAAATATGAGAGTGGGAAAACTACAGGACGAAACTAAAACTTGTAAAGCTTGCTTTAGTTGAATTATAAATATGAATTCCGGCATGTACATTTACAATTTTTAAATTTCAATTTTAAAATCTTGATATCTGTTATCATCATTTTTACAATTACTTTATACAGCTGGTGGTCCATATAGAACGAAGAGCCGCTAACAGGGTTTATCAAACTTTGATAATTGTAACTATGCGCTTACTATCAGTGAATTGGCGCAATGATTAAGTAAGCACTACAGTCACATGCACATCATGACATTTTGATCTCGGCAGACAATTAGATCTCGTAGAAAAAAAAAGTTTATAAAAAGCCTTTCATTGAGTTCCTGTTCCTACTTCAGGATATAAACATGTCCAATTTCCTTCCATTTTCCAACATAAGGGTGAACGCTAAATCACCTGTCATTTCACGATTACAACTACAGCAGAAAAATTGATCTGTCAGTCACGAAGTGGAGATTATGCAGAAAATCGCTGTGAAACAGGAAACAAGTAGGAGTTTATACAAGCTAATCCTACAGAGTTCTCTTAATGGAGTATGATTCAAATCAAACGAGTAATGGTTGGATTAACCATTTCAGTAGCATTATGAACATTTATTATTGATTCAAGCATTAAATAATTAATTTTAAGTGTCATATTTGCACTAAGATGAGAAAAGAGAACATATGAATCTACAAGGGATATGGGTAATGGGAAAGAATAAATTCTGACAGTCAATGACAATACCAAATATGCATGGAATGATATGAATGCAGGATGTGTACGTTTAAAATGTTTTAAAAAAAACTTCCTTCGGCAGTAAAAGGTTAAATCTGTAAGTCTGTTGATGTCATTAGCTCTCTGTGGGCAAAATGAGATTTTAGGGTGATTAGACACAAAGTTGGTACAATAATAAATGTAAAAGCTTAATCAAACACTATTCATGCCATTTCTAGCTGGCTAAGTGGCTACAATATCATCATTACTGGAAATATGAATTATATCTAATACCAAATAAACGCTTCTGGAAACTCTGGAAAGACCGCTGAATGTATGTCTGGCATTACCGATGTGTAGTATGAATCAACCAGAAGATCTCTTGAAAAGATTATATGAGATATAAAATATACTCCGTCGTTATGAAATCAAGCAAGAATCATCAAATGCTTATTTCAGGTATGACATGCAATTGTAATTATGAGCGTCCTAGCCTGAATAACTCCATGCACTACCAAAGAAACATAGTTACAAGTTTGAAAATATTTTATTGCCATAAAACATTACGGTTACAAATGGATCTGAAACAAATTTAAAGAAATTATAAGTTCCTCTAACAGCATTTTGAGTAGAGCATAACCAATAGATGAAGAACATATGAGCAAATTATGAGAGACATAAGGAGAAATGGCGGATAATAACCAATTTGATTATGCATTTATAGCCTTCCTTGCGTGCTATAAATAAATAAGTTCTACACATGAATATATATATATATATATATATATATATATATATATATATATATATATATATATATATATATATATATATATATATATATATATATATATATATAGTTAGTCAAATATCAGCCGACATGCGTGTATTAGTAATAGTATTTGGTAAAATTAACACGGAATACGTATAAAGTACCACACAAGACATAAAGGATACAGCCTGCAACATAAAACATAGTACAACAATTACTGATAAGATTTAAGATTATACATACACAATACTGTATAATAACACATTGTACAGAAGAGTTACACATTGTACATGGAAAACAACACATGTACATTATACATAGTAATACCCATAAAGCCCTTGTGGGGCCCATTTCCGATGGATTCCTAGCTTTGGTTCTAGATGTAGGATGCAAAACTTTTAAATTACATTTAAGAAAAATATCAAAATTAAAACAACAGATTACAACGATGGAACAATTACAAAACATACAAACGAGATACATCTATAATTACAATAAAATGCAATAGCTCAGAACAGGACACACAATTCAGCCAGATGGTAATTACAATCAAATGAAACAGCGCAGAACAGGACACACAATTCGGCCAGATGGTAATTAAAATCAAATGAAATAGTCCAGAACACGACACACAATGCAGCCAAATGGTAATTACAATCAAACGAAACAGTTCAGAACACGACACACAATTCAGCCAGATGGTAATTACAATCAAATGAACAGCTCAGAACAGGACACACAATTCAGCAAGATGGTAATTACAATCAAATGAACAGCTCATAACGGGACATACAATTTAGCCAGATGGTAATTACAATAAACAAAACAGGTCAGAACAGGGCACACAATTCAGCCAGGTGGTAATTACAATCATATGAACATCTCAGAACAGGACATACAATTTAGACAGATGGTAATTACAATACAATGAAACAAAATAGCTCAGAACAGGACACACAATTCAGCCAGATGGTAATTACAATGAAATGAAATAGCTCAGAACAGGACATACAATTCAGCCAGATGAAAATAATTGTAAGGTAGAAGATAACTGGATGAAAATGCTGAGTGAAAGATGAAAATAGGTATTCATTATTTGCTGAAAATCCTTTGAAAGCATATTATTTAAAACAAAGGCAAGTAATATTATTTTTGGAGTATATCAAGCAGGTACGTGAATAACAAATGTAAATATGTGCGCTTAAGATAATCATCATCATCATCATCGTCGCCGTCGTCGTCTACAGAGCATAACATACATAAGAATTAAAAATGATCAATGCCTTCCAAATTAAACACACTAAAATTGCAATACATGGACATTTATAATACATATATATGCATTATTTTATAAATTCCATTAATGTTTACATCAAAGTATTTTTGAGTATTTAATCAGTAATAAACTTGTCATGCATGCATATACACATACCAACTCACATGCATACATAGATACACACACATACATACATAAACATACACACATATGCAATACTTAATCATACTGACAATCGATCATATAAAAATGCAACATAATCATTTATCAAAACGTTTAGTATTCCTGAAATAACTTTGCACTTCAGTCCGTAAATTGAGGATATTTTCTTTTTCTGCGTTAATACCGCAAATATTTCATGGTATGGTACAAAACAAAAGTGATATTTTAAGAAGCTAAAATTTAACAGGGTCTTCTTTGTACCACAAGATGAAATATATCCGATATTTAAGCAGGAAACAAAATTATTTTTATCATATATCAAACTTGCGCATGAATGGAAGTTTCTTTTTATGATGAAACTCACTCTTCAGCACGCACCCTTTCGCAAGTTCACCTCAATTTCGATCGTATTCCAAGGCTGATTATTAAAATATCAGCGATTTACGAGACTGGTAGGTTTGTGATGACCTAATCTTTTGGAATAAATTATATTTTTTACTTTTTAATGTAAACTAGTGTACCCAATCTGACCAAAAAGCAAGTCCAATTAAGCAATGCAGCACGCCATGTTATTAACACCATTGACAACGTAGTACAGGGGACATGACTTCGTAGGGAAACAAAATTATAATTTCCATGCTTGAAAGGTAATGCAGTTTCCATGAATTGCTCAAGTCCACAAAATGCGCGTTTTCTTGCTGCAAGTATAACTTCCATAGGCACACAGTCCAGCGTCGCATTCAATGATGGAAAATCTTGCATTTTTACATCTATGTTTTTCACATGTAAAAATATAGGACTGAAAAAATATGAAAAATATTTCACTAATAATATATGAGTTCATGTATGTGTATGTCCGTGTGTGTGTGTGTGTGTGCATGTGTGTTTTCTCTGCATCAGAATCGTTCCTTTCCCTATAAAAGTGTATGTAGTACGATTGGGTCGACCATGATCATTGATGAAATAGAAGTGCACTGTGATGACAGCAACGGTTACATTCGAATATGAAATGAAAATCATTTTCAATAGGTCAACCACACGAGCATGAATGGTCATTTCGGAGATTATCACGACGTAGATCAAAAGGTAGGGAACTATATTTATGTCGCAAACATGCTAAATTCTGTCCAAAATACGTTTCGGCCTTAACTTCTTTATATTAGAAAAAGTGCCAATGATAAAGTTTCTTCAGGATGACTACCTCCATCTTTAAAAAAAATCCTATCTAAATAAAACTTTAATTTACTTCGCTTATCAAATACAATTTTGCACATTTCGACATTTTCGCACAGAAATTTAATCCGTACCCACACCTAATACCTACGTCGTTTTCAAGAAATGAATACAAATTACCCATGATTCGTCTTCACATCTGTTCGCATGACAACATAATTTGGTCGTTACCCATCCATCGTGGGTATCTAGGAATCTATGATATTTTTATAGACTTTATTTTTAACAAAGGGACTCGTTTTAGTCCGCAAGATACAAATGGATTATTTTTCGTAATAGGAATTAAGTACACACTTTACTATTTATAAACACTGCCATGAGAAGTAAGTTGTTTGTGTTTTGTAGCATTCAAATATTATATACAATAGGAACCTGCTAATACCAACACTTAACATCGTGTGATATTTAAGCGAGTAATTTATCACGTGGAATGTAATTGAATGGAAAAGGACACTTTATCTTAATTTATTCCACATGACCTAGGTGTTAGCGTGATTTACGGACTTGGGAAATGTCAAAATGTGATAAGTTGTTATCTGATTCGCGACGTAAATTTACGTTTTGTTAAGATGGGACCGTTTTGAGAAGTTTGCAGTAGTCGTCCTGAACAACTTTCGTCACGGCCACTTTTCTACCAGATTACAAGTAAAACAAGTTATCGCCGAGAAAACATGTGCAAAAACGTATTTGTACAGAATTTAGCAGGATTTCGAAAATATGCAGATCTGCAGATGTTTTATCAGGAGAATTATGCACTTTTTGTTTTAGGACTCTAATAGTTGATTCATTCCTAACAGACTGGTACAAATTGTTCTTTCATTCCTAACAGACTGGTACAAATTGTTCTAGTTCTTACTGGTAGGGTGAATAAATGACTTTTTATACAAGGCGGCTCTACACGGTATGGAAACAAAACAATTATTATTCTTTAAAAATAGGAGGGAAATTATGTGATAAATATATCGGAACTATGTTGTTGATAATTTTCTTAATACATACAAAAATTTCTAGATGACCGCTTTTCGACAAATGTGGTCCAACCGGTTTTTTTAAAAAAAAGTTAATTTTTGCTGGTAAATTTAGGGAAAACGGCTACTAACAGAGCAACTTGTAATTTAACTTTATCAAGTCTTTCACTATCAACTTGACTGCATGATGACCAAACCTCAAATGCATTCTCGAGTATTGGTATGGTAAAAATGAGTTAGAATTTGTTTAAAGTTGATTTGAACAAAATATATTTAATATTTTTCAGGTTTCCAATTCTTATCAAGGTCGAATTAAGAATATTATGGATATGTTGTGTCTATGATGTTTTCGAAAATAGTATTACTCCCAAATGTTTGTGTGATTTCACAAAGTTTAGATTTTCATCAAAGAATTCCAAACTTGGAAATTAAAAGCGACTATCTATTACTGAAAGACATGCACTCGGTTTTGGATGGACTACAGTTAACGTGCCATTTATTTATCAAGTCTTTAATCTTACTTAGACGATCATTCACCACACTTAGTATCTGGAGAGAATCACGGGTTACTGTAAGAAGCAAGTGGGAAAACGCATTTCCGATATATACACAAAGTACAATCTATTGGATTTATGGTAACCAACCTCTAAGTCTATATCATAACAACTAGAAATGACTAGTATAGATCACAAGATTAACATAAGCATGTTATGATAAAAACTCACCATTAGTAGATTGATGCATACAGATGACCATCATGTAGGAAAAATAGTTTATATTATCATAGGGCGATATCAGTGATAAACAAGGGGCCCAAGTGGGTCTGAAATCGCTTACATGGCTGAAATCTGCATAATAACAAAAAAATGTAAGAGCAATTGACGAAGAAATCTAGGTTTGTAGAATTCTTTCTGTATAAATTTCTTCTAATGCTGTTGATTGCATCCGTTTTGAAAATAACTGTTTCAAGGTTTATCTATTTGTTGTATCATCATCATTTCTCTAATATTGAAAGGCCTTTATGCAGGATTATTTCTGTTAAATTTGGTTAAAATATGTTGGGCATTTTCTTTTTGGAGATAAAGTTTTTTAAATGTTTTTTTTTTTCTTCCTATTTTTGGTAACAGCTGGCATATTAGATGGCGGATCAGCAGCATTGGTACAAAATTGAAAGGCTTTCAGGCTAGAATGCTTTCTGTCAAAGCTGGTCAAAGTCTATTCAGAGATTGTTTTATGAGAGGTCGCTAAAACTTTGTTTTCTTCTTTTCTTCGAATTTTAGTATTGGCAGCTATATTTGACATGACTGGGTGATTTCTGTCAAATTTGCTCAAGTTCTGCTGAATGTTTTTCCAGAAGAAAATGTTAATAATGTATATTTTTAGCAACGGGGGCCATATTTTATGGCAGATTGGCATTATCTGCATATACATTGAAACCCTTTATGATATGATTTTTTCTGTTGAATTTGGTCAAATTATGTTGGGCTATTTTGGGGAAGATTTCGTGTAAAGGTTTTACTATTCTTAGTAAGGCTGCCTATATTTGATGGCGGATCGGTATCATTTGTACAAAATCAATAGATCTTCATGTCAGAATGCTTTCTGTTAAATTTGATCAAATTCGTTTGTTTCAGCGGATCAGCATCTTTTTTTATAAATTTGAGAGCTCTTCGTACCAGTGTGCTTTCTGTCAAATTCATCAAATTATGTTCATCTATTTTTTATTTAGAAAAAGTCATTTTAAGATTTTTCATATTTTAGTAAATGCAGCCATATTTGATAATTTCATAGTGGACCAGCATCCTTTGTACAAACCTAAAAGTCTTGTGTTCCAGGGTAGTTTCTGTTAAATTTAGTCACATTTTGTTCAGATGTTTATTTTAAAAGAAGTTGTCTAGAGTTTTTTCTATCTTTAGTAAAGGCGGCCAGAATTATAGGCGGATTGACATCATTTGTACAAATCTAAACGCCCTTCATGCCAGGTGATTTCTGTCAAATTTGGTCAACTTCTGTTTCTGAGACGTCATTCAAAGTTTTTCTATTTTTAGTAACAGCGGATACATTTGACGGCAGATTGGCATCTATTGTACAAGTCTGAAACTTGAAAGCACCCTGTGCTTGATTGATTTATATTAAATTTTGTCAAATTCTGTTCAGCGGTATTTGAGGAAGAAAAAAAAAAAAAGAAACAAAAAACAAAAAAACGTGTAAGAGGGTTACTATTATTAATAACGGCGGCCATATTTGACGGTGAGTAATTTGTAAAAACTTAAAGCTCTTCGTGCCAGGGTTCTTTCTGTACAGTTTGGTGCAATTATATTCAGTTGTTTTTGAAAAGTCATGTAGAGATTTTCTACTTTTAGTATTTTAGTAGTGGTGATCATATTTGATGGGAGAAAGACATTATTTGTACAAAACTGAACGCTCTTTACGACAGGGTGCTCTCTGTTAAATAAAAACTGGTCCATTTTTTTTTTTTTTTTTTAGAAGAAGAAGTTTGAATACAACACATATTGACTGGTGACGGACAAGGCACGCCGGACGCAGGACTATACCATAAGCTGACCTGCCGTTATTGCCAGACAAGGTAATAATTGAAAAATCCCATTAGATAAGCGTTAGTAAAACATAATGGGGTAAAAAATCCTATTAGGTTGGGTGGAATGCAAAAAGGCACTTGGTGTATTTTCCAACTGGAATTGTTTCATTTCAAATAAAAGTATTATTAATTGTTGATAGCAGATAAGATTTATGGATAAGTGTTAAAGCTGGTTTAATAACCTTTCAATCGAAAGTGTAAAAATATGTCAGGAAATTCGATCTACCGTATATACTCGCGTATAATATGATACTAACTGCAAACTGCATAGACCCAGATCTGCCGTCGCATAATGCGCCTGCAGATCTGGGTCTATGCAGTTTGTAAGGAATAATCAGTAGAACAAACAATATAGAACCTGATCTGCCGGCGCATTATGCGTCGGCAAATCAGGGTCTATGTTGTTTGCATTTGGACTGAGGTTATACACGAGTATAATACGGCATTCAATACGTCCCTAACTGAGTTAGCATTACTCATATGGTAAAGAATACGACCTTAATTTATTCAAATAAAAAATCAATAGAAGATATTATTAGTCTACAAATTCCAATGTAATGACTATTCTGGACTGCCAACATATGCCATTAAAACATTCGAATGGAAAGGTGGTGTCAGTTCCGTACTTTTCTCAGTAATGGTCCAAACAATCAGATGAAAAACAATGCATAAGGTGAACAGATTTTTTGTATGTTGTGTCCAAAATCATCTATACAAATGACAGGTTAAAGCAATTAAGTACACTGGTTCAAATTCAACCCAAAGAGAAAAGTAAAAAAAAAAAATTTAAAAAGAAAGAAAATATAAACTTATGAAACATTGTTACAATATTGGTATAGGAAACTGGTGAACTGTGAAAATTGATGAACGGATATCCCTGAATCATTTATGGTAGACCTTTGTTCAATTGTCAAAATAAAATAAAAAATTTAGTGTCAGAGCACGCTTTTATAATTGACTCTACAGCAGAAGACTTTTATCTCCTCCAGTTAAATGAGCATAATCATTTTTGTAATTGTAAAACATTATCAATAAAATTTCTAAGTATGATAGTGTCGATAACACTGAGTTTACCCAATAGATATTTATTCTGATATTGATGTTAAAAGTTACTTATAATTCAAGTAAAACATGGTCAGTTGTCAATGTGTCTAAGGTAAGTGCACTTAATTAGGTCTTATAAACAATTACGGCTCAATTCTTAGGTGTGGCAGGGTCAGTTAGACCTGTAATGAGATAATTCCCTTGATAAAGTGACTCAATATGTAAGCAAACAACTTTTACAAAAGCCCACATGCCAGATATTGGGTAAGCACCTTTATAGAAAGAAAAACTATATTGAGAATCTTTGAAAGTCAATACTTGCGAAGAAAAACTCGGCATCAAAACACATACTATATGAAGCCAATTCTCAAACTTTCGGTAATTCCAAATCTATTAGATGCAATTTAATTTTATATTGAAATTATTGTTAAAATTTTTTTGAAATTTTCTGATCAATAAGTTTAACTTGTGTACGATGGGACCTGGAACCCAAGCCTCCTAGAACGGAATTAGATGCTCTGTTTGGAATACAGAGGTCAAATTATTGGACTGAACTTTATGCCTGCGATCTGGACCTTTACTGAATTATCCCCAAATAATCGGATCTCTCTCATGTTCAAATGATTTAAAATTGTATGTTAGATGATAGTAAGAACGTTTGATAGTAAGTAAGAACACAGTACAAAATTATACGAAACTATTAGTAAAACAGACATAATATAATAATCGTCCAACCCAATGGCCCTAACTGTCACTTTAAACAAATATACGAAGAACACTTTCTACTACGCATGGCGATGACTACAGAGATATACATACATCAATCAATTATGTACAGAACATATTTTTTCCGATGAAAGAATTCATAATAATTGTGACGGCTGTCTTGGGTGTTTTTGCATTAAGTGTTGCAACACGAACTAAAGACAGTTTACCAAACATATGTCAGTTTAAATAATTTTTCACTTAAATCTGCGTAACAACGGCAGTTTAGCAAAAAATCCTACTCATTTTCTGCTACGTTATCAATGAACATTATACAAATTCCGTCTTGTACCTTTCCTTCTCGGTACCTTCTACTTTGAACGCTTACTAGCTGAATCACACACATAAACTGAGCTAACAACCGAACGTTCTTGTCTATTTAGATTAATTAGTACATCTGTTTTTAAAGTTGTAAATCGTTTTAATAATAATAACGTTCTCAGATTTGGAGTCATTTCAACGTTTGAATTCCATGAGCGTGTATAGTATTCGTGGAACCTTTGTCTGCACGATAGATCATGAAAAATTAACAAATTTAGAACATTAAATATATTTCATACAATTTGACCAGTCTGATGCAGCAACATTATAATTGTTTATGAAGAACGTTTTGGATAGTTTATTATTATGCATAGAAAAACAAAGCGATTTCAGTATTTACGTTCCAGGGAAAAGTTCGACTCTGAGGGTACAGGGTATTTCATTATCACTGCTATAAAGACGTTTCTACAGAGCAAAGCGTTTATGATCGTTGTTCTCATTTGATCAATCACAAAATGAATAAATTTATTTACTAACTCCTAGCAACAAAAACTAAATACATGTGCGCAATTGGCTCGTGCAATTACTATCTTGGAGCACAACTTACGTCACTAAATCGCGCGTGTCAAACTAGCTGGAACCGGTCTCATCATGAAATAATAAACAAAATATGCCCCTGGATAATTCATTCAGTGACTGACTACTGTCATACAACATCAAGTTAGGGTTAGAATAAAACTTTCATCAGTCCATCGGATAGGAAACAGCCATTGTAAATTGCTTGTACGTGACAAACATAATAAGTATAAATTTCACACACACACACAAACACACACACACACAGAGTACCTGTGGCCATACTGACAGTACAACATTTACATTATGTGAAACTGAAGCATCGATAATCTTCTTGAAGCGTTCAGGTCTGAAACCGTCGGTCGTTGGTTCCAGCACACATAGTGGTAATACGTTCCAGTACACATAGTGGTAATACGTTTTGTTCACAAAGCCTTATTACAAAGCTGAGTTCCAAGATTCACCACCACCATAACTACAAATAACAACCCTTACTTCTGATAAATCTGCGCGGGCGCAGGTAGAAATTGAAACATCCAATTAGGACCTGACTGATATTAAAGCACTTAGTACATGTTTCCATGAATGAGGGAACATGAAAGAGGAGTAAGAATGAATGACATGTTTTGCAGAAACAAGAATTAATATACCAATTTAAAGTTCCTATGTTTCTCCAAAAAAATAAACAACTGTAACGCACAGAAAATGGAAACTATTCGCTATCAATTATTATTTAATTTTACCATTTAATTAAATTATTACTTAGTTATTATTTTATTTAATTAGTAATATATTATTATTTCATTTCGCTAATCACATATTCAATGAAATATAATTGCCAAGATGAAAGTAGAATCTGACTTACTTTTCCAGCTTGTGCAAATGAGGGATCCTACTTGATATCCCTGCTGGTCCTCCATAAGTGAACGCCTGTCTAGAATTTGACAATACATCTGCAACTTTATCCAACTCATCCTCCTCCTTATTCGCAAGGTGATCCACATTAACTTCCATATCCACAAATTCCTCTTCTATCTCGACTAAGTTATTTCTTTCATCATTCTTATCCAAATCTGGAATTAATTTGTCCTTTTCTGACATAGGATCCGCCATTTTGATGTGCTCTGTAACTTTCACTATACTTAGGAACGCTGTATTCAGATTTCAAAATGGGTACAATTCACAGTCACCAGATATGAATGTGCTAAACAATTCCTTGTTCTTTACAGTACATTCGTACTATTTTTAACTTTTTAAGTACTGATTATGTCATAATTGCCTGTTTTAGTTCCAAATTCTGACGTTCAAGTCCCATTTACAGGTATGAATTTTTCTTAATGTTTCTTGCCCCTGATTGAAGCTACTCGTGGATCTACGGAAAGAGAATTCAAAATCACCCTACAAGTTAAAAGGGAATACAGTAGAAATCAGTGGACCACACACAGCATATAAATAGAAACGCAGAAAAAATGTATACATAACCGCGTAGAGATGGATTTAAAGATCTCGCTAATTTGCAACCTAATACCTCCTTAACAAGAACTCCCTGTTGATCTGGCTACACACAGTCAAATATCTCTTAGTCATCATCTCTCATCATGTAGATGAAAGCCGTGTATAGAAGCCATTGCCCTCGAGTTATCATATTTTGTCCAAAACATGCAGAAGGTCATATATTTCATTACTAATCCCTCAATAAAATTATTCTTTCCAAGATTTGCTAATAACTAACTTTCTTCTTCCCAAGACTTACTGGAAATAACTCGGCAAAGGCCTTACAGCATTACAGATATACTGATCTTGTATTAACGACGTGTGCGGCCCTTCGGCCATGTATGTCGGTCATTACTGATGGTAACCCTTTTTTAAATTGGGGGCAGCTTCAATAAGAGTAGGTCAAATGGTTAATTTGCAATCTTTCCGGATGTCTGGACCCCTTACTAATTATAAATTGGACGCTCGTCTTTGTTTGGGTTTTATTTTTCATTTCTTCTAGTAAACAATCACACTTGCATTATACCTATATAATTGGCTTTCTCAAGAATTGTCGAGAGTTCCTTGTCTCTTTTAAAGGCAATATTTACATGATTTTAATAGTGGAGGAGAACATCTTTTGTTTACAATATTAAGGAAAAAACTCCAAAAAGGTCAGTGCCCACAAAGAGGACGATAGATGAAAAAGTAAATTAATACAACAGGCAGAGATGAATGGAAATATTCATCAACGTAATCAGGGATAACCTGTTTGGTTATGTCCTTTCCAAGATCAGTTGTGCCTAAAATTGCGTCTGGCTCATTATATCCTTCTGTCAGAAAGAAATCACAAGCTATATATATTGCACTTATTGTATTGGTGTTATTGATAGTCTAGGCAGATAATTGATTAGGCAATTTCATTATTAAACCCCTATGCTGCTAATCCCTCCGCTAAATTCTCGAATCAGAAAATATCTTCCAAATTTGTTTGGCGCTGCTACAGTTAACACTTTCTGAAATCACAGAGGATTAAGATATTGCAAGCATGCGCCCTCCATGCCGTCTATATTTCTTCAGTATCTCTGTCTTTGAATTATTTATTTGAACACTCCTTCGCGAAAGAGGTTGAATTCCTTTTTCATTTTATTCTTTTTGCCTTACACAAGATCATAATTTCATAGATATTACATAACGCGGACAAATGTTTTTTGTACATGTTTCTAGCCTGTTATTTGTCATTTAAGTTCAAGTTCATGGAGACTTGAAGAAAAAAAAAAGAAACAAAAAATATCACCATCTAACATTTTTTTAGTTATTTATTTGGTTTTTAATGACACTGTCAGCACTTTATTTAACTATATCATGGCGCGGGAATGGGAACCAAGTGCCGTTCCCATGGACACACTGAGGCACCGACCCAGACTGGCTTCGGCGGATATCGAACCCGCGACCCATCGATTATGAGCCTGATACTCCAAAAAATGAGAAAGTGCGTTGTTTTGAGAATAAAAGGTTAGTGGTTGGCGCAAAGCAATGAAATGGTAAAAAAAAATATATTGGGGGGGGGGGGGGCGCTTTTTGAAACTGCTCCAGGGTTTTCTACCACCTTAGTCCGGTAATTGTGGCCAACAGATAAGGTAGGAAGGTGATGAAATCAATCAACATAACTGCACCACTTTTTGTTAAACACTGAAACAAAAAGCTTTATAATCCCTATTTTAAAATCCAAAGATTTAAATTATCATTTAGAGTGTGAAAAAAATCCATCAACGGACATTTTCCTGCCTCCAGTGTATTGTATTGGCATTCCACTCTCATTTTGACTTACGTTTAGTTTTCGGTGGTAATGACCCTATCTTGACTCCTGACGGAAGGATTACACAGGACTTTGATAGTGTGATAGGATAAATTGCGCTAAGCCAGTTGTAGTGGAATGTTTCCAAGAGATTTGTATTTAATGACTCTCTGCAAAGGTATTGCCACTGTTAACTCTATCATATTCAATTTTATCTCAACTGTGCTTTGCTGCCGGAGAGTTGAGTTAACAAGCATGGGAAATATGTCTACAGGATTTCTATTTTTGTTGCTTTAGCCTCACTGCTCTAGACTGATTAACAATAAATAGGTGAAAGAGAACGTTACTCTGCATTAAATCATTGTGGTTGCATAGTGCACCTTTAAAATTCAAATTGTTCCTGGAGGTATTGAAAAACATATCTCTGGTTGTATTTTACCTTTCACGTTTAGATGGTAAAGGCATCGTATAGGTTAACACGGTACAGGGTCGTTAGCTCCTATAGTAAGGCAAGATGAAATACATTGGTAGCGTACCAATCACTATCTTAGTGGGTTAAAGTAATAAATAGTATTTCCTGTAAGGTAGGGACACATTTACAAAAGTCTGGGTTTTCAACGAAATGTTTAAATAGCCTAAACGTGTGAATCAAAATAACGTTTTTTGAAAAGCACTCTAATCGAAGGATAACAAATTTAAAAATAGCATGCAAAGATCAGTATCTCTCAGTTTACCAAATTTAAACCAAGCATGTAAGGATCAGTATCTCTCAGTTTACCAAATTTAAACCAAGCATGCAATGATCAGTATCTCTCAGTTTACCAAAATTAAATCAAGCATGTAAGGATCAGTTTCTCTCAGTTTACCAAATTTAAACCAAGCATGTAAGGATCAGTTTCTCTCAGTTTACCAAAACTAAACCAAGCATGTAAGGATCAGTATTTTTCAGTTTACAAAAATTCAATCAAGCATGCAAGGATCAGTATCTCTCAGTTTACCAAAATTCAACCAAGCATGCAATGATCAGTATCTCTCAGTTTACCAAAATTAAACCAAGCATACAAGGATCAGTATCTCTCAGTTTAATATTGATCTCATTATACAGGTACACAAAAAATGTTTATGAACTGTATTGATGGCATCATCCCTAAGAATATAATAATAACAATATTTATATGGACTTGATTTGGTATTATATGAGAGTATATTACGTAATCTTTACAATAATGTAAGGCAGTTTCTCATTTATTAACATCTTAACATTTGTAATTAAGCGTGACTTATTTTTAAGATTTTGCAGTATATAGCGTGATAACACCTGTTGTACATGCTTAGCTCATCTGAGTAAGAGGACGCGTGCCGCCCTTCTGGTTAGACATCTTTACAGTTTTCACTATATAACATGTATACATGTATTTTGTAATAAATATATTATTTGTATCCAATACACGTCAAAATTTCACCATCAATCGAAAATGTTTCTTATATAAAATTGTCCCAAAAAAACATTGATTTAAAAAATTTTTTTTAGGCTAATAAGTTGCTATGGTTATGATTTGTCAGATATTGACAGCTCTTTTAAATAGCGTGGCATAGTCTTCTGCTATGGTTTCTAAGACATCATCATGTGCATTCCATTTAGAAGTTGACACCGCTATATTCCTGTAAATCTCATTCTAGTTTGCAGCGAAAGCTTTGAATTCAAGACACACACGTGAAGAGGTAATTGCTTTGAATTTAAGACATATATATGAAAGAGGTAATTGCCTTGAATTTAAGACATACAAGTGAAAGAGGTAATTGCTTTGAATTTAAGACATATATATATGAAAGAGGTAATTGCCTTGAATTCAAGACATACAAGTGAAAGAGGTAATTGCCTTGAATTCAAGACATACATGTGAAAGAGGTAATTGCTTTGAATTCAAGACATACATGTGAAAGAGGTAATTGCTTTGAATTCAAGACATACATGTGAAACAGGTAATTGCTTTGAATTCAAGACATACATGTGAAAGAGGTAATTGCCTTGAATTCAAGACATACATGTGAAAGAGGTAATTGCTTTGAATTCAAGACATACATGTGAAAGAGGTAATTGCTTTGAATTCAAGACATACATGTGAAAGAGGTAATTGGTTTGAATTCAAGACATACACGTGAAAGAGGTAATTGCTTTGAATTCAAGACATACACGCGAAAGAGGTAACTGCATCAAATTCGGTGAGGATATTTTGCCAAGTTGAAATTGATCTAGAAAAAAAAAAAGTATTTTGAGAAAATGATCCGTGTGAAATGCTCATACTTCAATTTGTGACAAGGTCTCGGTTGCAATTTCTACAAAATGTCCTTGGCAGGTTATATCTATTGGGGAATGTGAAGGTTAAAGAAATTGATGGTTTTGCTTGAGAAAAGTTTGCAATGACAGAAGTGTGAAAGTTAAAGAAATTGATGGTTTTGCTTGAGAAAAGTTTGCAATGACAGAAGTGTGAAAGTTAAAGAAATTGATGGTTTTGCTTGAGAAAAGCTTGAAATGACATTGGTAAAGTGAACCAATAAAGCATCTAAAATTTCGAAACTGATTAGTAGGAAAATGTCAGGTAAATATTTGTATTGGGGTTTTTGAAAATTTTGAAGGGAGCTAAGTGAACACATGTTACATAACATCAGGTTAACATCAGATTAACAGTCGAAGTTTAAAATATGGCTTTGAACATATTCAAGCATTCTGAAACATGAGGAGTCTTAGATGTTGGTACTGCAAAAACACGAGGAGTTCCAAATGCTGGTAGGGGAAAAAGATACTCCAGTGCTCTGAATCATAATCAGTAAATGTAGGAGGTATTGGCAAATGTTCACATAATTTGACTAGAATGTTCACATAATTTGACTAGAATGTTCCAATTCTTAAACTGGAATTTTATTAAATGAAATTAAGTATATTAGTCGTTTGATGTTTTGTAAAGTTCTTGGCCTTGAAAAAACCCCAAAATTAAACGAAAACAAAAAAAAGTTATTGACTAGGTTTTTACATTTTGTATATTAACAATAAATATAGAAGCATAGATTTCAAATATACATTGACTCTATCAGCAAGACCATTCGGTATGACGATATAATTACTCTATTTCCTAATTAATTTTCAATTTGGCTATGGTACGTGACATGCCTTCTGTGCATGATATATAAGTTTAATTAAAATATCTTGAGTGGTTCAAAAATTATAGGCTTTGGACAAAGATATGATTAAGTTTTTCTTAACCGTGACCCTTGAAGCAGAGGCGTGGCATTGATATACGATACACCATCTAGCCATGATATATACATGGGAATAGTTTCATTAAAATATCTTCAGTGGTTCAAACTTCATAATTCGGACAGGAATAATGGTAACATAATTACATTTCCCCTTGCCGTCACCATGGCCTTGAGGCAGGGGGCATGGCTATGGCACACCGTATTGTCTTGATATATACTTGGGCAAAGTTTCATGAAGATTTCTCAATCCGTTACAAAGTTATGAGTTAAGCTCCGAAACATAATAAGCACGACTTAAGACGGGCGTATAAAAATCAAAACTGGCAAGAAGTTTAACCAGTTACCGTATATACTAGCGTAAAAACCGATACCAACTGCAAACTGCATAGACCCAGATCTGCCGTCGCATAATGCGCCGGCAGATATGGGTGTATGCAGTTTGTAAGAACTAGTCAGCAGAATAAACAACATAGACCCTGATCTGCCGGCGCATTATGCGACGGCAGATCAGGGTCTATGTTGTTTTGCATTTGGACCCGAATTATACGCGAGTACATACGGTAAGCTATGAGCAATGAATCCACAGTAAATGTACCTGCATATAGGAATTTCACAGTCCAATAGTCCACAAAAATGTACATTGACTTTAGAAGAAGCACCAATCTTATGCACCTAAAGTCCTAACTGTAAATTGCGAAGACTTAATCCTGAATGGCAAATGGAAGTTATTATAAACACAAACATCACATGGAATCTCCTGCTCAGTCTACACTGGTTTATTTGCTATTTCATACAAGCATATATGATGATTCGCTCGGTTTGGTAAACAGTTCTCCCTTGAAAAGCCTGTAGACTCTACAGCACGATACCATCCTAAATTTCCCCTCTATACTTGTAATGGTGAGATATTCAGGAAACCTTCGTCAGATAACAATACCATTATAATATCCAGTGGTACTCTGCAAATCTAGTTATATTTCTATCATTCAAGAAATAGGAAAATGACCATAGTACATTGGATGTTGTTTCTAAATCTCCCATGTTATAGGACTTGTAAGATTATCCATCTGGGACAGCTATCTGGAATCATGAATTTTGATTTGTGCAAAAATATAAACTTGAAAATAAACCTTCCAAACTCTTTTGAAGACATTATGCGTCTACTTCATGATATCTCTTTTAACTGTCTGTATTTTCTATAAAAAAAATGAATACTATTTTTTCCAATAGTTTCTGCTATTTAAGAGAAAGAAATTCTTTCATTTTGTGACTGAATTAAAGCATCGATTGAACTGTGAGCTGCTGATTTGATACAATACATTCCGATTAGAATTGTTCTTTGAAAGTATATGGTAGTTAAAAAAAATATGTACATGAAAAATGCAACAAGCCTAGCTGTCGTCTATGAGAAAAAATATCGGATACTCAAAAGTGTTCAGGCAGAATTATTATAAACGTGCTGAAAAGACCAATCATGAACATGAAGAGCCACTGCTACACTCTGAACACTAGTATTTTATTGGATTCCGAATTATAGGTTGGTTGGCTGATTGTGGTTTTAAGGCACACCAGCACTGTAAAGCTATATAGCTCCCATAATTATAGGAGGGGATAACTCTTACAAGATGGGGAATACTCACTGGAACAAATTCGGCCATATTAGGTTCTGAAGTGTTCTACATGATTTCATAATTTGCCTTTGATAGGAGATTGTCTAAAGTGAAGCTTACAGATAATAATATCAGCTGCTGATGTACAAGTTTTAAGGGCAATATATATATATATATATATATATATATATATATATATATATATATATATATATGTGTGTGTGTGTGTGTGTGTGTGTGTGTGTGTGTTCTTATGAGTACATGTAAAAGATCCCATGTAGGATTGAAAGAAGGACATGGAGTGTAGGTAAGTATTTGAAAGGCAGGTACGCACAGATGAGTTCTATAGAAGTATTATATATGATGAGATGGTCGAAAGAGAAATGCACACACACACGCACACACACAAGCATACTATTTACGAAATAAATATTTGTAGAAGGAAGGGAAATAGAGTGAAGACAGAATTTTCACACACCAGAACAAAAAGTACAAAATCACAAGAGTTACCTATCTTGGTGAATACTAGTATAATAAGTGAACAAAAAGTAATTTCATTCTTTTGGTAACGCAAATTTCGTGCTCAGTGTTTTAGCAAAGAATGTATAATGTGCATTAACGGCTATCTGAATGTCATTCGGATGTTATACTGAAAAAATGTATTGAAATTTTCTAGTGTAAGCTAGACACTTGGAATTATGGTTTAATTTATCTGACGAAGAAGAGTAGGCAATGCTACAGTATGTCATACTGAAAGGGATATAACTCTTGATCAAATGTTCAGAAGAACTTAAAGTCGTGTAATTGACAAATTAATTATATATTCCTTTTGTCTGTCTTTATGTGGGTCTTTCGATAAAATCTGAAATTTCCCAGCCGCGAGAAGTGCAGAGGTTGCATTTTTGAATTCGCATGTCAATTATAACTTAAAGAGTAAAGTGCGACCTTTACCGACCATTCAATCTACACTCTATTTTTGTTTTAAATTCCAACGAGAAGTATATTTTCATACCCCACAGCGAATGTGGTGGAGGCATACCATATTATCCTTGGGGTTTTCAGGGACTGTGTGGTGGCATTTCTGTCCATGACCTCATGAGAGAGAGAGAGAGAGAGAGAGAGAGAGAGAGAGAGAGAGAGAGAGAGAGAGAGAGAGATCACTACAATCATGTTTAGTAAACTGTTATTTGTTTGTTGGAGAGAGAGAGAGAGAGAGAGAGAGAGAGAGAGAGAGAGAGAGAGAGAGAGAGAGCGAGAGAGAGAGATCACTACAATCATGTAACGTAAACTGTTATTTGTTTGTTGGAGCGAGCGAGAGAGAGAGAGAGAGAGAGAGAGAAAGAGAAAGAGAGAGAGAGATTTTTGACCACCACTTAACCTACTAACTCCTCTGACTATAACAGGAACCATTTATAACTTTGCGATGTGTTTATTTTTTGAACGTTTGATCTTTTCATTACCTTTTTAAAGGACCAGTTTAAAAATGGGACAAATTAAACATATAAATCTACTTAACCATTTTTGTTCAAATGTTTTACAAGTATTGTCAAGCTGCATATAAAAGGACCAACAAATGAAAAACAGTATTCCCTAAAACAAAAGTACCGTGTAGGAAAAATAATTGATCCATTATTGACATTTACTACAATATCCATATTAGTCCCAAATCACCATCATACAATACAGGTTTTGGCGCTGATTTCTACAGGACTTTTTGGGATTGTGGGAACCAAGACATTCGAATTTAAAGGCACATTTTAAAAACAAATGTGACTGGAAGAACATTATGTTGCTTAAAAAGTCTTTGGACATCGCACAGTAGATATTTGCAGCATATGCCTACACTGTTTAATATTTTCCTGTTTCAAGCAAATCATGTTTATTGCTTCCTAATGTAATATCCTGCTTGAAGAATCTGAAAGGTGCACATGTACAAGTTTAATTAATAACCGAATCCGTGTTACCGTTTCCGTTACAATCTATTTCTCTCTCTCTCTGAAGCTTCTCAAGATAATAATACAACATACGAACCTTGTATCTCTTACCCCTGTGAATTACTGGTGGTCTTAATGTAAAAGAGAGAGAGAGAGAGAAAAAAAAAACTGCTTAACGAGTGTCGGGGTGAATGAAATGGAACTTCAAATACAGGTTCTATTTGAAGTATTTATAAGGGTTACAACCTACACTTGAAAAAGATTTAAAGTTTCAATTCTTATGTATACCTAATACAAGTAATATTTTTTATATTATTTAAGAATAGCATAAAACGTAATTGCTTGACTGGTATTTATTGCCTGTGAATAATAATATATAAGCAAAAGTTTTAATATATTGTGTCATCAGTATGCAAATGAGTTCGAAGGTGTAATCAATATATTTACTCAGGTTTTATTTTTGGGACAATCCAAATATGTTCTACTCTTTAATTAGTATCACTCTTTTTGGCGTTTAAATATTTTCAAAAATATTCAAAATAATAGTCTATACTGCTCTTAGAAGCAAGAAGCCGCCAGGAACACTCCTGCATGTATCAAATGAACGGGTACTACTGCATGTATCAAATGAACGGGTACACTACTGCATGTATCAAATGAACAGGTACACTACTGCATGTATCAAATGAACAGGTACACTACTGCATGTATCAAATGAACAGGTACACTACTGCATGTATCAAATGAACATACAGAGCAAGAAAAGTTAATTATTTGTTTATACTGAGCAAGAAAATAAATATCCTTATTTATTTAGAATTAGCAAAAACAAATAGTATATGCATTATCAAACGGTATGCTCAAGAAATGAGAGAATCAATTGACTCATCGTGTTATAAGTAAGTAAATCAATGTTGTGTGCGTTCCACTGCGATCAAGTTTTTTTTATTTAAATGTCAATATAAACTTTTTAACGAAAACTTAAAAAATATAAAAGATTATTAAATTTAATCACCGTTATGTATTATATTTCTTCATAGAAAATGCTTGATACAAATGAATTTTCCACAAAATTTAAAAAAAAACACAAAAAATGGAACTATATCAGTAGTCTACTTGTTAATATTAAAGAAAAAAAGATAGAAAAAGTTTAGAAAGAGCCAGGGAAGATAGGATATTATATAGCAAACCTAGCAGATATAAAAAATATAGAAAGAGTCAGAGAAATTAAGATATTATATAGGCAAACTTGGCACTGAAAAACACTCATAACCCAAGCAGGAAATTCGTGGTTAAATATAACTCCGAGTGAAAATGTCATTTTCAAGAGAATTAAAAACAGATGAATATCAACAGAATTTTCAAAGAGACTACATACTTGTTCCTTGAATTAGCAAAGATATATTCCACTTCCAAGGAATCCGTACCGGTCAGTCATAGTATCCTTGCTCTAAGAGCTTGATTGATTGGTCTGTTGAGATAATCGCTTAATTGAATGTTAAAAGCTGTAAACAATTTTCCCAAACCAAGGCAGTGACCTAGTCTGCAATATCATAACATCAATTCTATACCCCTCCTTAACTGACAATGTCAGCCACTCTAAGACTCGTCTGCAGATACCATCAACATTAAAATAGATACAATGGTATTGTCGATTTAACTGTACGATTCAGTCTCATTGCTATTTCTGTAACTGAACAATTAGGAATATTGTCCAAAAATCCATTCAGGCCTGCTAATCAGAAGTAATGAATCTTGATTCGGAAATAAGAAAAGGACGTACAAATGCGCAAACTAAATTGTTCTTTTGCAAAGCACGCTCTTTATCGGTAAACTCTATCTTCATGATTTGCAACCTCAACACAGTAACGAACGAAGAAATATTTTTGAAAGCTTCTGCTATTAAAGGGAAGAAAATTCTTTCAGTTTGTATAACTGAATCAAAATATCGATTGAGCTTACATTAGCGAGCCGCTGTTAAATACAACTTACGTGCTATGAAAGTCCATTTGAGAGGCAAACAAACTGTGCTGACTCGTATGCAAAGTCCAACATACCATATATTCGTAAAGTTTTTCTAAAAATGTGATCAAATCTAAAGAGGAATGGATCAAATACAAACCAATACTCAAATGGAATAAAGTAACCTAAAGAAACTCCATTTTGGACCAAACAAAACTGTCAACATATCAATATTGTATTGGATTTGGAAAAGCGGGGAAGTGGATTTATTAATGGAGGACAGGACACACAGATTGTAACCATTTCGGCTACATAATAGGACCAGCAGTAACGTAAGCTTTCTGTTTTCACATAGGATGGGATATCACCAGTTTATTGTGTACATGGAGAATTTTCGGCCACACATATATATTGATTATTATTTTATTCCTTTCAGCTTTCACTATTTTTTTTTTTAAATACAAGGGGTGCTGTTGAATGGGTTATGTGAGGTCTCTCGGACACCCAAAACCTTATTCATGTAGAAAGAAAAAAAATAAAATAAATAAATAAATAAATAAAAACGGAAGATATGCGTTTACAAAAGCATCTAAATATCCAGACGTCCAATCCATATTGTACATTCAAAACAGTTTAACATTTCCGTCCAAGGCAAGTACCCATACAAATATGACATACATATAGGTGAGCAAGGGAACAATTAGCACTACTGGAGCCACACAAGTGCTTCATTGTTTCCGAAAGTCTGTTTCTCATAAGAGGAAAGCATTAAAGGTTACGTTTACAATAAGGTGTCCATTGTAACCTCAATATTTTACCCATTATATGTCATTAAAACAATTTTTGGAGACCAGACTTGACTAGACAGTGATCAGATCCAAGTACTGTCACAAACCTGTCACAGACTGGAAAATTAGGTATCTAATTGTCTTCATATGAACAAGGGTATTTGAGGAAATGATATAACATATTCTAAGAGAGAACTAGGTAACTTCATCTGTAAAGTAATGACAGTCAAGATAGGTAATTGGGTATTATATTTCAATGTAAATCCATTGCTGTTGCAGATTTAATTATATGTTGTTGTTTTTGCTATGCCAACGTTTATCTTTTGCAAGGTAAAAAATAAGGCTTTTTACACATTGGCTTACAAATCATACAATCGCTGGTTATTTCACAGTAAAAATATAAACATGAAACAGTATCCGTAAATCATACAATCTGTATTGGCTCAGATAGAAACGTAACAGGAAACAAGTGGATTACAGACACATAGTTCCTGTTGTGCTTCCTCGAGGGAACCAGTGGCGTAGCGAGGCAAAGTGCTGCCTAAGACCAACTGCCAAAATTACGCTCCCACTCCATTCGTATTATTTATGATATATACGGTTATCATACCAAATTGCCGCCCCTAGAAAGTGCCGCCCGGGGCCACCGCCCCCTTCGCCCCCCCCCCCCCCCCCTCCTCGCTACGTTACTGGATGGAACTGACTAAAAATCAAATGCATGAGTGTATTTACCCCACCCCACCTCCGACACACACACACACACACACACACATCTATTTTGGGGCCCATAGGTTGATTCTTTCTGATAAAATTCTTTGGTCCGATGACACAGTTTTTGGATGTACTGCAACATAATTAATTTCCCTGTATTACAGTAATATTTATAAAGAACAATCTTTTTTGTTTTTAATGCTGGAGCATGTAGTAGGAATCTGACAAAGTCTTTCGTCTTGTTCACGAGAACGTCCTCAGAAAATATACAATCAGTAATCATGTCTACTGTGACAGTGGACTTTATAACAAGGAAATGTTTTGGAGCCATTATGAAACATAAATGGAAACGAATACATATTTACCATCAGGAAGGTGGGTGTAGATGCAATGTTACACAGACTGCTACAACATTGAACACCAAGTGAGTGTAGAGTGCCAATGATTCTAATATTTAGTTTTCGAATGTGTCATTGTAATGACAAGGTAAAACATGAAAATAAAATATAACTCATTCAAAGATACAATTACATTTCAGAAGCATGATTTCTATCGGAGAATAAACAAAAATGTAAAACAGTAGAAATTTTATTACAAGTAATAGTACAAACTTGTCTGATTCACCCCACCCCACCCCCAAAAAGAGGATTTTTTTTCAGAAAATGCGATTGTAGAAAGATTTACTGTATAAGAAATAATTAATTTTTGTAACAGCCCATTTGAAAAAAAAATACAGACAGAATACGATTGCATTGATTAGAATGTAACCTATTTATTTGACTAAAACGTGCGTTTGTAACTTTAGCTTGACAACCTAAAATTCCATGTAAATGTTTCTGAAAGGATACCTTTTAATGTCTGGTTTGATGGTAAAAGTCATGTTCGTGTTTTCAAATCAGAAAATGAGTTTTCTAAACGAAGAAAACGATGAGATAACTGCGATGACTGAGTCTCATACAGCAAATATCCTTAGAAGGCTGAGTCTCATACAACAAATATCATTCGAAGGCTGAGTCTCATACAACAAATATCATTCGAAGGCTGAGTCTCATACAACAAATATCATTCGAAGGCTGAGTCTCATACAACAAATATCATTAGAAGGCTGAGTCTCATACAACAAATATCCTTCGAAGGCTGAGTCTCATACAACAAATATCATTCGAAGGCTGAGTCTCATACAACAAATATCATTCGAAGGCTGAATCTCATACAACCAATATCATTCGAAGGCTAAGTCTCATACAACAAATGTCATTAGAAGGCTGAGTCTCATACAACAAATATCATTAAAGACTGAGTCTCATACAACAAATATCATTCGAAGGCTGAGTCTCATACAACAAATATCATTAGAAGGCTGAGTCTCAAAAAACAAATATCATTCGAAGGCTGAATCTCATACAACCAATATCATTCGAAGGATGAGTCTCATACAACAAATATCATTAGAAGGCTGAGTCTCAAAAAACAAATATCATTCGAAGGCTAAGTCTCATACAACAAATATCATTCGAAGGATGAGTCTCATACAACAAATATCATTAGAAGGCTAAATCTCATACAACAAATATCCCTAGAGGATAAAAAAAATAATAATTTAGTTAATACTTATAAATTCCAGGACACTATGTTGTGGCTAGATTAAAACACGTTTCTGATCATCGAACAAACATTTGTATTGTAAAGTGCTTAAGGATGTTTGCCAATTAAAAATAATCAATGGAAAAATCACATTAGGACATGGCATATGAATAAAAGCGCCTAACAAACGTTTCCTACGAAACGAGCAAACATGAAAGAGAAATAGCAAATAAATTAATCACAGCACCAAATGGCATGCAAAAATAAAACAAATAATTCATCTTCTAGCGGTAAACTGTCATGCCGGAAGAAAAACAGAATTTATCTCCTAATGGATACATTTCTTGCGAACATGAACAAATTAAATTCATAGACATATAAAGCAAAACAATCTATATCTACCATTAAAAATACGATAATTAAAAGATGTTATATGAAAAAATGTACACACACACACACGAAACACTGGATGTTACAGTAGGAAGTATTTTACCTTTTCAGTTTGTGTACATGTGGAACTATGACCAGAATTCGAATACATATCCGCACCTTGATCCCCTTTCTTTTGCATATCCATAAATTTATGTTCTTTAACTTCCATAACCCTCAAATTATTCATCTCTTTTGTCTTTTCTCAAACTGCGATTGATTTTTCCTTTTCAAGATATCTGCTATTCCTTACCTATATGAACTTTCTACATAAGGGTTGCATATATTACTCTATGGCTTTAAAACTCTTCTGTTACTTCTATACTTTATGCACCAATGATTGTTGATCGCCTCGTATGAATTAAAGAGCATCTTGTATGAAATAATAGTTCTACCTTTCTGTTCTTTTGTCAAAGATATAAATTTTCCAGACTTCATACATGTCGAATTTTGTTGTTACATGTTTAAGATTTATTGCATTTAGTTCAAGGTTTGATAAAACTGGATCTGTTTAAAATGAGATAATAATCATTCGACACGACTAAAACCAGAGTGGAAAGCATTGACCTACACATCGCAAAAACGGGAAAAAGATTATATATAACTCAGCATCTCTCTCTCTCTCTCTCTCTCTCTCTCTCTCTCTCTCTCTCTCTCTCTATATATATATATATATATATATATATATATATATATATATATATATATATATAGAGAGAGAGAGAGAGAGAGAGAGAGAGAGAGAGAGTTTAACGGCACGTCATCACAAACCAGGTTATATATTGCCGATTGAAAACAAAGCTCCAAAAATATAAAGTATAAGCTTGGGAAAAGCTTTAGGAAGACAAACTCTTCCAAATACACGTAAATATGTAATTCTTCCAAATACACGTAAATATGTAGTCCTTCCAAATACACGTAAATATGTAGTTCTTCCAAATACACGTAAATATGTACTTCTTCCAAATACACGTAAATATGTAGTTCTTCAAAATAAAAGGCATAGATCGTAAAAAGGTTGTAAAAATATAAAGGTTAATAGAATTCTTTAATCTGTAGGAAAATAAACGCTTCCAAATAAAAGTAAATAATTTTCTTACAAGGCAAAATATGAAAGGTAAAAAACAACGATCTGTTAAAAATATTTAAAATGAAAAAAGGTTAAAAGTATAAATTCCTTAAAAATGGGATCAAGATTTTTTAAATATATATCCCCTTTTTTTGTTGAAAGTCAAAGATTTCTTTCTGGCGCAATATCATCAAAAAGCTGCTTGATTGAGTTGACATCATACAATGTCTGCCTCACAGTTTGAAAGTCGATACATTCGACAAGAATGTGCTACACTGTCAGTGGATATTGGTACGGTACGCATTCCGGTCGAGGCTCACCCTTCAGGAGGTATGCATCGGTCAGGTATGTGTTCTATGTGAGCGATACAATTGCAACTCATCTCTGCAATTTGTTTTATATGAATGATGCCATTCTCGAATGATGGAGTGGATGCTTCGAAGCTTGTTTGTGGAATTTTCATTCCACATATTTTGCCTTTCAAACAGAACATATTGATTGATATAATATTTGAAATACCCATGTGGGATCTTCCATCCAGAAACGGGTGACTGCAGGGCAGCTTCAGCTGCAATATAAGCTCTCTCATTAGCATTTTACCGACATGACTAGGTAGACAACGGTACATTATGATATTAACAGACCGTATAAGCAGATCATGTTTCTGGTAGACTTGGGATGTTAAAGGATTGTCAAATTTAAGATATTTTTAAGGTTGGAAAGTGTATTCGAAAAGGTAATGAGTTTTTGCAGAGGTTTCATTATGGTGCAATGAGTTTGGTATGACTTTAACTTCTGCGTTAAAGATGGAGGCTGTATTCGGATCCCATCCAGATATGGTGTTGTGCTGCAACCTCGTTCAAATTCGTCTGTATACAGCAATGTGTGATCGCTATAGGAGGCTCTTATTTCATTTAATTCACTCTGAAAGATAAGAGGATTGGTAGAGGACTTTTTAAATTGGCAAAAATCGAACATCATTTTGGGGGTTTTAATAACACGCTGGTGATTTTATGAACGAGAATTATGCAGTATTGGCGAGATTGATTTTTGCTGCTTCTAGACGAAGGCCAATTCGTACGCAAAGAGGCGGGAATTTAATTTGGTTTCTGGCCTAAAGACGACATCAAATCCAGGGTTAGATGGATTAGAGGATAGTTTTGTAGCATACTGAACACCCAGTTTAGTTAGTTTGAGATAAAGTGATGGTTCAGTTGCCTCAACATAGAGGCTTTCTGAAGGGAAAGTTTTACATGCTCCCAGACTAAGCCAGAGTCCCTGATTGTGTATCTGATAAAAGAACCTGAAGGTAAGATTTGCGATCTGATTCATAAACAATCGAGCCATAGTTAAGTTTCGATCTTACTAAAATCCTGTGTAACTGAAATAAGACCTTCCTTTCTGCTCCCTAATATATGTTTTTCACAATTCATATTAAATTCAGAGCTTTTTGACATTTGTCGCTGAGGTATCTAATATGTGGAAGGAAGTTAGTTTTCGATGAAAGAAAAGTCCTAAACATTTTGGCCCCTCCACAAACATGGATAATAAGACCGTTAAGACAGATTTTCGTGTCATTGTGTATTTTACGGAATTTATAGAAGTGCATACAGACAGTTTATCATTGCAACAGTTTGAACCCGTTATCTTCGGAGATTTTTCTTTACTCTGTTTAAGCATATCTGTTGTTGAAGTAAGTCGAGATGAAACAAACTATAATTCTAACATAACACGGAGACCATTCATCGATTTAACTATACATAATCAAATAGCTTGTAATCATGTGCTCCAGTCCCAGAATTAGAGCAATGTATTGATATTATTTCTTTAGGAAACCCTTGTCAAAGAAATCAAATGTTTCATGACAAAACCCATTGGCATGATGATTTTTCCTAAGAACGATTGCCAAATATAACCGTCTTCTTTCCGATATTTATTAGCAAGTTACTTTCTGGCAAAGCTATATGACATTACCAATATTTACCATTTTGTATTAAAAGACAGTGGAAGGCAAATGGTTCCTTCTTATCATAGTTGATATATGAGTTCTTTATTTATATTTTACTTTCATTTTCCTGTTGTACTATTCCCCTTTCTGCATCGAATATATATGTTCGTAAAATTTCTACTTAGGGTGAATAACACACGTTCAGTTTTCAGCCGTATTTTTTGTCCTTTAAAGAAATATTAAATTCACACATATATGGTAGAAAGAGGAGTAGCCGAATTACACGGAGATATATAGAGGGAGAGGGAAAATACAGCATGAGAAGAATTCAAGTCAATTAGAAATACAATATGAGAAGAATTCAAGTCAATTAGAAATACAGTATGAGAAGAATTCAAGTCAATTAGAAATACAATATGAGAAGAATTCAAGTCAATTAGAAATACAATATGAGAAGAATTCAAGTCAATTAGAAATACAATATGAGAAGAATTCAAGTCAATTAGAAATACAGTATGAGAAGAATTCAAGTCAATTAGAAATACAATATGAGAAGAATTCAAGTCAGTTAGAAATACAATATGAGAAGAATTCAAGTCAATTAGAAATACAGTATGAGAAGAATTCAAGTCAATTAGAAATACAGTATGAGAAGAATTCAAGTCAATTAGAAATACAGTATGAGAAGAATTCAAGTCAATTAGACAAACACACATAAACAGATGAATAAATAGTAATGGAAGTATTTACAGGAGGAAATAAAGCGTTAATATAATCAAGTCAATTATTTAATGAGACCCTGGATTCCAGCCTGACATAAGCGATATAATATAAGCTAGAAAAGACGGGATGAAAAGGAGTTTATCAGTATGCCCTAGCAGCTTCGTTACTTTAACTATTTCCAATGCTAATCATTCAAAACAAAAGATCAACATTTGCTTCTCTTACAGAGATTTAAAAGCCTTACGTTGAAAGCGATACCTTTACGTCATGGAGGATCGTCCTTACGTTTCAACAAAACTGTTTGAAAATATTATAAGCAACCCTGTCCTTAATGCGTTACAAGTACTTTTATCGAGAGTATGATATGTCATCGTTGTCCACATAACACAGAGGCATAACAGATTTTCCCAGACTTTAGACAAAGAAAAAACCTCTCTGCGTGTAAGATTTTATTCATGATATCTTTATGTGAAATAAGTGTAATTTCTTGTTTCAGGCTGTTGTCTTTGATCACCTTCTTTCACCATTCTCCGGCCCTTAGAACACGCGTAGAAATTATAAAAAAAGATTATAATTCTGAGCCCTCCGAGAATAGACTTTGGGGAAATACCAATAGCTTGATGTCAAATGCTCTTTTTATTGTTACCTTGCTTGAGTCCTTTTGTTAAATGACCTTCTGCAAAGGCTGTAATAATATTACCAATGTTACTTAATAAATATTCTCATCATTACCCATCCTGTAACATTTATTTCTTCAGTTTTTAAAACTTTGATTTACCATGCATTGGAATAAAAGTATTTGCTGTATTTATCTATTGGTAAACATTTGTGGTAACAATTTTAATGAAACATAAGAACATAAACGAAAATTAATTGAGATATCACAATTACTACGCGTTCTTTTATTGGAAATAAGTCCAATTTCGAAAACATTATTTTCGCGACAATTTGTGTTCTCACATTTGTCATTCAATGCAGCTTGTGCTTACCTGTAAACTTATATGACCTTCCTGTGTCTCCCTGATACCGTTAAAAAAAGTGCAGTTGTGCAAAATAGTTTTCTTAGCTTTGGCTAGAATATCCAAATATCCTTTTTTTCTACCTAAACGCCAAAATACAAGAGCAGTTGGCCAAAACATATTGGTCATTAGGATACTTTAGCGTTTCTGTATTTTGTATCTTCATCCATATTTGATGGCACATCAGCATCATTTGTCCAATATTAAAAGGTCTTTATGCCAATATGTTTTCTGTTAAAGTTGGTCAGGTTCTGTTGAGCGGCATCATTTGTACAAATTTGAAAGCACTTCATGTCTTGCAGTTTTCTGCAAAATTTTATCGAATTATATTAAGCAACTGTTTTTTAAAAGTTTTTAGAGTTCTTTATATGTTTAGTAATGGTGGGCATATTTGCTGGTGGATCGTAATTATTGGTAAAAACTTGAAAGTCCTTTAATGCCGAAATTTAGACAATTTTTGCAAAGTGGTTTTTAACGGTTTTTCCATTATATTAACGGCGGCCATATTTGATCACTTGCATAAACTTAAAAGTTCTTCATGTTATATATATCTAGTAAGTTTGGTCACATTCTGTTGAGCAGTTTTGAGGCGAGGTCGTTTAAAGTGTTTTAAATTTTTTTAAACAGCGGCCACATTTGATGGTGGATAAGAATAATTCGTACAAATTTAAAAGCCCCCCCCCCCCTTATGTTAGGTTGGTTTTAACTTTTGTTTTCAAATTTGATCAAATTCTTTTGAGTAGTTTTGGAAGAGTCGTTTATCGGTTGTTCTATTTTTAGTAACGAGTGCTGTATTTGATGGTAGATCGGTATCATTTGTCTCGATTAGAACGTTCGTCATGCCAGGATGTTCCCTGTCCCATTTGGTCAAAATTGATCCACTGCTTTTGAAAAGATATTTAAAATAGCGATTGTTAACGAACGACCGCGCACGACAGACGCAGGGCTATATCACACGCTCAGTTGGCCTTAGGGCCAGGTGAGAAAAGCATTAGATAAAAACTGTATGTTAGCATTGTTATCATATCATTAAATTACGTATTGTAGCATATTAGGACAAGAAGAATCAGATCGTATTTCCTCGTTTCCCTAGTATAAAGGTATATACGCAGTGAAGTTTGTTGATATTAGTATCAGTTTATGGTGTACGAAAAAAACTATTGTCTTGTTGTTGTCTATTCTATTAGATTTTTTACTCGATTACTCTTTATTAAAGAAGTACACGGGAATTCTGTTTGTCTGGTTGAAACATGTCCAGCCAAATGAGACTCACCAGGCAGGGTGACCACATATGCTGATTGTTCTTCGAACTATGGAGTTTTCATTAACCTTGCTGATGAGTGGCTAGACTGCCCTGTTTGCTGATGTTGCAGAAAATTTAGCATTTTGACGGCAATAAGTTTCTTTTTCTCTTTCCACCGCACTGACAAACTTCAATCCATCCAGCTGATAGTTTCATGAATTTTGTTTCGTTTGTAAATCTTTAGTGATGACTTGCACAGGTAAGTAGAGACCAGGAATAATGAATTGAAAAAGAGGAACTGACTTTAAGATGTCGCAGACATCTGTCCCATACCCTCTGCAGTACAGATGTTTGTCCCTGTAATCAAAGACATTTTCCTCGATTTTCCTGAACATAGTTTGGTCAAACAATTTGTGATAAATGTCCACTGAAAATAAAATCCCACTATATGATACTCAACTCCAGGCTAATTCTCATACAGTGTAACTGAGGTTGAGAACACCGCTGTATGATACATGTATTCTCTGTTCATGTCCGTAATGACTTAGACTCTCTCTCTCTAAGCATGTAGAATATGGGTCCCAACGTCAAATACGTATTCCTGTATTGAGCTGGTATACATGCATGTTTAAGTACATCATCGTTACTCGAACAAGCAAGGGGCAGTCGATTTAATCACCATGACGTTAGTAATATGGCAATTTGCCAATACAAGCTGTTGCTGAGAAAGTTGATATTCAATATATATATATATATATATATATATATATATATATATATATATATATATATATATATATATATATATATATATATATATATTAACTTTAGGACTCTATTTGCAGCCTTCTGTTGTCTACCTTTCACCTTTACATCACCGGAGAAATTAATTTCCTTCACTATCAACATATACTCGGTGTTGTTAGCAGATTCCTGCAGACCGATTAAGACCGGTTTAGACTGCAATCATATTATGGTCCAACTAAGCATGCGGAAGTGTGTATATCATATATATATAAAAAGTATAACATTTAACAGACAGCTGATACGAGAAGCCTAAAATTTCAAATATCCTTGGTCTTCAAAATAAACCACAAACTATACTTTTGGAAGCATAGTGACACTATGAAACATGCTTTAGAACTAAATTTCTTCCAATAAATCAAAATATCCTGCTTGGAAAAAAAACGTGCTGTTTTATTCTTACAATTTTGAAAACACTTCCCATATATAGTTTACTTTCCTTTACTTATGTAATGGATATGTACAATCTTCAACATATTTAATATAAATCTTTGAAACATGTAACCTTCAAAGTAAAGAAAGCTGCCACAAACAAAATTGGCCTGTAGGGAGAAAATGTCAGTTTATATGGCTTGGTGATTTATTGATAAGGCAGTCAGATTATTTATACAAACACAAACTGGCAACCAGAATAATGTGAACCAGTCTGATGCCATATATTTATTCATCTCTCCATTGTATATCAGTCCAACAATCTTGTAACATGGCCGTACAGTCGTGGCGTACTGGGGGCCTTACAGCACTACAAATTTAGTGTTACAAAATGCGTGCCAAAAAAGGCATGTACATAGTAGCACATCACGCTTTAAAAAGGCATGTACAAATCAGCACATCACATAGTTTCCGCTGTACTAGTGCCTAGATGACTGCAGCTTGTCAGTGCTAAAGTTTGATGGTATTAACTGCCAGACGGAAACACTACAAATATTGTGTTCCACACTTAAATTATTGGTGAATGGACGTTTGTTTATCATTTATATTATATGTTCCATTAAAATATATTTCTTCTATTTGTTAAAAAGATAATGTCCTTTTTTATTACCTATGAAACTAACTCGTCAAAAAGGCAGAATGAATTTTCAAATTTACAATAAGAGTACATTTTACGCCCATTCCGTGTTTAGTCTTCTATGTAAGTACTAGTAGGGCATAGTTGACTATGGAGATTAGTAATCAATTGGTCTCAAAGATATTGACCTGTGGTCAAGATATGCTGTCTGGAACTTAAGCAAACAATTATTTTCTTATTACACTTTGATTGACCCTGGCCTTTGACCATAAGACCCCAAATCTAAGGTTTCTTTCTTACCCTAAGTGCAATCCGTCCACAGAGTTTGGTGAAGGAGCTTACTCAAGAATAAATTTATTGTTTAGAACCCTTTTTATGAATCACAATAACTTTGACTTTTGACCATTAGACCACAAAATCATTAGGCCTCTTTCTTACCTTAAGTGCGAGACCTCCACAAACTGTGGTCAAGTTACGTGCTCTAGAACAAAAGTTATTATGCGAAAATAATTTTCTTCTTTCAGTCGGTGACCTTGACCTTTGACATTTTGACCCCAAACGAAAAGGATTCTTTCTATCCCAAAGTGTGAGCCATCCACAAACCTTGGTGAAGGTACATGGTAGTGAACTGAACATTTTGTTCAGAAACCATTTCACATCTTTCAGCCACAATAACCTTGGGTCTGGGATGTGGAGCTACAGTTATTGCGCGGAAACCATCTCTGTATATGTATATGTTGTACTGAACAGGGAATCTTGCTTCGAATTTTTTTTTTTTAAATTTTGAATTAAGTTTATTAATCGTAGAGCTCTCGGTAGTAAAGCAGGGTGTGTGGGTGTTGTCAACATTTACGGTCAATATTAATACCTACAGTTATCCAATGCCAAACGATGGTTGGTATGATTCCCGGTTATATTTCATATTGGCATATAAATTGATCATACAACATCCTTTGAACTCTTTAAAACTTACGATCTTATGCCATGAATCGATGTGTAACTCCATCCTTTGTATCAGTCTCGTTTCCATGTTTGTCACATTTGGAACACTTCCTTAGTTACCTCACCCAATGGTCGCTTAAGATATTATCCATTTAAAAGCTAAAGATTTTTTGTTGTTGTTGGTATTGCAAATTTTGACCATTTAGACATAGATTCGTTGTATGCACACTTTGCTAATACACAAAATAATCTAGGCTTTTAATCTCAATTATTAATTAAGGTGTGGTTTTGTTGTTGTCAGTAGCAAAGTACGGTTGCCCCTGCGAGCGCAAATAATTGATTAGGTTGTTGTTAATTAATCCAAAATCACAAATAATTGTATAGGTTGTTGTTAATTAATCCAAAATCATAAATAATTTAATAGGTTGTTGTTAATTAATCCAAAATCACAAATAATTGTATACGTTGTTGTTAATTAATCCAAAATCACAAATAATTGTATACGTTGTTGTTAATTTTCTTGTGTTACTCTTAGTTGAATGTCTATCTCCAAGTAAGGATCATGACATAGAAAAGTGTGGGAAAAAGTACCCAGTCACTAATTGCTCATAAAATAATTGTTGAAAGAGTATTTAAAAATCTACCACATATGTACAGGTTGAAGGTCACAGACTCCCATTATCCAAAAATAAAAATAAAATAAAAAAATAAAAAATAAAAAAAGGAGGTATGTTGGTGAATTCAGTTTTCAGTTCGACATAATTATTGAGATCACACAGGTTTTCCACAACTGAAAGTCTGAGCGGCAAATTTACGGCATGCGGCAAATTTACGGCATGTGGTAAATTGCTAAAGATTTCTAAGGATCTCGTATATTTTTCGTTGACTCTATCATTTTCTTTCACTGGACTGTTATTGTAAAAACTGTATAAGCATTTTTCTGTTTCCGTATTTAATAAGAGACAGCTGTCACAACCACGCCATTTTACGCCTAAGCTCTCCCAGAGTTCATTGCGCTACGATATGCCTAGGAAAAAGGGATGTCATATCGATGGCGTCATACTGTAATGATCACGTCATTTCGAGCTGAGCAGCTAGCACTGATTTTACTAAAGTGGATTACCTTAATAGAGTTTGTGAGGCGTTTAGGAAATGCTGCAATTGTCCAGATATCAACAGCAGTATTACATTCATTGGATCTTGTCGATCTAGTCGTTCCTTTATTATTTTATTAATCAGACACTTATCGTGATGCAACTGACGCTGTCTTCGTATCATTAGGAATACTGACATATGATTCATCTATAGTTGGTGGCAAATACTCCAATATAGGCGTTTTCCGCGATAATTATGTATTTGAGCTATTTGTATTCAGTAATAGACACAACATACCTGAATAACATGTTACACAATCTATTACTTGGAATAGCTGTCTTGGTAGGATTACACCATGTTTCTTATCGTCTACGAGAAACACAATGATGATGAATCGGATTCTTATTGGACTGCAAGGGGTATTCCGGTTGCACCACACGCACTATGTGTCACCGTCTCACTACCTACTAGTACAACCTTTACAATAGGAGATTACTCTTTGAACTGTTCACCATTTTTGTGCCGCAATCCATGGAAAAATCATTTCACAGAATGGACTTATTCTCAATAACCTATCGCCAAACGTCAAAGTTTAACACGTGCCGATATTCATGGCCGCTGACCAATAATATCGATAGTAAAAGTATTAGGCATTATATTTTCAAAAGCACAGTGGCATTTTGGCGGATATTTTGGTCTAATGTCCGTCACCTAGATGACCGGACCTATAACATATGCAAATTCATATGAGTATAACTTTATCATTTTTCAAACCAATTTTTATGAAACGCTCAGTATATACTTGGTGTTAATACTAGTTTATATTGGTTTAATTGTCAAATGAAACAAATTTGATTTGGTATTCTGTGTTTTGTTAATGAGTAGGCGTGGTTATCTCTGCTCTGACGATAAGTCATTTATGGGTGCTATATCTTATATGGGTCATTATACTGAAAATACTACAATTGAAAGTTTGCACAATTTATTTCCAAACTAGAAATATGTTTTTCATAAGATGAAATGGAGGACAAAATACGTCGGTATAAGATCATTTTGTGCGTACAATAGATCAATTAAAAATGCTTTTGAAATTTGATTTGGAGAGAAAACAATATGTGGTAAGTGAGACTCGCTAATTCACTCAAGGTAAGTGTGCATTTTTTAACTAACTTTTATCTTTACAAAAAGGGATGACGTAATAGTTTTCAAACTATTTCTCTTACTTACGGAAAGACAATTCTGTCCGTGTGGTACTAAATGAAAATACTGATTTTCGTGCACGAGCTAATGCTTGATACAATATACTTGGATGGAAGATGTGTTACAAAAACGTAAAGACGAGTCTTACTAATTATATTCGCACCATTGCTTGCAGTTATAACTTACCTTGTTATATACCCAGATCATGACACTGCAAATGCGATGCGTCTGATAATCCATTAAATTTTGCAGTTATTTGACGTTGTCAAGCACTTATTGGGTGCTGTTAAGCACACATAGGACCTAATCAGTTCGTTGATGCGTAACATAACGTCACAAAAGGTCTATCATGACGCATTTGTACGTAAAAAAAACGTCACGTCATACTATGTATTCATGCAGGATTCAGAAATAAGCATAAGAAGAACAAGAAAACATAGCTGGAGCAACATTCCAACAGTACAAACACTATAATCTATAATTTACTGTTCTACCTCAAGGCCAAAATTGATAAAATGATAGGTGAAAGGATCAAATACAAACATACATAAACACCTAAGTTGAATGAAGCTATGTAAGGGAGGGCCCAAGATGACGAAACTATCAACTCTGAAAACTGAACACAGTAAAGACGAGATATCGGTTTTCTAACAGCATGCGATATATATTTGGTCCATTTCTATTGAGGACCAGATGCATCATATAAGATTTAAAATTTTCTTGCATAAACAGGAAGTACACAATAAACCATACTGACAATATTATACATATGTGATCTTCATATTAATTTTATGTAATGCTGTCAGTTTTGTAACTACCTTTCTTCGATTTTTTTTTACTCATTTAGTATTTGTTTTCTTCTTCGGGAAACACGTATTCACATGATATATGGGAAATAATTCGGTGAGTTGTTTCATAATATATTTTAATACAAAAGAACTAACTTATCTATGCAAAGATTAGTAAAGACGAGTTATATGCTTTAAGAGCATTCGAATGACGAGACATCAACAGTTTTAATGTAAGTTGAAAACTCGAGGCGATGTTAATTCCCATCCATAGACAATGTAAGTCAACAATTGAACCAGTGCTAGAGTTGAGATAATCAAATATACACACAAGTATAGTAGCTGCTAAAAGTAATTTTAAAAAAAATATAGCATCATATAAAGTGAAAATGTTATGAAAATTGGATTAAAAAATTGTGAAACTGTAACAACTCAAAATAGTTTTTTTATGTAACAGAAGCTACCTAAGTGTTGGAGTTGCGTGGGTACGTGTCCAAAAAACAAAACGAAAAAAAAAAAAACAAACAAAAAAACAAAACAAACTGACGGTAGTTTCGATTATACAATGACATTCGCATATGATGGTCAGTGGCTAGTCAAAATTTTGAAGATGCAGCATGACCTTTATTTTGGCAGCTGAAGATGTCAATCAACCATCGCATAGCAAGCATTCAAATCAACCGCTGCCCAATGCGACCACACAGCCAGGTGTAAATATTTACCTAATTGTATTTTTACAGATATAAACTGGATGTTTGACAAGAGTTAGTTCAATCGTTTTGGTCATTTAGACAGATTTGTCCACTTGACATGTTCAATTGCAAATCTTTCCAGCTCGGAACTTTTTCGTCCAATGTACACAGAAATTAACAACTTACTGAAATGTACTCTGTCATAAATTTTTTTCCCCAAAAAAAACCAAACAAAAAAAACCTGAATGAAAAATGCATGGCTATGCTAATTATTGGGTGGAGCATTAGCCTGAAATCCGAGAGGTCAAATGGTTGAAGAATGAACGTAATTGAAGATTGTCTATAGGTGAGAAATTCTGAAATTAAAGTACCCTACTAGAGAATACAATAAATTATGCATTCTTGTCCGCTTTCAACCTGAGGCTGAAGACGTTTTGAGCATTGATCTAACTAAGAATGTGTATTCCTGTCTCAAGCTAATACACACATATATCCAGCAAACCACTGATAGTTAAAGAAAGAAAAGATAATTGTTTTAAGGATATGAACATATTGGTAAACATCTGTCACTGAATATGAACATATTGGTACACATCTGTCACTGATAGTCAAATAAAGAAAAGATAATTGTTTTAAGGATATGAACACATTAGTACACATCTGTCACTGATAGTCAAACAAAGAAAAGATACTTGTTTTAATGATATGAACATATTGGTAAACATATGTCACTGAATATGAACATATTGGTACACATCTGTCACTGAATATGAACATATTGGTACACATCCGTCACTGAGAAATTTGATAGAATATAGCAATACTTTTATCTAGAATATACAACTATCTTTAACTAATCATTATCACGAGATAAGGCAGCATTATCCACATTTATGTATGATTTTGTAAGACTTCCTCAGTTATAATACACATTGTATTAGCTACTTTTGCATCGAAAGCGTATAAACTCCCAATACATCAATAAATCTCCAGTGTTGTTCACAAATATCTCGAGTCATTCATCAGCCTTCTTAATGTAACTTAAAGTAGAAAGCTAAAACTGCAAAAAAGAAAGAAAGAAAAATATTTTAAAAAAACCCCACCGCGGTCTGTTAATGACACATTATATTAACAATTGCTATAATGATACATACCGGCTATACTCGGGTATAACGTCCATATGCAAACAACATAGACCCCGATCTGCCCTCGCATAATGCGCCGGCAGATCAGGGTCTATGTTGTTTGTTCTACTGATTAGTCCTTACCAACTGCACAGACCCAGATCTGCCGGCGCATTATGCGATGGAAGATCTGGGTCTATGCAGTTTGCAGTTGGTATTGGCCAATACGCGAGTAAAGACGGTAAGTAAATGTCCTAACTACACAATGAGGAGGTAGACGGTAAGTAAAGGTCCTAACTACACAATGAGGAGGTAGACGGTAAGTAAAGGTCCTAACTACACAATGAGGAGGTATGCTATCATGCTTCCGGGGATAATGAGAACAGAAACAAGATGGCGCATACACAGGCCGCCATGTTTGCTCCAACAGCCATTTTGGGGCTGGAAGTAGAGCGTATTTCTTTTTGATTACTTCTTGGTCATAGCATGTAATTTCGTTCAAGCGCCAAAAGTACACAACAGGAAATGGCGATGTGGTCTTACTGATTATAGCAGTGTGTATATCATAGGTATTCATTTCATAACATTTCAAAATGAACTGGTGGGAAACAAAATCCAAAACATTTATTTGCAAATATCCTCGACCATGAAAACAATCCACGACCATAAAAACAAATACTATGTAATACTAAGGAAGTATTCTGAAATTAAAATTCAACCAATGATCCAAATAACTATGCTTAAAAAGAAACATTTTGAGAAATTTTTATTTTTTTAATTTTTACATCTTAGAGATAATCATCAGTATAGAGTGCATTTCGGATTTAAGGAAGCCCAAGGGACTACTAAAATCATATATCGGAATTGGGCTATAAGCGGGGTAAAACTATTATAACCAACACCGGAATTTCAGAGATAATTAATCTTCAATATATTTATCCAAGCGGAGACTTCAGCAAAACAACATTGCCCTGACAGCCAGAAAGTAGAAATTGATTTGTTTTGTTCTTAGTGGTAAAGGGCACAACAACACATTGAAGGTTATATCATAATGACGCAAATAAAATGCCTTGCTCAATGACAAATCACGATAGCCTATCCGCGTTGATCCGATGGTAGGAATCGCCTTAACCACTGAGCCACCGTGGAAGTAGCAGTTGACACAGCTGATGAAACGTCATTGTTATAGAATTATTTTCATTAATTGTCCATCAAAATGTTTATATACGACTATCTTGTATGCAGAATATGCATGTACAGTAGAAATCGTTCTCCATTAAGGATTCAATAAATTGCTCCTAAGATCAACCGACCATCCCTCTCTCCTTCTCTCTTCAATGGGCTATCACATAGTTAAAAGGGAAGGTCGACTATTGAAATTGACCTCTGATCCGAAATTGCAAAGAACTTTCGTCTTTGTAATGTCTGTTGATTGAACAATATTGGTAGTACATTACAGAGAAAAAAGCAAACATTTTTTGAGACTTATTTTAATTTGTAAACAATCCGATAAAAAGAGGCCCAATATGCCTGGTATCGGTCACCTGTGTAGTTGACATATGTCTGCTCGTGAATGCAATTTCATACACCTGCTAAAACGTCATTTAACCTCTTTTCTAGACCATATCCAGAATTCTCCACTGGATCTCTCCCTGCTGCTGGGGAATAAGTTCTGATTAATACATATAAATTTTTCGTAGCCCCACCTTTAAAGTATATACACTTACTTGCCATTTGAATGGGAGTTAATCTGTGCAGTCAGTATGGATTCCTGATGTGTCCTTACCTCCCCCCTCCCCAGCCCCACCTGGGCCTCGCTCCTGGAGTCATAAATTGGAAACCATTGTGATTCGCACCCAAGGGAGACGCGGTGGCTCCGTCGATAAGATGTTGTACTTGTGACTAGAAGGTTGTGGGTTCGATTCCCACTGTCTGATCAGCCTTGGTTATCATTAATATGCGTATATGTCGCCCATAATCAAAATCATCTGAGATATTGATGATACAAGCTTACTTACCAGGTCTGATCAAAATCTGATATGAAATCTGACTTTTAGAGTGTTCATATGCTCAGCCAATCAAATGCAAGCTCACCTCATTAATATAGTTGGAGGTCGCTCATACTCAAACGTGTTTGAGATCTTGTTGATATAAGCTTACTTACTAAATCTGAGCAAAATCGGATCAGAAATATGGTCTCTAGAGTGTTCACAAGCTCATTTAATCAAATACAAGTTTACCTTAATAATAGGCGTGAATGTCACTAATAGTCGAACTCGTCCGCGGTCATGATGATATAAGCTTACATACCAAATCTGATCAGAAATATGGCTTCTTGAGTGTTCGCAAGCTCAACCAATCAGAGGCAATATCACCTCATAAATATAGGTGGAGGTCCTCCATAATCAAACTCATTTGATATCTTATTGATAAAAGCTTCCTTACCAAATCCGAGCAAAATCGGATCCGAAATATGGCCTCTAGAGTGTTCACAAGCTCAACCAATCAAATACAAGTTGACCTTATTAATATAAGCGGATGTCGCTCACAAGTGAACTCATCTGAAGTCTTGATTATATACGCGAACACACCAAATATGATACAAATCTAATCAGAAATACGGCTTCTAGAGAGTTCACAAGCTCAGCCAACAAAATGATAGAACACCTCATTAATATCCATGCACATCGTCCATTATCAAAATTATCCGAGATCTTGATTATATAAGCTTACATACCAAATCTGATCATAATCTGATCAGAAATATGGCCTCTAGAGTGTTCACAAGGTCAGCCATGCTGATGCAAGATCACCTCATTCATATGCGTGGACGTAGCTTATATTCGACTCATTCGAAACTTGATGTAAGCTTACATACCAATCCTGATCAGAAATATGGCCTCTAGAGTGTTCACAAGGTCATCCAATCAAATACAAAATCACCTCATTAGTATGCGTGAATGTCGGTCAGAACAGAATTCATCTGCGGTCTTGATAATATACCCATAAGTTTGCATACCAAATGTGATAAAAATCTGATCAGAAATATGGCCTGTCGAATATGCACAAGCTCAGCCAAGCAATATATGGATGTCGCTCATAATCGAACTCATGAGAGATCTTGACGTAAATTTAAATGACAAACACGATCGAAATCTGATCAGAAATGAAGCCTCTTGAGTGTTCACAAAGAAAAGTTGACTTACGGACGGACGACGCACGACGGACGCAGGGCCATAACATAAGCTCATTTGGCCTTTGGCCAGATAGGGTAAAATGTTCACCTAAAGAAGTCGATGCTACTTTAAAATACTTTTGACGTTTCAAAAAAGTTAAGTGCAGCGAGGCTGCTAATGGGTATTTTTTTTCCAAATGATCTAAATTATTTTAAAATGATCCCTACACCTATCCAGTGTATCCACCATTCTGTCATATAAGTTCAATGCTTACAATTTGTGGTAGGTTTGCCTTCATATCTACTTATCTACATATGTATATGCACATATGCATTCTCTTTAAAATTATTGTATGAAATGAGGTCTAGACATTTTTCAATTGAAAGTTCAGATATATTATCTTCTATTTAACTGCCTAATCTGCTTTAACACATCCGTGCTGTTTATGAGCTGGAGGAAAATATAACTAGGTTTCCCTTTTTTATCACCATCAGTGGCCATTAGCTAACAATTTCTGTCCATAAAGACCAGTAACAGCAACACTTGTGAGACCGTTTTTATTTTTTATTCTCATAGATTTCAATGTGTTTACATGGCATTTGCACTTTCTGAAAACTTATTGGAAAGCACGACAGATCTCAACTTGAAACCAGACAAGTGGTGGGAAATTCATGTTCTAATGTAGGTCATTCCCACAAGGAATGACGGTGGATATTTGATTTTGTGCACAGCACTGAACGTTTGTAATCAAAGGTTATTGCCGAGTTATTTTAAGGCTGTCAATAGGTACCTTAATGCTACATGAAAGGTGTTGCAATAATGTGAGTCATAATTATATAAAGTGCCTAGCTCCTGGAGACAATGATAGACCCAGCTGCATATATTTGATCTACAGTATGTGTACTTACTGGGATCCAGGAGTTATTATTTGCCAATAATTGCTGTTCAGAACATTCGTATTAGCACAAAGAACGAAAATAGTTGCGTAGCTGAGAGGGGTACTTCCTCTATCCAGCAGAGTAAAAAGTCAGGATAATTTTCTTTTTTCTTTTTGAATCGGAAAGCTGTGGAAAGGGCCAGAACCATGTGACTACTTGTAAGCTTTATAGCTTTACTTATCCGACACAACGAAAGTGGATATCTCAAACTTTGCAAATTTTTTAAAAACATTACACGTTGACATTTTTGCAGAATTTCCAAATATTGATGTCTCATTAGTTGATTTATCCACTACTGGGTGGCAGATGGAAACTTAAAGCAGGTCAGCACGAGAGAGCATCATTAATAACTTTGAAAAGCAAGCCGTAAGCCGTTGTCGTATGTCAGTCATCATTTTAGTGCGTTCAAGTACAAATTGTGTGGAAGCTAAGTGCATGTTATTGTGTCATGCAAGATAACAAGATTATGCAAAGAGATTCTAATTCCTGCAAGGTAAGCAAAACAATCTTTACAATGTTTAGTCTGATTTTTACAGGAAATTCAAAGATGACCCTTAGGTGATGATCAATAAACATTGTCTGAAAAGAATTCTAGTTAATTCCTACCATTACCAGATCATACAACTATCAGTATCTCGCCATTTAGAGTTGATCACATAATGTGTAAACCAAGGAACAAACTGATAATAATGCACTGTATTTTACACAACGCTAAAGCGAACCATTTATTTCTCCTCTGGAACGTAACGCCAGAAAGAAGAATTTTTAGGATGGTGAAATTGTCATGTTTCCAAAGTGTGTGACCAACAACCAATGCATATGCAGTAGTACATACATATAAAAGCTCTTGCACTGACATAGTGGTGGCTGATTTTGAAAATTAATAAACTTCAGATATAAGTCCAAAATCACCTGTAATAGCTAAGATTTTTCCCCATTTAAATTGTGCAATATTTCTTCTCTGAAAAATTATAATGGTCTCTCTTTACTCGACCTTTAAATATTAACCTTTGAGATTAACTGTCAAAAGATATACTAAATGAATCGAAATGCAATCGTCCATCTTATTCAAAACAAGTGTAATATGTTTCTACTGGTACACTTCGAGGAATCAATCTACTAATACGCATCGAGGAGTCAGTCTACTGATACACTTTGATGAGTCAATGCACTAATACACTCCGAGGAATCAATCTACTAATACGCATCGAGGAGTCAGTCTACTGATACACTTTGATGAGTCAATGCACTAATACACTCCGAGGAATCAATCTACTAATACGCATCGAGGAGTCAGTTTACTGATACACTTTGATGAGTCAATGCACTAATACACTCCGAGGAATCAATCTACTAATACGCATCGAGGAGTCAGTCTACTGATACACTTTGATGAGTCAATGCACTAATACACTCCGAGGAGTCAATCTACTGGTAAACTTCGAGAAGTCAATCTACTAAAACACTTCGAGGAGTCAATCTTCTAATACACTTCGAGGAATCAATCTACTAATACGCATCGATGAGTCAGTCTACTGATACACTTTGATGAGTCAATGCACTAATACACTCCGAGGAATCAATATACTAATACACTTCGAGGAGTCAGTCTACTGATACACATCGAGGAGTCAATCTACTGGTAAACTTCGAGAAGTCAATCTACTAAAACACTTCGAGGAGTCAATCTACTAATACACTTCGAGAAATCAATATACTAATACACTTCGAGGAATAAATCTACTGTTACACATCGAGGAGTCAATCTACTGGTAAACTTCGAGAAGTCAATCTACTAAAACACTTCGAGGAGTCAATCTTCTAATACACTTCGAGAAATCAATATACTAATACACTTCGAGGAATAAATCTACTGTTACACATCGAGGAGTCAATCTACTGGTAAACTTCGAGAAGTCAATCTACTAAAACACTTCGAGGAGTCAATCTACTAATACACTTTGAGAAATCAATCTACTATTAAACTTCGATGAGTCAACGAACTGAACTTTTTTGTTTTAAAAGTCTTCAGATTTTTGCAAAATTCAGAACGTGTACTCGAATTTGTGATAATATGATTTTCGAGCCTTTTTTATCCATATTATTTACAATATTTGTTCATTCATTACTTTATCAAATAATATATCAGAAACAGAGATAGATTGGAAAATATAATGATCAACGAAGTATCAGTACATCCTCAGACTAAATACATTTTTTCTCCATCGTAATCAAATACTTTGGAAAATTAAAAAATCTGTAGCAAAATGCAGAGAGTTGAATAATATGTTTTTGACTAATCTGGAGAGTATCGACTTAGACTTCACTTAGAAATAACAGCGGTTGTTACAAAGTGTATTCAATTATTCACCAGCTATCATTGATCAGCAAATAACATTGTCTTCCAAATATAATGTTCCATCTAGAAGCTGGCACCAACAGCCTAGCTTGAATATTAATTCTCATTTGCAGAACAAACCTTGTAAATGGGAGACACCATACTGAGGAAATCGCATCAGAATCGTCCTGGTGGATATTGCGTAAAGTCAAAATCTATTTTGTTAGGTTTGTGAAGAATGGACATTTCTAAAATTAAGCATTCAGAACGTTCACTTTTTAGAACTGACATTCGATTTGAATGGTATTAACCAGTAAGTTAGATTTAAGAGGTTATGAACGTAAAATGTTGATAAGCGTTGCAAATGAAGCAAATGAAAAACATTTAGAATAGCAAATCTTCTTATATTTAGTGTCTGATTGAGAGGTGTCGACTGGATAGAGCTCGATGTATTTGCAGCTATTGTGTCTTTTGCACTTTTAGTTACCATTGATGACACAATAAGGAAATTACAAATAATACCAAAAACATGTTTGTGGTTTGATGTCATTCTTGACTGACTGAGATTTTGAAAATAGGCTTATATGACTTTCAAGAAGTTAACATGCATAGAGCAGCTATCAATTAGTTCAATCCGTAAAAACTCTGTTTATATTGATTCCTAATGGAACTTCCCAACTGAAGAACTTGAAAGGTACAGAAAAAGCAAACCGTGGCATAAGTACATACCAAGCAATTCCACTCACTCACTGTCAATACTAATTGCAAGGGTACAGTAATCATGTACTTGCAAAAGGTGTAGGGCACTGATTGTCTTAGGAGAAATAAGTGCCACTAAGTGATTATTGGGTTGTGATTAAAGTTGACAATAAGATTATAATAATCCTAAGCTGTTACATCAATAGACGAACTGTATTAATGATTATAACGGTTCAATTCCTAAAGTAAATTTATTAGAGATGTAACACTAAATACAATATACCTCTTAGAGAAAAGCATAATAAATCAGCTTAATTGTGGAATTATTGTAATGGAAACAAAAATATGCAAGCATCACTTTTAAAATACAAGTAAAATTTGAAAAAAGTCTAGGATTTATTCCGCACATAGGGCTGGGGCAAGGGTATTTGGCGCCCTAGGCGAACTTCAGCCTTGCGCCTCCTCCCCCACAATTAACTTTCGAAAATGAATATTGTGCATTATTCTTTCCTTCTGTTTTTCTCTTTCTATTTTTAGACGCTTATTATCTTCTAGTTTACACTATTTCTCTTTTTTTTTTTTTTTGTTCATTTAGTTTTTTGCCGCCCCCCCCCCCCCAACAAATATTTTCGCCCTAGCGGTTAAACCGGCCATGTCCGCACACGCATACAGAATTACCTATTTATATTTCAATTCTGAGACAAGCATTTCTCTAAGTATGTCCTTGCCCTTTACGGTATCATATATTTCAAAACGCTTTATCCATTTCAAAGAGGATTAACAATATTCAAGTATACTTACTGTGCCACTCATTGTCTATTAGAATAATGAAGCAAAGCAGAATATAGAAAAGGGATCAAACCATTCCCGCTGAAATTTAGCAGGGCAGTGATGTGTATGTGTTCCACTGTTATTTTTTGTGCTCAGGAATAAATCATAATATCAATTTCAGCAATTAAATTAAAGGCAAAACTGATAAATGAAAAAAGAGGGAAAGGTTTAATAATCAAAACAGTTGGCAACAGACTGTACGTACAAAGAAATATCAGACTGTTTCACTCAAGTTTCTTATTTTAAAACAAATGTAAAAAAGAAAATTCAAGTTAGAAGAATCGGCGCAGGTGAGTACAACTCGATGCATACTCACAAGTACATCAGCTCCCTCTAGAATGGTTCATTGGCCTAAAACGTAACTTAAATGCCCTCTAAAGTAGCAAACACTTTTAAAGAACGCAAGCCAATGAACCAGTCTGCATATAATATCCTCAACTCTATTTTCTTCCTTTATATAGAAATTGCTAGCCATTCATGATACCATGTTGCAAATACAATAAAACATTACGACATCCATTTACCTTTTCTATTTGCTCTCACATCTTAGCATCAACCAGATTGTTCATTGACCATGGTACAATTTATGCTGACTTGACACCTCACACATTAGAAAATGATCAGTTAATCGATTCTGGACAGTTTAGGTACATAAACAAGATTTCATTTGCAAATAGGGTAAATGCGTAATAAATGAGCCTACCAACGGGATGATTAAATGTTTGCTCCTAATATGTCGACTCCATCTTCATCGTTCATGTTTTTAACATATACATAGATACGATAATTCTCCACAACGATTACTGTTATTTAAGAGGAAGAATTATCTTAGTGCGTGGCTGAGTGAAAGTATGTAATAATCTTACATTCATGAGCTCTTGTTAAGTACAATATACTCAAATTGGATATGTTCTATGAAAGCCCATAGACGAGAGACACATATTGCATTTGCACAATTGTATGTAAATCAACAGGTCTGACTGTCATCTCTAGTCCAGAAAATTGATCAAATTAGGAGAGAAAGGGGTCAAATGCACAGAAATGCCTACGTTGAGTGGGCTTAGATAATTTAAACCAAATTATGCCCAAAAATGGTAGCCAAACCCTGTATATTTTACTGGATTAGGAAGAACCAAGGAAAGGGTGCATGTAAAAGCAGAACTGACAGATACTGAAACCGTGCCTACTTCCTAGTTCACTGATGGGTTTTACCATAGTTTTGCAACCCCAAAGAACCGACATATCTAGCCAGAGATACAAAAGAACATTATTGCTTCTTGGGTGTATAATGGCACAAAGTCACGCCTATGATTTCAGAGGTCATTAATAATGCATTTACAACATTGGTATGCAACTTCCATGTCATTAGGTCCTTACTAATAGTTTAGACTCATGAATACATACAAATAATTAAAGAATCATTCTCTTGTCATAAGAAAAAGCACCAACAATTTTTCTTTCCCAAGAGAAATGTAATCTTAACTTCCAATAGAAATGTAATCTTAACTTAAAATAGTATTACTAAGCCAGTAAACATTTTCGGAGACTGTAAGAAGCCATCACTGACATTACAAGTACTAATAAAGGTTAGGTATATTCCACATCGCATGAAAGAAACAACTTACTCACTTACTTACAGTCTTCATATCCTCAACTAGTGGTGAATGGTTGTAAAACATATGTTTCATATTTGCAAGTTTTTACGTTAACACCGAAAACAGAACATTTGATCTGCTAAGCCCACTACCGGCATTATGAGAAGATGGAAATGTAACAGGAAATAATGTGATTTAGACACCTGTCTCCTTTTGATTTTTTTTTTTTTTTGCAGATGGTTAATTCTACGATCAAATCCCTTTCATCTCATGCGTTCCAATAGTCGACCCAAATTATATATTGGAAACAGGTCGCTAATCGAACGCCTAAATCCTGCACGGAAAACTCGATAAGATTGTCAGGTGTATATATTCAAATCACAAGAGCGTTAATGCGCTTCAAGATGGCGACAGCTTGAGCATTATGTAACTTTCATCTCAGTAGTTTGACTACTTATTCCCATTGTAGAAATGCGTGGAAAAAAACCCACACTAGTCGTGTCTTATCTGCCTGAATGTTAGCTAAGCTAAATCATTGACATATCGGCGAAATATCATCAACAATAATGAGATTTCCATCTGCGATTGCCACCATGATGGATTTTACGAAAGTTCTGTTTCTGACGCTCGATTTGCTTGTCAAAAGCTTACTTGCTAAGGATGTGAATTTTCAATAAGCAAGTAAAAAAATAGTCGTATTAATCGCGTTGTCATTATTTCAGGAAAAGTATATTGACCACCTGTTTACCCGACTTAATCCGTAAAGACAGTCTAATGAAGCTAAAAGTGTCTTTGTCTACAAGGTTTTGCTTTCCTGTAATTGAAGCTGTATTATGACAGCAATTTTACAGAATGAGTCAATTTACAGAGAGAGAGAGAGAGAGAGAGAGATTCATAAGACTCAGATTGATTAGATCTAAAACAAGAGTCCCTAGAAGGGACTGAAGCTCTATTGACCGAGAAGAATTTCCAGAAATTCAAGATAAGACCATTTCTTTTTTTCAGCTGCTAAGTGTTGAAACCATCTTTGATATTTTGAGCAATAACAAGATTTTCAAATTAGCCGCTGTAGTGGCCATGTTGGATGTCAGATCGTCATTTGTTTTATTTAGGCCCAACCGGACATCATTAGAAGTCTTTGGTGAAAACCCTATGTTGATAAGACTTTCCATTTAGGACCAGTATCGATAAAAAGAGTTTCAAGACGGCTGCCCTGATGAGCATATTGGATTTCAGATCGGCACCATTTTCATTTAGGATCAAGTAGACATCATACAAAATATTATCGTGAAACCCAATTGTCGATATGACCATTCATCTAGGACGAGTAGCGATGACAAGATGTTCAAGAGGCCACTGACTGTTACAGCTATATTAGAAGTCAGATAGGCACCTTTTTCATTTGGAACCAACTAGTTATCATAAGAAGTCTTCTGGTGAAAAACCATTTCGATATGGCTTTGAGGAGTAGTGATAACACGATTTGCAAGATGGCTGCCGTTGTGGCCATATTGGATATAAAATCGGCACCATTTTCATTTAGAACCAGCTAGACACCATAATAAATCTTTGGTGAAAACCCCATATTGATATTGCCATCCATTCAGGAGAAGTAGCGATAACAAGATTTTCACGATGGTCGATGTGGCGGCCATATTGGATGTCCAAGCGGCACCATTTTCATTTAGGACTAACTAGACCATAGTATAAATGTGTTTGTAAAGTTTCATGGAAATCCTCCGCGACGGACGACAGACAACAGGCCATCTCATAAGCTCTTCTGGTCTATGATCAGTAAAGATAAAATCAAAAAAATTTACGATCATAGCAACGCTGGAGAGGAACATTGTGGGACTGAGCATTTGTCTCGACAAAAGAACCTTTTACATTAAGAGATCATATCTTAATGTCCAAAAAGGGTTGAGCTTTTCATATGGCCATTTAGGTTTTGCAAGACACTAAGGGAGCTTTGTATGAAATGCACCGTGTTTTTTTCTCAAAAGTAGTCTCAGTTATTTCCTGATGATGACAATTGCATAACAATAAATAATACCTGGCCACACAACCAGGTATATCCATCTTTTATATATATATATATATATATATATATATATATATATATATATATATATATATATATATATATATATATATCATGACACAAAAATTGATAACAGCGCAAATACAAAACCGTTCCCAACGTTTCGAGGCTAAACAAGCTCTTTGTCAGGGGAAGAAACAATTCACATCCACAAAACAAACACCAAACACAAAAGCCAAGATAAATTCTTGACTCCTACATGTTTAAATGACGGGAAAATAAACAAACAAGGGATAAACAATAGAAGAAAGAAAGAAGACAAAATTAAAATACGGTCTAAGAAACGGGTAAACTACATATCAATGTTAAGTTTGCCATCAGACCAACAAAGTTATGTACAAATAATTCAAAGTGTTTATCGTGCGAATATATAGACGTTCGTGACCAATGCTAGATTGATTGGTTCCAGAAAATAAATTCGAGATCATCTTTTTCTTTTCTTTTCTTTTCTTATTTTTTTTTTTTTTTTTTTTGTGAAAACAAAGGATTTTCATTCTAATTCTGTGCAGCTTTTGCAAACTAGACACATCATGTAAATTAACAGATTTGTGGATATAAATTCTTTAACGTTTGGCTTTAGACACTCTCTCCCTCTTCCACACCACCCGACCCCTAAAATAAATAACTTCGACCTTTGAACACAGACCTCTTCTAAGTAGAATCAGACTTCTGAGGGAAAAAATTAGAGCTGTGACCGTGATCTTGGCGTAAAGAGGTGTGACTTCCTTGGGATTTTAAAAATAAATGTGATATTCTTATAGACGGGGTATGGGTCAGGTTGGGAGAGTGAAGCATTATGTTGTGGAAATGGCTTTTCTTTGATTCATTTTCATAACGTGAGGCCAGAGTTGGCTCTAATTATGTTTTACTGTTCATAAACGTCGTCCTGTTATATTTCATTTCATCAGTTTAAGATAATTTTTTCCGTGAATCTAAAAAAAATGATTTTTTTTAATTTATGTTGATTTTAACAAGAGCAAGAAATTGCATCCTATAGTCTAAAACCTCTTCTCACGTCCTTTGTTGGGAATTGACTAGCCTAATACCCTTACATTTGCTGACATTTTTAGAATCTTGTATTGTCTGTCCACTATTGACTTAAAATAATTAACTCTATCTCACTCAAATGTTCCCTGTGACAATAAACCTCGAAGTTTCTCGTCCAGAATTTAACAATCAACATGGGACAGACAGATGAACATACAAAAACAAACAACGAGATAGATGAATAAGCAGATGTACTTTAAGCATTAAATCTGATTTTGGGGTTCAGCCTGAACTTGATTCTATTGCTCAAAAAGTTTAGTGAATACGGTACCTGTAAACAACAATTAATTCAGAGTATATACAAATCAAAAGAGAATATCAAGTTATGGCCACATATATGTACCCATCTAACAAGAAATATATATTTCAAATGTTTCAATGTAATAAACAATTGGAAATCAATGGAAACTTTCTATTAGAACTTGCTGGCAGTCAAAAACACTTAGCACATGTTTCCTATGGAACCAGAAAACGTCAACGGGAATAGAGAAGGAACCAATTAAAGTTTGAACGGTTTTGGTGACTCAAAAATTGATCGACGAGTTTGAAACTAAAAGGTTTCCCAAAGCTGAATAATACAAAAGAATATACATATATATATATATATATATATATATATATATATATATATATATATATATATATATATAATTTTAAAAAATAAAGCACAGACGAATAAGACAACGCGTACACACTAAATATGGGAAATAATTGGTAACTCTAACTTTTTCTACATAGATGTGGTAAACAAAAACTGAGAAGACTTTATAGATATTAAATGATACATAAGTGTTTGACTTACTTTTCAAGCTTGTGTAATTCTGGTATCCTTCTCGATGCCACTGCAGAAGCTCCAGACGTAATGCTTTGAATGGAACTGGAGGATACATTTACAGGTATATTCACTTCACCCTCCTTATCCACACGTGAATGAACTTTCTCTTCCTTATCAACCAATTTTCCCTCTTTCACATCCATATCCTGTAGATTATTCATATCCTGTAACTCTTCCATTTCAGGGATTAATTTATCCTTTTCTGACATTTGTTTTGCCATTTCTGTGCACTCTCTAAGCACTTAGCGGTTATAAGCAACCAACTTTATTCTGGTCAATTGTATACGATCTGTTATTATAAATAACTTATGTAAAATAAAGTTTACCCTTTTCTCTTTTTTTGTGCACGATATAAATGTCTCAACCCTGAAAACATTTAATTCCCTATTATATTTTAAATGTTGCCTCTAAGACAAGCTTATTTACTTGAATATCTATTAAAGCATGGGTAATGATAATACTTCAATAGGTCTAACACTAGAATAGAAATCAGCGGTCCACACACAGCATAGAAAAGAAACCTGAAATTTTAAAGTAAACAGCGTAAGAGTCTGCTGATATTAACACAGCAAATCTCTCACCAGGGCTTGTTATTGATCCAGCTGTGCAGAAACAATCTTATGTTCCAGTCATAGCGATCAGTTCATTGGTGTCTTCGTCCTTTTTCCACATTCTATCATCTAACGTATTGGCCAGAGTAAAGGATGAGCTATCGTATTACATAAACATAAGCACGGTAATTCTTTCCAGGACAACTTTCCATAACCCAAGATCAGTGGGGAATGACACTCTGCCTAAACCGTATTATGTTCCCAATCCTTACCATTTTATAGAGCTCTGCCTAAACCGTATTCTGTTTCCAATACTTACCATGTTATAGCACTCTGCCTAAACCGGATTCTGTTCCCAATATTTACTATTTTATAGAACTCTGCCTAAACCGTCTTCTGTTTCCAATACTTACCATTATATGGAACTCTGCCTAAATCGTATTCTGTTCCCAATACTTACCATTTTATAGAACTCTGCCTAAACCGTATTCTGTTCGAATACTTATCATTTTATAGAACTCTGCCTAAATCGTATTCTGTTTCCAATACTTACCATGTTATAGCAATCTGCCTAAGCCGGATTCTGTTCCCAATATTTACAATTTTATAGAACTCTGCCTAAACCGATTTCTGTTTCCAATACTTACCATTATATGGAACTCTGCCTAAATCGTATTCTGTTCCCAAATCTTACCATTTTATAGAACTCTGCCTAAACCGTATTCTGTTCCCAAGACTTATCATTTTATCGAACTCTGCCTAAATCGTATTCTGTTCCTAATACTTACCATTTTATAGAACTCTGCCTAAATCGTATTCTGTTCCCAATACTTATCATTTTATACAAGAGGGAGGCTTAAACTATGGCAATTCAAGTGGTCCCCTCTATTTGTTCACATGTGTCTGGTGTATGAATTCTTTACAGACTGTGCACTCGGTATTTTTCTCTGGTTTAATTATCTTTCTCTACTGGAACACTTAGCTTCTATGATACATTCATTCATACAGATAAAACGTGATTAAACAGTTACCAATACGACGGAACATGGATAAATGTTAGATTCATGAACATAATCAAATCATATGAATTCATAATAAAATATATAAGTGCGTGAATTCTGTGCACCAAGATGATCCAAACAGAAAAAACATCAGATAAGCTTTGAACTTTCAAAGAACATCAGACTTCGTTCTTTCAAACTTCGGAATAAAATGTTTGAAAGAATGAGCAAATTTTGAAGAATTGATGGAAGTGATTGATCTTTACATTGAATTTGTAAACCCTTTTCTAAAAGCAAGCATGTGATTCAGTCTGCTTTATGATACCATCAACTCTGTTTTCATATTTAACAGAGATTGCAAGCCATCGAGGAAGTCCAATGGCTCAGTGCTGATCTACCATGCACCAAATCGTACAGTAACCATAGTAAAATGTATGTACATGCATGTGACTAAGAATACCGTCAAAGAATAAAAATTTTTAGATCATTTATTCTACATTTATATAGGAAATAAGATAAATATGCAATTAATGATTCGACCAAATTCTGTAAATGCTCCTCGAGCATGTCTGTCTCGAATTCAGTCTCCCTTGCATGTGATAAAAACCAAATTGGGTGAAAAGGATGGAGTGACAGTCTTTTTGCAACTGAATCTAAAAATGATTGTTATACGTTCGTGAGCCGCTTTTTGATTCAAATATGATGTGTCACAGAAGCTAATTGAACAAAAACAAAATTGGATTCAAACAACTGCATAACAAATGTACACGTCTAATTGTCGTCTCTGGCTCTTACAATTGATCAGATTACGAGATAAAATGATCCAAACTACTAAAAACAGTTACGTACAAAAGAATAACTTTAGGTAAATCTAATTATGTAAACAGTATTGTCAAGCTCGGAATATCTTATTGGATTAGGAAAGGGAAAAAAAGAAGTTTTCTGATAATGTGTAACTGTTACACATATTGGAATTAAAGCAACACACATTAGGACTAAATGACACATATTTGAATTGGAGCTGTTCCATACAAAGTCTTCATTCCTGGTTACATGAAAAGACGGATATATTAGACATGAGGCGCTTTCTTTCTCATTGACTTAGATGCCAAACTGATCTGCCAAAATACCTTAGTGTTCCTTTCTTCAGACGTTGTGGACTACCATTATGTGTCATTCTTTGGGGCCCATGTTTTGTCTCTCTGAATCGGAAATTTCAGCAACCCAATGTTTTATCAGTATGTTACTGGCAATAACGTCGATATTGTTTCCAGACCACTCTGGTGTGCTCTTCATGTCGGTCTTTCATTCTTCTCTTTAGAAGTGTTTCCATTTTGTGTGGAGTTGAAGTGTACGGTCCACCAGACTAAAAATTAAAAACACTTCTACACTAAACTATCATCATAGGGTGTTTTACTCCTGGTGGTCCAATGTTAGATGTCTCATTTTAATTGGATTGAAGTTTCTTTTGTTTTAACTCTCTTTTTGTATATGCATGCATTATATTTTAACTCCCTTGTTGTATATGCATGCATTATATTTTAACTCCCTTGTTGTATATGCTTGCATTATATTTTAACTCTCTTTTTGTATATGCATGCATTATATTTTAACTCCCTTGTTGTATATGCATGCATTATATTTTAACTCCCTTGTTGTATATGCTTGCATTATATTTTAACTCTCTTTTTGTATATGCATGCATTATATTTTAACTCCCTTGTTGTATATGCTTGCATTATATTTTAACTCCCTTGTTGTATATGCATGCATTATATTTTAACTCCCTTGTTGTATATGCTTGCATTATATTTTAACTCCCTTGTTGTATATGCTTGCATTATATTTTAACTCCCTTGCTGTATATGCATGCATTATATTTTAACTCCCTTGTTGTATATGCATGCATTATATTTTAACTCCCTTGTTGTATATGCTTGCATTATATTTTAACTCCCTTGTTGTATATGCTTGCATTATATTTTAACTCCCTTGTTGTATATGCATGCATTATATTTTAACTCCCTTGTTGCATATGCTTGCATTATATTTTAACTCCCTTGTTGTATATGCATGCATTATATTTTAACTTCCTTGTTGTATATGCATGCATTATATTTTAACTCCCTTGTTGTATATGCATGCATTATATTTTAACTCCCTTGTTGTATATGCATGCATTATATTTTTACTCCACAATAGTTTGAGTCTGTTGAATGCTACTATGTTTGATGTGAATATCGAAAGTTTTCTTTATTACATATAAATACTCACTATTGTAAATTCCTACAAACATTGTGGATGTCCTCATAGGAGGCAAATATGTTGTGCTTCATCATGTCATGTATGCATACTATATAATGCAAGCTATACTGTTTGAAGATAACAGGGACATCAATAAAAGTCATGTCATCACGGTCTTAGTGTTGAAATTGCATCAATAAGTCTTTTAAGTAACATAAAAGATACTTTTGAAAACGAAAATTCGCACGAAATCTCTGGAAAATAACAATTCAGTTAGTTGTCTTTTGCATTGTTATACAAAGAATTGCTGACTTTTCAGCAGTTTCGCTCAAATAAACGTTAAGAAAACCACATGTAAAACGTTATATGATTCTTATAAAATGTGTCACAATCAACAATAATGTTTTGATGTAGACCAGCAAATTACACGGCAAAGTAATATATCTATAAGGAACCTAATTATGCAGGTAAATATTGCCCTTCATGTCAATGGTAACACTCTGATACTAGATCAGTACTGAACAATACAGCATATACCTTCCGTGATCAAGTGCTTTCTCTGAATTTGTTATAATGGCTTGCGTCTGTCATTGTGTAGGAAACAGGTATCATTATTTCCCGCAGCATATATGTTCTGAAATAGCCAATTATGTACACTTTCTTTGGCCATACATACAAATTATACATGTTTGTGATAACATTATACGTTTTGATTAAGAATGAATGAGTAAATCACGTTGGTCCTTTTTTTTTTTTTACAATGCTGCATCTTGAAAAGGTTTTACCTTTCTGAATATGTAATGACTGCTTCCTGATTTGTGTGTGTGTGTGTGTGTGTGTGTGTGTGTGTGTGTGTGTGTGTGTACACAAGGCCATTATAGTCGTCCCTGTAGGGTCCAGTATTTGAAATAGCTTAATCCATGTTGGCCATTTAATGATAATATGTGGCCCAAGAGACCCATATAAGACAGTGTTGTGAGACATATTTGAGATTGCATAACATCTTTCAAGCTCACAATGTGACTGAATTACGACGGTACACCTTTGCAACTTTGCGTCTTCTTTAGTGAAGTCCGTATTTTGTTGGCCTCCAATCTTTAACGATAAGTAGTCAGGTAAAGATACAGAAACTGGGGGTGGGGGTGGTTTTTTGTTTGATTAAACTAGTAAAGATATAATTAAGAATATGTGCACACTGATATCATGTTATACTTCTAATTGTCTATCTGTGATGCTCTATATGCATACCTTTAATGTGGACAGAGGGCAAAGTTATATGTCTATCTGTGATGCTCTGTATGCATACCTTTAATGTGGACAGAATGCAAAGTTATATGTCTATCTGTGATGCTCTGTATGCATACCTCTAATGTGGACAGAATGTAAAGTTATATGTCTATCTGTGATGTTCTGTATGCATACATTTAATGTGGACAGAAGGCAAAGTTATATGTCTATCTGTGATGCTCTGTATGCATACCTTTAACGTGGACAGAAGGCAAAGTTATATGTCTATCTGTGATGCTCTGTATGCATACCTTTAACGTGGACAGAGGGCAAAGTTATATGTCTGTCTGTGATGCTCTGTATGCATACCTTTAACGCGGACAGAGGGCAAAGTTATATGTCTGTCTGTGATGCTCTGTATGCATACCTTTAACGTGGACAGAAGGCAAAGTTATAACCGGTTAGATCATAAAGTAAATATATAAATGAACCTTCATTGAAGGCAAGCTTACAAATACTTCCATAGTCCTCCGTTTTCATAAACCACTATCGGCGAGACCATCTGTTTCCTATTGAAACATTCACAAGTCTTAATTTATTCCATTCTTTCCCGTTTTTTTTTCTTCAACTTCAGTATATTTTCAGCACATGTCAATTATTTTGTGGCTTATTTTTATTGTATATACTCGTCTGCATTGCACATAAAACTCAATTAAGCCTTATGGTTGAGAGATTTCACTCTAATTCAATAATATACAATCACTTCAACCCATTTGCATCGCAGACGTTTCTTCCGCATGAAATACTGCACTAGTGTAAAATAAATCCTATGCTGATGGGGACAGGCAAAACAGTACTTTATTACTGTCGGAAGCATCGGTTTTGTTTGGTGTTTTACGGTACATCAACACCTTGTAGGTTATATTGTGCCGCGGGAAGTAGAGTAAAGTGCCTTGCCCAAGAACACGCCACGGTAGCTGATCTGGGCTGTTCCGATCGTGGGAATGGCACCCTTCTAGTCACAAGTGCAACACCTTAACCACTGAGCAACCTAGGCTCTACCAGTAAGAAGCATTTACACATTTTATATAGCTTGCAAAGTTCGATAACTGGCAGGAAAATTGTTTCATTAGTTTCATCTACGGCATTGACATTACTTCGAAATAGAAATCACGATAGAGTGATTTATTCATTCTTTATTTTCACAAAATAAAGTATACTTTACTGCATTTTAAACTATATATATATATATATATATATATATATATATATATATATATATATATATACATACATACATACATACATACACACACATGAATTTTTTTATGTTGCAGAATGGATTAATGCTTTTTGGTTAGAAATGAGTTGAAAAACTACAACTAAAAACACTACACCATCTTTCTGTTGAAACAAATCCAATTCCTATAAGTAAGCACGCATCAAGTAGGTAGTTCTGGGTAATTCCCGGCAATAAAGACAGTAATTTGTTTCTTATAATAGAAACTAAAAGACTGTACATGTTATTCTTGCACTAATTCTTACCACTCCTTCCGTACTCGTGTATAACCCGGGTCCAAATGCAAAGAACATAGACCTTGATCTGCCGTTGCATAATGCGCCAGCACATCAGGGTCTATGTTGTTTGTTCTACTGATTAGTCCTTACAAACTGCAGAGACTCAGATCTGCCGGTGCATTATGCGACGGCAGATCTGGGTCTATGCAATTTGCAGTTGGTATTTATTTATACGCGAGTAAACACGGTCCTTACTGACAAACACCTAATTCAAATGGAAATTTGTATTGGATCAGAAAGAAAGTATAACAGATTAATTTAAACTCTAATCTCTTATATAACCCAATTTTTCTTTAGCTAATATAAAAGCCATCCTCAAATTTACACATTATCAAAACTGGAATGGACAATTACTAAGTATATTCATTTTTATTTCAAAAATGTATAGTCTCAATATACTACTTGTTCAATTATAAGTCCCTGCATGAGGTGCTGACAATTTAGGCTAGAAATGTATTCATGGAACATGAATGCCTCACCAACCACAGTGTACGAGAATATGACTGTCTGAGACTGATGTAAACGTAACATGTAACTGGACGGAAGGACGGACGGAGTACGCACGTACGTACAAGAGTAACACTATATGTCCCAACCACATTCGTGATGGAGCATAACAAATAATTACTGATAATGCTAAAATATTGAAATACTGATGAAAAAGGAAATAGGTCAGGTATCTGGTAAGAGTGATGGACAGCTGGTGTTTTCACACAAGGTTTTAAATTGCGACATCATAATTAAATCAATTGACAGGTGTCCCTCTCTGTAAAGATTGCTCTAAATCGTAATGGATCGGCAAAATTGACAAAAAGATCAATGCTGTTAGAAACTGAATTCCCTTCTACACACCCTTTCGGAACGTGAGATATTAGATCGATACTGGGCGTTTAACCATGTCTGACAATATTGCTGGTGAGAATTAGATCCTGAAATCTAAATCATGCTATATATATTTCGTATGGTACATAAATCACACTATGGTACATAAATCATACTATGGTACATAAATCATACTATTAGGGAATATATGTGAGCACAAGACCACTGGATACATTTCAAACAGTAAGGACCTTTTGGCGTGAGCACAGCCCAATTACCATACTATTGTGTGAAACAAATGTGAGCACCCTTCCATATTACTGCATAAAAACTAAAAATAAGAGACCACTTCCCGTCAAACTATTGCACAGCGGAGGTTATTATTTTACATAATTAAAACAGATTATTAAGCCACCTACCTCACTACTGAAACTCAGAAAGACAAAACATCAATAGCTGAGAAAATTAAGTCATCATTAACCAATGAGCGAAAACCAATGTTCACATTGATCAGAAATTACAGTAATATATCTGCTACGGACTGAATTAGATCAAGGGTATAATCATTGGATTTCAAAACCAAAGTTTGATGGATCGAGTCTCGCGTTCGCCAAAATATTTTGCATATTAAATTGAGTACCACCTTAGGTCCTAAAGCTGGACACATAAAATGCAGATCAAAATACCTCTGCGTTTGAAAAGTTCCAATAGTTTCAAGACATGCCCACAGCAAAATCATGCAGATGACGTATGATACAGCATGACACAGAATTTCTTTCTTTCTTTTGTAGTCTTTTGCTTATATGCATTAATAAGGAAAGTGGACCAGTGCCATTAGAGTAATACAGTAAGTAGTTTCGTGCTTTTGTTTTTATGCAGTAGAACGGCACATACGCTAGTATGGTTTTTACATAATAGTTCGTTAATTGGGGTTGAGGGTGGCGTGCAAAGCCTTCAAAATAAAGAAGAGTTAAGTAAAAGAAGATATATTTTACCACTATTTACATATACTGAGAGGTTTAAAATTGGGTGGCATCAGAACGTGAAAATAATAATAATGCTGCTCGTTAAAGCAATCATTACATCTAAATCTAATATCCTCTTATGGAACCAAAACAGGCTTTGTCTTTTGCATAGGATTTGATTTCTTCTGGTTGAGTAAACAATCATATTTCGTTTATTCGACATTGTCCAGTAAAAACAATGCTTAGAATAATTGGCGTTCAGATAATCGACTCTGTATTTGTATAGTAGAAAAGTGGGTGGTGGTTTGTGGGGTGGGGTGTAGTATGGTTTTGATTTGAATAAACTGAACATTTTGATAATAGTGGTCAGAATATTTGAGGCTCTACGGTATGAAGTTGTAATGGTTTCTTTGTATAGGCAAAAAAAAAAACCCCCACAATGAACCATATTCCAACCATAACAAAATTAATATATTTGTACACAATGGTAGCTTTGTTAAAAATTGTTGAACGTTTTTGGCCAAACGCAACAAATCTTTGAATGTTTTTGTCCAAATGCAGCCATTTTCATGGCAGCTCTCTCTATCTATCTCTCTCGATTTTTGCCTCCACTGACTGTGAAGTTTTAACACTTGTAGGCAAAGCAGTCTAGTGAGATATTAACGTAGTTCACATAGGAATGGTTTAGAATATTGGCAATAAAATTACATTACATCTAAACATTTGGATGTCATATTGGATACAACTATAGTTGTACTTTCAGTCTGGCCAAAATAAACGGATTATTGAACTGACCAATGATCTCCGGAAAGACTCGACAAGTGAAATTACAGTAATTACGCGTTACACGTGGGTATTGCAATGGATATAATAATAAAACCTGGTTCTACTGAAGAGTTCATCCAGAGTTTAGCCTAAGGTAATTTATAGGGGTAAATTATGAAGTTACTCTGACTTAGTCAAAGTCAATACAGTCCAATGTGTAATTCAAGACAAAACATTTAATTATAAAGTCAATACAGTCCAATGTGTAATTCAAGACAAAACATTTAATTATAATATGTGCCATATGATCACGGAAACAAATACTTAATGCTGCAAAATACAAATGAATGTGGAGAATTATCATGAAGGATATGCTCAGTTTCTTATGTCTTCATAACAATGTAAAAATAATATATGCATTATATAGACTTCAATCTTTTACACAAATGTCTAGTGTTCAGATTAAGTATATGTATCTTTTACACAAAAGTCTAGTGTCCAGATTAAATACAGGTATCTTTTACACAAAAGTCTAGTGTCCATATTAAGTACAGGTATCTTTTACACAAATATCTAGTGTCCAGATTAAGTACAGGTATCTTGTACACAAAAGTCTAGTGTCCAGATTAAGTACAGGTATCTTTTACACAAAAGTCTAGTGTCCAGATTAAGTACAGGTATCTTGTACACAAAAGTCTAGTGTTCAGATTAGGTACAGGTATCTTGTACACAAATGTCTAGTGTCCAGATTAAGCACAGGTATCTTGTACACCAAAGTCTACTGTTCAGATTAAGTATATGTATCTTTTACACAAAAGTCTAGTGTCCAGATTAAGTACAGGTATCTTGTACACAAAAGTCTAGTGTCCAGATTAAGTACAGGTATCTTTTACACAAATGTCTAGTGTCCAGATTAAGTACAGGTATCTTTTACACAAAAGTCTAGTGTCCATATTAAGTACTTGTATCTTTTACACAAATGTCTAGTGTCCAGATTAAGTACAGGTATCTTTTACACAAAAGTCTAGTGTCCAGATTAAGTACATGTATCTTTTATACAAAAGACTAGTGTCCAGATTAAGTACATGTATCTTTTACACAAAAATCTAGTGTCCAGATTACGTACAGGTATCTTTTACACAAAAGTCTAGTGTCCAGATTAAGTACAGTTATCTTTGACACAAAAATCTAGTGTCCAGATTAAGTACACGTATCTTTTTAGACAGGAAAGGATTTAAATAGAAATACAATTTCCAGTATGATCAGATCAGGCAGACTAGCTACAGACTTCAAGGGTTTAGGGTGTAGAGGACATATCTACAGTTAAATCACATAAATATAAACATAGAAATAGTCATGGAACTTTGTTTTGGTATACTAACAATACATTTCATGACATCTGTTGTCAATCTCCAGCATCTGCTAGATAATCTCCAGCATGTATGACATATTCTTAACCTATCTTAAGCACCCGCGCGCGGGAAACAAGATCTCTACAATTATATTAATAGGAAATATTACACCAATACTAATTTAATGTAAACTTTATGAAACTACTTTAGTAGTGTTATATCCACGAGGTGCTTGCAGCAAAAGGCGTTTTGTACTTTTTTTGGGTTATATTATACCCCACGAGGTGCTTGCAGCAAAAGGCGTTTTGTACTTGAGTTGTGTTATATCTAACGAGGTGCTTGCAGCAGAAGGCGTTTTGTACTTTTTTTGGGTTATATTATACCCCACGAGGTGCTTGCAGCAAAAGGCGTTTTGTACTCGAGTTGTGTTATATCTAACGAGGTGCTTGCAGCAGAAGGCGTTTTGTACTTTTTTGAGGTTATATTATACCACACGAGGTGCTTGCAGCAAAAGGCGTTTTGTACTCGAGTTGTGTTATATCTAACGAGGTGCTTGCAGCAGAAGGCATTTTGTACTTTTTTTTTAGTTGTATTATATCCCATGATGTGCTTGCAGCAAAATGCGTTTTGTACTTGAATAGTCTTATATCCCACGATGTGCTTGCAGCAAAATGCGTTTTGTACTTGAGTTGTGTTATATCTCACGAGGTGCTTGCAGCAAAAGGCCTTTTGTACTTGAGTTGTGTTATATCCCACGAGGTGCTTGCAGCAAAAGGCCTTTTGTACTTGAGTTGTGTTATATCCCACGATGTGCTTGCAGCAAAAGGCCTTTTGTACTTGAGTAGTTATATACCGTATGTGGCCACTCATCGAGGCAAGAGTCGTAGTGATTCAGTGGTTAGCGTGCCAAACCCTACCATTGGATCTACCCAGGTAGGCTACCACGATGTGTCCGTGGGCAAGGCACTTTACTCCAACTGCCTCAACACTCTATAACCTATTTGTTTTGATGTGCCGTAGAACACCAAACCAAACCAAACGTAACGGTAAAAACCTTGCATTACTCAGTCATGTTGCTGTGTGTCACTGGTAAGCATTACGTCATAGTTTCCGACGATCTTGATGACGCGACGTCATGATGCAAATCAAGGTGATGATGATGTTATAAAAAGTGTAAGGTAGAATGTAAGAAACGAAAATATCTCCAAGGCCACATGCCATTTTATTTACTTTTGATAGCCCGGATACACGAAGCATCCACACAAAGCCATATATTGCAAAACATTTTCCTCAGATTCTAGGCATGCCATTTTTGAGCATAAACCAATCATTGCAGTTTTAAAAATTATTTTGTCAATGTTTTTGAATAATTATGTAATTTAAGTTCGTAATAATATCACTTCGAGGAGACACATGTTGACACCATTGTTCCGGAGAAATTCGCCCAGCCCTTTTTGTCGAATCTCCAGGATGTTTCTTCTATAAGTTTAAGAGATCACAACTCATACTCTGCCTGAAACGCGATTTGGATGTCTTTGATTGTGTATGAGAGAAATAAAAAGATAGCATTTTATGAATCATAAACCTGGTAGATAGTATAAAAAAGAAAATCATTACGGTTCATCCGGTCAATCCAAACCAAATTTATATGGCTACCATATCCGGATTTATCGTGTCTGTACATTTTCCAGAACAAAGGTTACCGTTTAATTAGATAAATCAATCACTCTGAAGATTGGAAGCTATATTACCTGCTATCGATGAACTTATGCCGTATAGATTTCCACTAATTAGCACTTTTCAATTATAAGAAGAGGAAGGTAATCAGGATGGAACTCGGTGAAAATTATCAGCTGTATGTGACATAAATCGTATTGAACTCACTGACTCCAGATGTTAACGATAGGTACAAAGTAATTAGGCAGTCTGTGCCTTGACTTCAAACCAGATCTTCTTAATAATGAAAGTAAAAAAATGTGAAGAACCATAATTGTGGATGAAGCCACAATTTCTGTGACACTAGAACCCTTTCATTTACATCAAGAACAAAATTCTGAAATATATGCCTGCAGGTTCTTCAAAAATTATGCCCTGAAGGCTGATGGCTTATTATCGGAAGTTTGTTTGAATTCCTCGTTTTTAAGAAACCAATTATCGTCAATATTTTCTAGACAAGAATATCTAGATGCATTATTGGTGGCAAATATTGAAGATGTCAGGGAATTCTTGTAGTAGATATTGAAATTGCCTAGCAATAACAATCACTTTCGCGTAACACCCATCCGTTGCATAAGCAGTTTGATGTCTAAAAGCATGAGCTATGAAATAAACCTTAATATTATTCTACCCTGAATAAATTGCAAAGGCACATAAATGTTGAAGTACTGTTCAGAATCATGACATAAAAGAACCCTTCAGACAATTTAAAAATTGGAATGACTCTCTTTTCTGTGCACTCGATTTTGTTAGATGACCTTTCCTTTTCTGCGTCAAGATCTATTTTGAATATTTTTCTGAACCCAAAGGATCTTATAATGGACCAGGCTTTACTTCCAAACCCCCTTAAATATGACGGAACCACTTGCTGAGTCTAGGATGCAAAGGTTTTAATCAAAGCTTTATTACATTACTATGATAATCTGAGGCCTCTGGCTGTAATAATATCAACCACTGCAATGCACAGGCTAATTTTTTAAATTTTTTTATTTGTTTTTTGTTGTAAAATTTAACTACTCGATAGTATGTATGCTGGTAAACATGAAGCGGTACGAAAGAAATGCGAAAAGATAAAATGCGTGATGTTCTCAAACTTGAACACCTAAGCGAGTCAAGCCTTGTTTATCATTACAATGGCTGTAGGTTATGAACATAATGTGATGATATATTTTTTATCTGATGCTGCATCAAAGCGTGAATTACATATTCTACTAAATATAATATTTTTCGAAGTATATTTCAGTGAATTATTTTTCACTCTCTTAATAGTTTATCCAAATTGTATCGAGAATTGAATTCTGACGTTTACGCCCTCGGGCAGGTTTTCCATACAAGAAAGGCCTGCAGGCGCGTCATTTATTATCGGACATTTATTTCATTTCTTTGTCCCAAATATGTGAGCTGAAAGAAATCTCTGATCAATATTTCATGAGAACGCATCATCTTAATTTACTCGCTAAGTATTTTACATCCAAGATGAAGGGATATTGTGGATTTTCGTGCAATATAATGAACAACATGCCAATTTGATACAAAGAAAATTTTATTTTATAACGAAGCGCCATAGAAGCTTTGTGTGTGTATCTTAATTATTCGCGGCAGATACTGAAGTTGTCAGGCAATTATTGTAGAGGATATTGAACGTGTCATGCAATATCAATCAATATCATGCAATAACCATCCCGTGTATAAGCATTTTGATGTCTAAAGCATGAGCACTCAATATATGAAATCCTGAGCCAAGCGTGCATGCATATTGATGATGAAGCATTACTCGGAATCATATCAAAACGAAATCCTTCATACATTCGAATGATGGAAGAAATAAATCCTTCTTTTCTTTACACCCTATTATGTTTAATAATGTTAATCCTTGGTATCACTGGCTCCTTTGCATATCATTCTGGGCTTAAGTGCTGATCTATTCGGCTAGCGCTTACGTGCTGATCTATTCGGCTAGCGCTTAAGTGCTGATCTATTCGGCTAGCGCTTAAGTGCTGATCTATTCGGCTAGGGTTTGCATAGTAACACTCATTATTTGGAATGAACCATTAACTCAACTTAGTATCTAAAGGTTGTAAGCATATATATTATTTATATGCTCATGTAAGACCCAGTTGGGTTCAGTGTAAGTTACTACTGCCATTTGTTGGCCACTACCTGTAGAGAAAGATAAATTTCTAATGTTGTTTCTTTTGACATTATACTCTTCAACAGAATGCATGCTAAATAAATGTTGTTGTTGTTGTTGTGGGTTTAACGCCATTTTTCAGCACATGATAGGCTATACATGGCGGCCAGTTTTATCTGGTGGAGAAAGAACCCGGGAAAACTCCGGGCAGAACCACCGACCCACGGAAAGCTACTGGCAAGCTTTCTCACATATCCACATTGGCCGAGCCCGAGACTCGAACCCACGCAGACAGAGGTGACACGGCAGTGATCGGTAAAGGCGAGTGCCTTAGACCACTCGGCCACCCTAAATAAATGTAAGAGAGAGAGAGAAGAAACATACGAAACGATGAAAGAAAATATATGGTGTACTAGAACTTGGACATCCACACGAGTCGAGTAACAGTTTATCACTGAAATGATTGAAGTAAAAAAAATTATACTATTAAATATTTACATCTTTTGTTGCATCGAAATATTACTGAAAGACAATGGACGGTAATCTTCGTGTAGGCAATTCTCATGAAATTTACGTTTACACTGCATGTCAAATTTAATAGTGGATCCGCTCTATATCGAAATTGATATCTTTAAAGCACAACCATACCAGCAGATTCTTCATAAATGATGGGCTGCAAGCTTTCCATTGGAAATGTATTTTAATTCTTCGGCCAAATATTAGTGGCTGAGTAAATCTCCTTTCAGGTAGCCCAGTGCACGTTCCACATAGGTTCATGAACAGATATAATCTCAATTTACTTGCTTAAACGTTTATGTTAAAACTGTGTCTATGATGTTGGTTTGCTTGCAATTTTATGAAACAACACGCCATGCAGATATAAACAATGTTTTATTTCATCAGGAAGCACCTTCTAATCCTGGCAAGTCTACCTCCATTACTGGTGGCAGTCATTAAAGATAACGGTTTATTATTGTGTCAACATTGAAGATGACACGCACTAAAAATCAATTTTACAGAATACACATAAGCACTTTATTGTCTGAAGGCGTGAACTATGATAATAACCTTTATATTTGTAATCCTAAATAAATGTTTGAGCCATATTTATGTTGAAGTATTATTCAGAATCATAACCAAAAAAATCCACGCTCCTCACAGCTGATAGTCCTTCATAATATATCACTGCCGTAAGGCTGTTTTGACCCCTGTGTCATCTAAACCTTAATACGTCGTCTCCGCGCATGAGTACACGAGTACACTGACTGAATCCCACCTTATTTCTCTTATCACAGATTGAAATCCAACAAAAAAATGATGGAAAAAGAACCAGACTTTGTCTTGCGGCTCAGATGCGCTTCATTGTGATGCCATCCGTCTATTGTGACGCTACCGCATGCCATCTTCTAATATCGTCAGCCCTGTGTTCTAACACTGCAAGTAAAGAATTCCTGAGTTTTTCCTCATAGGTATTTTGGCAAAATCTTCACATTCTGCACCAAAACCATTGTATAAAAAAGACCGCAGCCAATGCAATCTAATTTGACTGCGATGCAATTATCAGAGAGTATGGTTTTCTCCTGGTGGCATTTTAGCACCAAATTTACAGTGTTGTACCAGTGGCATTATCATGCCCAATGGAAGTAACCCATTGTGCGGAGTATGAAAAACTCTTTAAACAATTTAATGAACATTTCTCTTTGTATACATTTAACATAAAAACGTCCCTCCTCTATATCATTCTTTGAACAATACTTTTTTAGTTGAAGTGGCTCTCTTTTCTTTTCTTCTAGGTAAGTGTATTGACATGTAGGTATCGCTTGTGCATACACTGGGAGCTGTAGCTGCAGGCCTGCACACAGGCGGATCAGGGCATAAATTCGCTTTTCACTTGACCAAAGCAGCAGTGGAACTCGGCAGCCTCCTGGACAACTGAGCAGCTCTTTTTAGGATCACACTGCTCACCTCGTATCATAAGGATGGGGCTAGAAAAAAGGTGACCTAAACATTGTCTGCTTCACTTAACACCGCGGCTGACGGGGATCCCACCTAAGCGGTCGAAAATCTAAGAAGAGGACAAAGGTGACGCAACTCGCCATTGGCGCCTGGAATGTGCGCACACTAATGGACAGTACATCAGCAGATAGACCAAAGAAAAGAACAGCTCTGGTTGGTAGAGAACTGGCCAGATTCAACATCCAGATAGCAGCCCTGAGTGAAACTCGCCTAGCTGAGGAAAGGCGATTCACCGAAGTAGGAGCCGGCTACACCTTTGTCTGGAGTTACCGAAGTAAAGAACAGCAACGTGAAGCTGGTGTTTGGTTTGCCACAGCTAGTCAGCAAGCTCACAAATCTTCCAAATGGGTGTGAATGACAGACTAATGAAAATGAGAATCCCACTGTCTGGAGAAAAAAAAAAACATGCAACTATCAACAGAGCCTATGCACCCACCATGACCAACCCAGATGAGATCAAGGATACAATTTATGAAGACCTGGAGTCTTTTATCGGAGATCTACCGAAGGCAGACAAGCTCATCATCCTTGGTGACCTCAGTGCTAGAGTTAGCACAGATCACCAAACATGGCAAAAATGGCTTCGGCAAATGTAACAACAACTGACTCCTCCTACTGAGCAAATGCGTTAAATACGACCTCCTAATCACCAACACAGTCTTCCGTCTGCCAAACCGTAACAAGACGTCTTGAATGGAGCCACGCCTGAAGCACTGGCATTTCATTGACTACATCATCACCAGGACAAGAGACAGGCAGCATTCCGAGTGACGAAGGTCATGAGAAGTGCAGAATGCTTGACTGACCACAGGCTCATAGTCTCCAAGCTCAATATCCAGATTCAGCCAGGCAGATGGCCACAAGGCAAAAAAGTGCCCCAAAAGCTCATTTTCTCCAAATTGAAACAGAAGAATGTGAAGCAGACATTTCTCGAAGAACTGTGCAAGACAACTAGAAACTATTGATGCGAACTTCGAGATTGTCGAGAACAATTGGGCATCCTTCAGAGACTCTGTGTACTCAGCTGCATCCAAAACCCTCGGTCCCACCACACGTAAACATCAAGATTGGTTTGATGAAAATGATGTTGCCATACAGAGACTACTGAATAAGAAGCATCAGATACAACAGGCCTGTTTAGAAGACAGCATTTCATCATCTAAGAAGGCAGCTTTCAACAACATCAAGGGGACTGTCTAGTGCAAACTCAGAGAGTTGCAAGACTCATGGCTGAGCAACAAGGCATATGAGATTCAGTCCTACGCAAACATGACATGAAATACTTCTATGATACTTTGAAGACAATCTACGGGCCACGTTCAACAGGAACATCTCCAATATGGAGTGCTTGCAGCACCACACTGCTCAATGACAAAGAAAATATATTACAAAGATGGACAGAACACTTCAACAACATCCTCAATCAACAATCATCTGTCAGTGATAAGACAATTGATCGACTACGCCAAGTGGAAATCAACATATCATTTGCCGATTCTCCCACGCTGACTGAAATTGAAAAAACAATGGACCTACTGTCAAATGGCAAAATACGCGGATCAGATGCTATACCAGCAGAAATCAATAAAGCCGGAGGCTCGCACATGACATAGAAATTGTCTGGACTCTTCCAGTCAATGTGGACTCAAGGAACTATACCCCGGGAGTGAAACGATGCATCAATTGTCCACTTGTACTAGCGGAAGGCAACAGACAATCCTGCGACAACAATCGAGGTATCTTCTTGCTGTCAATAGCCGGCAAAATCCTCGCCAAAATTCTGCCGAATTGCCTTGTGCATCACATGGATCGAGGGCTCCTGCCTGAGAATCAATGGGGTTTCAGGAAGGGATTAGGGACCACAGACATGGTGTTTGCAGCTCGTCAACTCCAGGAGAAATGCCAGAAATAGAACTCTAACCTGTCCACAACATTCATCTCTTTACAAAAGCCTTTGACACAGTCAGTCGTGGGGGTCTTTGGAAGATCATGACAAAATGTGGTTGCCCAGAGAAATGCATCGTAATAGTTCGGCAATTCAATGATGGCATGCTCGCTCGTGTCGTGGACGACGGCGAGGCATCTGAACCATTCCCAGTCACCAGTGGAGTCAAGCTAAGCTGTGTGTTGGCCCCAACCCTCTTTATTATGATGTTCCCTGCCATGCCTACTGATGCCTTATGTGGCTATGACACTGGGAGTTACATCAGATGCCGGACTGATGGCAAGCTTTTCAATATGAGGAGACTACGGGCAAAGACGAAGTTACAGGAAGTGACTGTTCGTGATCTCTTATTTGCTCACGACTGTTTCCTGAATGCCAAATCTGAGTCTTACATGCAACAGAGAATGGATTATTTCTCTTCAGCTTATGAGAATTTCGGTCCCACAATCAGTATCAAGAAAACACCAACCTGCACCAGGAAAGCCTTACGTAGAGCCTAGCATCACAGTAAATTGCCATACCCTCCTATCAGTGGACAAGCTCACCTATCTCGGCAGTACACTGTCACGTGCAGTCCACATCGACGATGAAACGGTGTACAGACGCCATGCCAAGAGGATGAGGAAACTGATGAAGACAAGATGGCAGGACAGAGTCCCAGACAATGAGGTTCTCAGACGAACATGCATTCCAGACCATGTCACCAGGATATCAGAAGAGCGACTACCAAAGAAGATCTACGTAAAGCTAAGGAAAGAAAGCGATCTTGGGGTGATCAGAAGAAACGGTTCAAAGATTCCCACAAGTCATCATTGAAACATTCAACATTGACCCTGAGGCTTGGGAAGATCATGCACAGGATTGATCCATCTAGAGCAGTCTAATTCTTTACTGGAGCTACAGACTGCGAACTCAGGAGAATTGCAGAGACAGTGCAGAAGTGCGAGGAGCGTAAATCTCAGAACTGCAAGACGTCCTATATTGATCAAGGAATCTCAAGCGGCATTTCCTGTCCAGTGTTCCACAGACAGTTCAGAGCACAAATTGGCCTGATCAGCCACTCACGTACTCGCAGAAACCAAACCCCAGTTAGTGATGTCATGGTCATCTTCGACCTCGAAGGACTAACAATAGGTATCACTACACTAATTGAGTCAATCAGTTTCCTAAGAAAATAATTAAAATTTTGTCTGTTTTTCCCTGGGAATTCGCTAATCAGTGAAGAATATTACTTGCATTGAATAGAATGCAACAATAAATCATAAACAGAAATACAATGATTATTGAGTTCAGCCTATGGGCTTTAGCGTAGGTTGACAAAGGAAACATGTTTATTCGGTCGGTTCCATAAAGGCAACTTGCACTAAAAGTTCCGGTTCTTTCATTCAAATGAAACTACTTCCAAAAAATATGCAGCACAGACTATGCTAATTTTTGGATATGTTGTGTGCAAGTTATTACCTAACATAAGTAAGAGAGTCTTGGTGCATCTGAACGTATAACCAATGCAATGAGTTCATCAAAACTATGTGTAAATGAAGGAAATAGATAGGGAACTTAGTTTAATGATACTTTGGATAGCATAAAAGGGAAATCCACCATGAAAGCATCGATTTAATAATTAGGCATCCTAAATGCATTTATAGATAATATTTTAATACATGCGAATGAAGCAAGTAACTAGATCTGCTATTTGGTGTACATCTGAAAAAAATACAATGCTAACAAATATATTTTTGTCCTTATTTAAGGTGGGAAATATTAGACTTAGACGAAATTTCTTTCTTACAAATTCACCTACTATACACATCAATATGTCACATGGTTGCATAGCTTTGAATGTATTTAAAACTTCATTTGGATGCAACTAAAACTTGATTGCATACCTAATAATTTCATGTGGGGTTTTTTCACCCCTCGGGTACTGCTATAATGTGAATAGGACTCATGTGAGATGGGACAATGGTAATTTTGTTCAGGAACTGGCAACGTAACTGGAGAAAGGCTCAGTCTATCTTGTCAAGAATTATGAAAACAGATATTTCGTGACCATCTCTATATAAACGAGTTTGATGTGTCCATTCAAGATGACACAGCGCCAATTATAATGCATACATTGGAGCTCGCGGTCTCAACAATTGTAAGGAATATAGTAACTGTTGGCTCTGAAGGCATTAAATTCTAAAATTCACCATTTTCAACGGTTTAAATATCTTCTAACAATTGAAAATCAGCATGCAAATGAATTTATAACACTATTTCATTCCAAGGTGTGTGTAGACCAGATGTAAAAGCAACTAATATCTATGTAGATTTGTACTTCCGAATATGGTCAATCAATCTCAAAACGTTTCATATTTCACCTTAGGTGCACACAAGTGATATACTTTCTTCAGATCCATGTATTGAGAGAACTGAAGTAACGTTTTTAACCTTTTTGGGCATCTTATTTACAAAGCATCAACATGGGTGGAGATCGTGGCCAAAAATGATGACATTTATTTTTACATTTTAAAAATATAAATATTAAACAATATATATTCAGCAAAATTGGTCTTTACAAATAAACTAGTTATTCGTGTGTGTATATATGTATTCTGACTAGCTCAGACACATCAAGGAAAGTTAATATTTTGATGCCTATGGCAAGTGAGTAACAGTGTTTTGACCTTACATTTGTCACCAATGGCATCACATAACACAGCACTTAGACCGTTCTGTAAAATAAACTGTAGTCTGAAACAAACTACACTTCAGAAAATGCAACCAAACTTTGCAGTTGTTCTTCAATCCTGCTACAGATACAGAAAAAGAAAATGTATTACATAACTGCTTGTTCTGTCATCTCTTCAATGTATCACTATATTTACAGAGCCAGTCAGCTTTTATTGCATCCTATTATAGTGCCTAAGAAAAATATTATAATTTTGTTCTGACTTTTTTCCTGGAGAATTGCCCAGCGTGAAGAATGTTATTTGCATCGAATATAAAGCAGCATTAAATCCTAAACCGAAAGTAAAGTAGTGATTGAGTTCAGCCTCTTGGTTCTTGCGTAGGATGACAAATCAAACCAGGTGTGATTCGGTAAAGGTCACTTGCATCATACATTCCAGTTATTTGATTTAAATTCTACAACCATTTACAGAAACGCAACACAATCTCCTAGAACATTTATGACAATCTAATGATGTGAAAAGGAATACAATCTTTAGAGAAGATTTGGGAATGCTGATTTCCAACAAACAGACAACCAGCAGATGCCATAATTAGATTTAAGTTTACTTGTTGTAAGTGAGGAAAAAAATTCCAAGTTATAGCCATTTTGAGATAAAGTGAAAATGAGTTTGTGATTGGAGGCCAGATTCATCGAGAACACATGGAGACATCATTGCAATTGATACAAGCAGATGATCAATGCAAGGAACATTATGTCTATTTCTTAGAGATTCCATGCATAAAATGTGCATGTCTAGAGACAAAGAGACCATCTGTCTAACCTTGGTAAGGACAAAAGACCAATTATTTTATCCCTAAGGAACAGCATAATTTGCTATGGCATTCGGATGATGATCAAATGTTAAAATATATCGTATCAAGATATTAAGATAAGTATTGTTTGTAGCCATGGTGATAGTTCAAAGTCTGAGAAAGATAGTTTTGAGTACAATGCTAAGAAGTAAACGGAAATTACAGCAAGTCTAGGGCTCTTGAAAAATAGGAAATAATTTAAAAACTTTAAAGAAAAAGACATGGCTCGATTTCAATGGAAAGTAGAGGATTATTTAGCCATCTGCTGGATGGACAGAAGGAGACTGAATATGAAAATAAATATAATTAAGCATGGCCATTGCTTAATTACAACTTCCTATCAGTGATTTAGACATCAAATAGCTAAATCAGCTGGAATAAATGAATATAACAATAAGAACTGAATCATAACTGATTTGGCCCTGACGCTGCCTGAACATAGGGCGAATCGAAGTTAACCTTTTAAGGGCTTTTTTAATTCTGGCCACAAATGCTCAAAACTTTTTTTCTGAGCAGGAAACTAAAGAGCAGTCACAGCTTGAAATATATTTTACATTCCATAGCTTTACTCAGAACAGAACAGAATCATGGAAATTTCAGCTATTCCGATATTTCTGTTCATCTTGATGAATACTTGATTTCTTAACTGACTCTCTTAGATCATACATTTTTTTTTTTTGCGGTTTGCGCCTGCGTTGAATGTCTGTACTTGGGGAGTTTAGAGAATCAGGGGGTAAAAAGTTATTTCTTTGTGGACTTAATGTTTGCAAGGCTAGTAATTCTTTAGTGTCATTTAAACAATATTTAAAAACATTTTTCTTCTTTGTTTCATTCTGTTCATCCAAACGTCTTAACAAGAGTCCCTGGAAGAGACTTGCGCTCTACTGAGAAATTCAAGATAAGACCTTTCTTCCTTTTAACTGCTAAGTGTTGAAACCATCTCTGATATTCTTCAGCAATAACAAGATTTTAAAATTTGCTGCTGTGGTGGACATATTGGATGTACGATTGGCACCATTTTCATTTAGGACCAACTGGACATCATAATAAGTCTTCTCATGCAAAACACATGCCAATGACTTTTTATTCAGGAGGATTAGCTATAAAAAAAAATTTCAAGATGGCTGGTGTGGCGGCCATACTGGACATCAGATCGGCATCATTTTCATTTAGGACCAATTAGACATCATAAGAAGTCTTTTATTTAAAACACCATGATGATATGATCATCGATTCAGGAGTAGCGTTAACAAGATTTCAAGATGTCTGCTGTGACAACCATAGTAAACATCAGATCGTCACCATTTTCTTTTGGAACAAATAGTATACCATAAGAAGTTTTTTGGTGAAAACCTCATGATAATATGACTTTTCGTTCAGGAAGAGTAGCGATAACAAGATTTTTTCAAGATGGCTATATCGCACGTCAGATTAGCACCATTTTCATTTAGGACCAACTAGATACCATAAGATGACTTTTAGTGAAAACCCCATGTTGATACGACCATCCATTCAGGAGGAATAGCGAGAACAGGATTTTCAACATGACTGCTGTCATATTGGACGTATGAGAAGCACCATTTTCATTTAGGACCAAGTAGACCATCGGATGAATGTGTGTGTAAAGTTTCATGGCAATCTTCAAAGTAGTTTTGGAGCAGTAGCGATAACAAACTTGTGCTAATGGACGGACGGACCAAGGATGGCGGACGAAAGACCATCCCATAAGCTCTTCTGGAATATGACCTGTAAAGCTAATAAGACCTTCAGGAAGTAGCAAAGCTTTTGTCTAATAGTAGAATGTACCTATGATTATTATTTATGAAACCATGACCAAAATAACTGATTCAAATGTTTAAAAAATTCAAAAGAACATGGTAAATATTGTAGGTCTTTTTCTTTTTCCTAGATGATTAAGGAATAGAAATTAGGTTTGCACAAACTGATCTCAGTTTAAGTTCTTGAACATTAACTTGCATGTATAATCGAACCCGTCTTTGAAAAAAACTTCAGATATAACAAATTTCTGGTAATGACGTACTGCTGATCCAAGTCCACATTAACTTCGATTTATATACCTCTCCTGTATTGATCAGAATTTGGTTTTCTCAAACTAATTTCACTGGTCCCTAGTGGTATGTTATAAAGCCGTTCCATGTAATATTTAAGTTTCTTTACCCAGAAAAAAAAGCACCAATGGCGATATGCTCGGATTGCAAAACACCTAAAAATAATCTCTAACCTGAGTGTTGACTGAATATTGATGGCAGACGGACGGACGGATGGGCATCAATTCATAAACCTAAAGTGCTTTGCAATCCGGCCAAAAACGAATGTTTTTACTCATGGATTATTCCCCTCAGCATATAGTACAACCGTTTGAAAAGAACAGATTTAAGAAATTACCGATGTTGACCAATTATTGATGTATTTCATATACATAAATATAATATTGTCTGAATTTAGCCAAGCTTAATTTCAACGAAGTGACTGCACTGGTCTCTAGTAAATCGCTATCAAAGTGTTATATTGTACACTTTCTTTTTTCTCACCTGAAAACTTTTATTTTTCTCATTGCATATTAACCAAAGCATCATGCAATTGTCAAGAAGAATAATTACATTAAACTCCATAGCGTTGGAGTCAGATAATTGTGGAAGACATTAAGTCAACTGTTCCAAAACTCATGCAACCCATTTTGATATGTTCACTGCCGCTTTTGATCACATTAATAGCATGTAATTGTGACATCTAACTGAATATCGATCCCAAAATGCAAACTGAATGACTACTTCAGGAACTGAGTCGCCGGCAAGCTGAAATCGTAAAATCTCAACCATCTTAACATTAGACAGACCAGAGGGGAAACCGTTAGATTATCTTCTCCACAATTTACAAAACCTATTTTGATATCTTCGGTATTAGCTATTGGTTGCTATTAACAAAACCTATGGTGCTTACATGAATATTGATCCACAGAAAGTTTAATTTTATTGGAAAAAGTTTCAGACTATCACAGTTACTGGGACAAAGAAAGTGTTCGACATTCAGCCTCAAAGAGTGAGAATTTAAAGAATTTTTACTTCTGATAATCACATCTGTGACTGAATTTAGATACATTGTAGTTTTTTGATGATGATCTAAATTCCTGGAAATTAAACGTCTCTCAAAGTCAATAACAGCTCGATAAATGTTTTATATGGTTTATATTAAGTATTGTCTCATAGCAGTGTTGGACACATCAATCATCATTTCCCACACACAGCTTTCTCATAAACAAAATCATCAAGAAGCTGTAAAATGTGCACCAGTACACACTTCCAAAGGTTAAATAGTGAGCTTACGTATTGATGGAGTCTCTGTATTAACAAATCCTTCAAAATGCATCATAACGTTACATGCGTTCTGATTCTGATCTGTAGCCTATGTTGTTGTTTTTGCTAATGGCCTAAAAAGTTCTATTCATAATTGTTAAACTTGACCTTAATGTGACATAATAGTAAAATTATTTCTATTTCTAATATCATATGAGTGCTTTCAAAATTTGTTGACATGTAGTAATTCATGGGAAGTATTATATAACGAATGTCGATTTCACGCATTTGGCAATTCCAAAAATCATCTAGTGGTTATTCGTGTGCATCTTTTCAGATACACGGTCAAAAAACCTTGTTTTGGTTGGGCAGAGCCCAATGCAAGTTCTGAAGTTTTTTTTCCCCCCAGAATCCCTAATACATGAGTCCACCTACGTACTGTGATGGACTCAGATATCAAAAACTCTGAGTGACCTCTAGACAAGAATCATCCATCAGGAAGACATCCGTAAAGTGGACAGCTTCCTGACAAAACTCATCTGGATTTGCAATTGGCAATTCCAAAATCATCTAGTGCCGTTATTTGTAGCCACTTATCGGACCTCTAGCTATATAAGCTATGAGGCCTTTAAAGTGACTTGCAACTTCTGTACAGATTGATAATAATATGCCATTTGACGGCATACATTCATTAAAATACAATTTTCAAGTGTGTTAATTAGGTGTTTTGTGACGAAATCTCCATAAGACACGATAATTTAAAAAAAATCATTACATCTTTCACACCTATTCAAGTTGGTTACGCTCCTCATTTGCATTACCTCATTGATAAATGGTTAAGAATTATATTTCATACTTAATTCCATATATAACCTTTCAATTGTGTAACATTATTTAATCTATATTAAGTCATTATGAGTTTTCTGGCATTTTAGTAAGATCTTGTAACAGATTCCAACTATTTCTTTCATTCGTATGAAATGATATGATCGTACATATTCTAATAATTACTTATAGTTACCACCAAGAAATCTGAAACTACTTTGTGAACATTTTGTTCAAATTTAATTGTGATTATTCATACATTTTATGAACAATATTAAATTTGTATTATCATCTATGAATAGCTGGTTCTATTGCCTGTTTAATCAATGGCTTTGCTTGCTCCAATGATCATATACCTTGGATGCTCTCGACAAAATGGTGCAATTGATGAAAGTTTGGTTCAACATGCAAAGACAAAGTTTCAAGTCAGCCAATTTCTAAAACTGTGTCAAATTATGCAGCAAAACGGTGAAAATCAAAGTTTGATTTAGGTAATCATAAATATAGAGCCGCATGCTAAATGTGTTTTCAACCCATAAAGTCCTTGAAAAAGTATTTAACGGAAACGAAGCTTCAACAAAATCATCAAAACATGAAATCTAAGTTAATATAAGTCACAGAGATCTCTTTGCATATATATATATATATATATATATATATATATATATATATATATATATATATATATATATATATATATATATATATCCCCTGACCAAATTGAATGATTCTAGGAAGAATAGTATGCATAGGTCAAAATCTCATGTTATGCGCAAACACTTGACCAAAGCCAGTAAAATACGAAATACAGGTCACGATCAGCGTCTTTTGTTGTAAGAGTATGGAACTAACAGAGATGTATCATCAATTTCATGATTCTAGCATGAACAGTGCCTCAGATATGAATATCAAATACACAATGAAACCCATGTCAGTGAAGCGTAAATTATGGGCCATAATGACCTACTTCTGCAATGAGAAGGCAGTGCTCATCAAGATGCATCATCTTACCAAGTTTGTTTCATGATGCTAGATGGAATAGCATGTACATAGCAAGGAAACAAATTTGGTCCTGAGCTGAGAGCAAACACTTTACTCAGGCCAGTCAAATATAAAATGCAGGTAACAACGATCTTTTTGTACGGGTGTGGTACTAATAGAGATTCCTATAATCATCTAGTTTAATGACTCTAGCATGAAGAGTTGAAACAAAATTTAACCGAAGTCAGCGATTATTCTAGCGATAATTCTACCCTGAAATCAACTTAAAACACAAAACTGAATCAAAGTCAGTGAAGCATGAAATACGGGTCACAGTGACATACTTTTGTGATGAGGTGATAGTACTCATCAAGATGCATCTCCTCATCTCCTTAGTCCCCTTCTCATGGGGTTGATGCGTAGAAACCCACAACAAACTGTTGCCTACGACCTAAAAAGTAAGAATGGTTGAGATGCAGTGAAGTTGTACATATGTATATGCTTTTATACGTACAGACGCTGACGCCATTGCTGGTGTTGTACTATATTTCCCCTCTAATTCGAGGCGAGCTAATGATCAGCATTTGAGCATATGATTTCAAAATATTGATTCGAAACAAAATGGTCGAGAGAAGGGAGAGCTCATTGTCTTTCTCCCTCAACACTAATAAAGATTGCCAAACTATTGCTGTTTAAATTTGCAAAAAATACTGAATTTTTACCATCTATAATGGATATCTGTTTATCCTAGAGAAGTGAGTCACTTATAGAAAGAAAATGAAACCATTTCCTTTCAACTAATCAAAGGAAGAGTTCCTTAGAACGCGCACAAGCCTTGTATACAAAAATCTCCTTGATGTAGCGCGGTATCAGTCAGTACACTGTATGCATATGACGTCAAACAACAGTAGTACACTGTATGCATATGACGTTAAACAACAGTAGTACACTGTATGCATATGACGTCAAACAGCAGTAGTACACTGTATGCATATGACGTCAAACAACAGTAGTACACTGTATGCATATGACGTCAAACAACGTATGCCAGATTTTGTCAGTCCACAATAGGCAAAATTCTTTGGATCCTCGAGCGTTACTTATACAAAGGTTGCTATTAGTTGAACAGCGTTAAACCTCGTGAAAGTCAGAGTAGTTTGCAAACGCTAGTGTAAGAATAATTAGTAGTAGTTAACAAAATAATAGTTACTATTTTTAGCACAGTTTAACGCTACATTTGGTATGGCATGCTAATATTATATTTCTCTCAGAACGAAGAATGATGAAAAACATTTCGCAAAAATGTGTACAGATTTCGGGTAATAAATAACCTAGGGTAATTTCAAATACAACATTCTTTGCGCAAAGTGGGTATGCAACACAGATTAGTTCAACCAGCAGTACTTGTCCGTAGGCTAATTTCTAGGCCAATGTTTAAGTTTGAATGAATGTGTGTGCTAGTAGTGGGAACTACTTTGATGTTAATATCTATTATCTACTGAAGATCTAATTCTATCCTAGGCCGTCAATTAAGCCAACTGGTTCCTGGATCAGTGAAGTAAATTATACCCTGTATTTTTTAATAAGGTAAGGTTCCTTTTTATCTTTTGCTATTACATTTGGAGATTACAAACAATCGTTATAATTTCCATGGACAAAGAGATAACAACAATTGGTTCTTTGATGGTGCAGTTGTTACTTTGTCCTGAATCACCCTTAGAACTGTTTTTCATTTGACACTCGATTGCATGTTTTATGTCCAAAATATACTTGTATCTCATTAATGGTAAAACTAAACTATCTCATAGCATGTATCGGCGATTATTGCAGGATTATAATAATGGGGGATTATAATAATGGTCTAGGCAGAAGTAAATGGATAGAGAGCATTTTTCATAATATCGTATTGGAAACTGGGTTTCAATTTATTTGGGTTAATCAATATATTCCCAATAAATCCTGGTTAGATACAGTCTTTAAGGAAAGACTTTATGATCAATTTATACAGACATGGGAATCATCCATTACTAACTCGACAAAAGCTGATACATATAGAATTTTTAAAACGGAATTAAAATTAGAACATTATTTGTTAAAGACTAATAAAAAATATAAGGCAAATATAACGAAAATTCGAACATGTAATCATTGTTTACCTACAGAGATGGGAAGCTGGGAAAATTTGCCGAGATATGATAGATTGTGCAAACTTTGCACGCAAAACTGTGTGGGAGATGAATTTCATTATCTCCTTGAATGTAGCTATTTAAGAGAACAAAAAAAGCAACTAATACCCAAACATTTCTATGTCAGACCAAACGTACCAAAGTTAAAAGATTATTGAGTTCTGAGAAAGTTGGCGTTTTAAGAAATCTCTCTAAAATGATTGATATTATTTTATCAAAATTTCGTTAATTTCAAATCATCTTTACTCGATGTGTTTGTGTGTTTGTTGTTCTTTCCTTTTTTCGGGAAGAGAAAAGTACCATAGGTTTTTCACTGTAAAGTAATGAGTTTACTACAGATTAATTTGTGTTCCATTTATCGTAATTTATATCCTGTCTTTCCAATTATGTCATCATGCATGTATTTAAGTTTAAACTTGTTCGTATTCCATTGTAGTATTGACCGTGATATTGCTGTCAATCTGATTTAAATTGCAATTATTATTAAAAATTATATCATCCATGACTGATGCACACGCATGCAAAGCGAGATACTAATATTTTACCTCATATGTTGCGTATTGCAACCTGAGTGTAATAAAGAATTTGTCATTATTCGTTTGGAGGAAAGCTGCTATATTAACCGCTTATCATTATCTGAAAGCTGTATGTATTATAATGCTTAGCTGAAAGCTGTATGTATCATAATGCTTAGCTGAAAGCTGTATGTATCATAATGCTTAGCTGAAAGCTGTATGTATTATAATGCTTAGCTGAAAGCTGTATGTATCATAATACTTAGCTGAAAGCTGTATGTATCATCAAAGCTGTATGTATTATAATGCTTATCTGAAAGCTGTATGTATCATAATGCTTAGCTGAAAGCTGTATGTATTATAATGCTTAGCTGAAAGCTGTATGTATCATAATGCTTAGCTGAAAGCTGTATGTATCATCAAAGCTGTATGCATTATAATCCTTATCTGAAAGCTGTATGTATCATCATGCTTATCTGAAAGCTGTATGTATTATAATGATTATCTGAAAGCTGTATGTATCATAATGCATAGCTGAAAGCTGTATGTATTATAATGCTTAGCTGAAAGCTGTATGTATTATAATGATTATCTGAAAGCTGTATGTATTATAATGCTTAGCTGAAAACTGTACGTATCATAATGCTTAGCTGAAAGCTGTATGTATCATCAAAGCTGTATGTATTATAATCCTTATCTGAAAGCTGTATGTATCATCATGCTTATCTGAAAGCTGTATGTATTATAATGATTATCTGAAAGCTGTATGTATCATAATGCTTAGCTGAAAGCTGTATGTATCATCATCCTTATCTGAAAGCTGTATGTATCATAATGCTTAGCTGAAAGCTGTATGTATTATAATGATTATCTGAAAGCTGTATGTATCATCAAAGCTGTATGTATTATAATGCTTAGCTGAAAGCTGTATGTATTATAATGCTTAGCTGAAAGCTGTATGTATTATAATGCTTAGCTGAAAGCTGTATGTATCATAATGCTTAGCTGAAAGCTGTATGTATCATAATGCTTAGCTGAAAGCTGTATGTATCATAATGCTTAGCTGAAAGCTGTATGTATCATAATGCTTAGCTGAAAACTGTATGTATCATAATACTTAGCTGAAAACTGTATGTATCATAATGCTTAGCTGAAAGCTGTATGTATTATAATGCTTTGCTGAAAGCTGTATGTATCATAATGCTTAGCTGAAAGCTGTATGTATCATAATGCTTAGCTGAAAGCTGTATGTATTATAATACTTCATTGACTGTGACATGTAAATAATTATGTATCCTTTAATATATATATATATATATATATATATATATATATATATATATATATATATATATATATATATATATACATTAAAAATAACTTGACTTTTAAAGTGTAGGCAGTAAGCAATTTGATATACCGATACTGTTGGTATATCAGATTGTGATCCGCACATGGCGCATGAATACGCATATATAAACATGGTTTCAACAGTGGTTATTGCTTTTATACTCTCTAGATCAATGATGAATTTCCACTTATTTAATCATAATCGACATAAGAAATTAACGAGAAAAAATATTAATAATCGCCGTTTTCAAGATGAATTAAACATGGTACACAATTTCATTGAAATCCCTTCTGAGAGAGAGAGAGAGAGAGAGAGAGAGAGAAAGAGAGAAAGAGAGAGAGAGAAAATAATTTGAGCTGGATGAAACCCTTGAATTTGAACTTACATCAAGTAACCCACAAGAACCATGGGATTTATCTACAGTGTTCACAATACCAATGATACAAAGTTGCAATAGCCTATCGAAACTGTATTGGTTAGAAGGCACACACATTCTGTAATCTATTTAATGCTTCTTTTTTAAAAAAAAAAAAAAAAAAAAAAAAAAAAACAAACCCAAAACCCCTATATTAGGGTTATAAAACCAGATAATATTTAATTACTAAAATGTCCGAAGGCCGATCTCCCCCTCTCTCTTTCTCTCTCACTGTTTTGGTTGGTCAGGCAGCAAACTAATCGACCAACAGAGAAACATAAAGATGGACAATACAAAAATCTTATGTTAAGTCTCCCCAAACCCCCACCCCACCTCTCTCTCTATCTCTCTCTCTCTCTCTCTGTCTCTCTCTTGGTGGTTTGTCAGCATATCAGTTTTACCAGTTTTACCAGTGTAAGTGTATCTCTCTTGCTTTATCTCTCTCTCTCTCTCTCTCGGTGGTTTGTCAGCATATCAGTTTTACCAGTGTATCTCTCTCTTTATCTCTCTCTCCTCTCTCTCGGTGGTTTGTCAGTATATCGGTTTTACCATTGTATCTCTCTCTCTCTCTCTCTCTCTTTATCTCTATCTCTCTGGACCATCGTCGCAAGCAACGGGAAAAAATCCGTGAAAAAAGAGCGTAGAGTCAGTAATTGGACATTGGCAAGAAGACAGGTATTGTGACTTTCTCTGCTAATTAGATAAATGAAACAACATTTGTGTCAAAAAATCAATGCTGCTAAAGCCAGGATACATCTTTTGAGGATTAGTTAATTATTAGTATAGGAACACACATAGATAGATAGATACGTAGACGCTGATTAAGACAATAAGAGTCCCAAAATGGCTCTGGTATCGGTCATCTGGTTTACATACATATTAATAGTGCACTATTTCACTAAGCAGGCCTATGTATTATGGTAACAACACAAGCCAATCTAAACTCTATTTCGTCCTTTATTTTACAAAACACCGTAGAGAGATAACACGTTCAGCCAATTTAGTGCAAGATCACGTCAATATTTTTCGCAAAACTCACTTATAATAGAACCTGTCTGAGACCATGGAGATATATAAGCTTATGTACCAAATCCGATCGAAATGCGGTCTCCAGAATGGTAACATGCTCAGCCGATCAGATACAAGATTATCGCATACGTGTGTGTGTGTGTATATATATATATATATATATATATATATATATATATATATATATATATATATATATATATATATATATATATATATATATATGCGATAATATTGTGTATATGTGTGTGTGTGTGTGTTACTTATTATAAACTAATCTTCCAATTTAGTCAAAAGAAGTAACAATTACAAGCAAAAGGACAATTTAAAATTAAAAGACTAAGGATGTTGACAATAGAACAAATTACAGAATGTGTACTTCAAAGTTGATCAACTGTGCCTTGCCTTTTGTTCAATAAAAGAGCAAATTCGAGCATATTCTAAGCGTAAGAATCAAAATACGTGGCAATACTATTTTGGAAGAAAATATTGGGACCAGCGGGAGAACTAGATTTGTGCTTCTAAAGATTGTTTCCCCCACCACACCCCCGCAGACACAGACACTGTAGACATGCTGACCAAAAAGTCAACATTTAAAAAATTTACAAATTTAGCGGAAAAAATTAAAAATTCTTATAATTGCATGAAGAGCTACATCTTCGCAAGACAAGGGTCATCTATCCACTTCGTTCCACATCAACCCTTGGCATATTTATTTACCTGAAACGGTGTTTTGAACAAATGCCCTACTTGCAGTTAAAAGAGTCCATAGCAAGCAAAATTAATTAACCAATGAGAGCTTATTACGTGACCGGTTTGGTATTCAATAAGACGTTTTACACTATGTCCACATGCATTGACTCGGAATTAAAAGTTGCTTAAAATGTTTAAATTTGAGAAACTTACCTGTGACATGTGTTCTTGTTTAAGGAGGCCGCTATGATTACTCCTAACAATCTTCCAATTAAAATGTAACAAGGGATCTGATTGGATCAGTTTGTTTCATGTGCATCCAGTTAGATAGCGGAGCAGTAGATGCCATTGAATGTAGCTAAACATGCCAATAGTTGATGTGAAACGAAGAGGATTAACGACCCTTGGCTAGCGAAGATTTAAGATCTAATCAGTCAAGTTGCTTATGGGTGTATGTGTACGTGAATGGGTGTGTACTACTTCCCCATGACACATGTTCATGTTGTATAACACTTGTACCCTATTGTTTTTTTTCTATGAGCCATTACATTGTTTGCTGCATGTAACTTTCAACGTTGCCCCTTGTAGGCACATCATTGGTAGTCTTCTTCTTCTTCATTATCTTCTTCTTCTTCATTATCTTCTTCTTCTTCTACTACTACTTCTTCGTATAGACACAAACATGCATATCAAACTTTACATGTATAAAGTGGCGTTCTTCTTTTACATATAAATACAAACACGCATGTCAAATTCCATCTGTTCACATGAAGTAGTGTTTACTTAATCATGCTAACAGAGTTTGTATTAAAATAATCTAGGTCAAAAAAGTAACAAAATGTGTAAAATCTGAGACAATTGCTTAAATATCCTAAAAATGTATTTAGACCATTTAAATACACATACAAAATATGCCTACCAAATTTCATGTGTCTTTTTTAAAATGGTTTTTGCACAAAAGTGATAATCAGGTTTATATCCAAAAATTCTGAATAGTTATAAATGTGTAAACGCAGGTGAAAACTTCCTGTAATGACCTGAAAGTATAATCAGGTGATCTAAATATGAAGACAAGAATAACTATTAGATTTCATGTGTCTACCTTAAGTGGTTTTTGATGACAAACTCTGTAAAGGTCACTTGTGCTAACAAGGATTTTGTCCAAAACTCCAAGTCCAGAAAGTAAAAAACAAAATGTGTACCAAATTGAAAAATGTATGATGTGAAAATGTAAACAGGTCATCTACACATTAAAGAAATACCCCTGAACAATTTAATTTGTCGAACTCTAGTGGTTTTCGCATGTTCGTGCACCAAAAGTAACAGAAATATGTGAACATTGAAAATTTGCTTTAATGGCCTGAAAATCTAATCAGATGACCTCCATGTGCTTAGAAATCTGCTAGCCAAATTCCATTTGTTAATATTGAGTGGTTTTTGTGCAACCCTGCTAACAATCTTCTCAGGACAGACGGATGTACAGGACCACATCTAGATGTCCCCGTTGCAAGCAGTGGGGACATACATAAGAAACGAAATCTCTTGTGTGTGGACGTGGGACGAGAGATAAACTGAAGATAATTAGATATTAAATCATACTAGAAGCTTCAAGTTGTGTTTGACTCATGTTGAAGTGTTACTTTACTGTTTGAGAAAACCGTTCAAAATCTTTGCTCTTTAGTTTGAAATGAGAACTTGCGAGTCATAAATCAAGTACTATAATTCAAAGCAATTAAGAAAATGGGTTTATGGCAAAATCTAAATGTAAATAAGTAATTCCCACCACCTCCTACTTAACTAGAGTTCCAGTACATTTCGCAAATCAATGTTAAATTGTATCTAAAAGCCTCATAAAATATGTATGATTCCAGAACTAAACAAAATTGCTATCCGTGGGTTTTTCTGCTATTTAGTAATTACACTCCACGGGGTCATAATTAGTAAAGGGAACCTCATACAAAAAGACATACACTCACGTTTTATTTTGAGAACACTCAGATCTTGCCGACAATTTCTTCATTAAAGAGAGATTTGCACATTCTTCACTGAATACTCGTTGTTCCAGAAAAGAATCTCTTCTTGTTAGATCTTCACTTTTATGTATGATTCCTTTCTTGGTTGCAACCATTTGTTTGCCACTATCGGGTTTAATTTTTGTGATCAGTTGACCATCCTTGACAACCACGATCAATTCTGGTTCAGGTGTCATGTTCTTTATATTGTTTGAACACATTTACCTGCATTCACCAAAATAATTTTATGCTGGATTAACTTCAAGTTAATTGAAACGAACGTGACTGGATGAAATTTAGGTGTTTTAACTTTTAGTTCCAACAATTAAATATCCTAAGATAACATTAAATAAATCGACGACATTAGGACTTGGAAAATTGTTTGCTCTTTACATCGTCATTATTATCACTGTCATTTGCCGATCGTCCAGAAAGTACGTTTCTTATTGATTAAGTAGAAATTGCTACTTACAGCATCAATCCCTACTTACCGTGGTCATATAAAAGAACTGCTCTTCGAGGTTTTTGCTGACGTAAGAAAAAAATAACATCAAGTCTTTTTCAAGATTAGTATATTATTGACCGTCTGTGTCATTAGCTGTCTGACACTCCAAACCCATCTTGATAAAGTGTTACTTCGAGTGTGCAGTCAGAAGCATAGGGAGCGAGCGTATTTTTTAAAAAAAGAAAATAATTGGTTGGTGGAAAAAGGAAACTTTAAGCCATAACTGGAATGTAAACTGCAGTGGAAGTGATAGAAACCATATAAGTCGAGATCGATATAATGGTTACTTAAGTTACATGGAAGAAGAAGAATGATAACTGAACGAGTAGATGGATGAATTATATGAAAGATGAATGACAGATGAAATAAATAAGTAATGAGTTGGATGAGTATAGACTTCAAACGAGCTCAGGATGTAAAGTTGTTCTAGATTCTAGCGGTCAGAGGGAACAAAGAGTGTTTCTGAAGGTCTGTTTTGGAGTAGGGAGTACTATATTTATGTCTTTTGATGATATGGATGTAGGAAGGGAAATCTATGTTGACAAGTTTACTGCTAATTTTATAGAACATTCAAAGAGAAGACATTTGTGTTTGTCCTCGAGTGTTGGAAGATTAAGTTTGCATAGCATAGATATTATACTGCTTGGGTGGTTGTAGTTGTTAAAATATATAACTGACAAAATAAAGTTGAATCACTCCAATCTGGTGAATATATTTATTTTGCCATGGATCCCAAACAGTGGAGGAGTACTCTAAACGAGGTCTTATATATGTTTTGCATGCTGCTTCTTTTATCTTTGCTTTGTTTACTTGGATGTTTCTTGATAAATATAAGTGTCTTTTTTGTCTTAGTAATAATATTATTAATGTGGCTTTTTTAAAACGGGCCTTTTGTATAGTGAAAGTTATAGTTAAATATGCTCTGTTTCTTCTTTTTTGTGATTCTCATAAAATCATGTTTGTCAGGATTGAAGAAAATGAACCAGTCAGACTCCCAAGTTGCTAATTTGTTTTGATTTGTTTGTAACCATTGGTAATGTCAGGTATGCAATCGTATCATCAACTGATAGAAGTGGGCATATAATTAATGTAGATCAAAATGGGGCAAGGTTCTAAAACTGAGCCCTGCAGAACTCCAGTCTGTTTTTGTCAATATGGTCAGGAAGCCATGGAATAATAATTATATGGTTAGAAATTCATGGCAATAGCAAACCTCAAAATAAATATGCAGTAGTACAATTGTATCATCAACTGATGGAAGTGGGCATATATTTTATGTGGATCTAAATGAGACATGGTCATAAAACTGAGCCCTGTAGAACTCCAGTCTGTTTTTCTCAATATGGTCAGAAGGCCTTGTAATATTAATTATATGTTTAGGAATCCATGGAAATAACACACCTCAAAATCGATATGTAGCACTTATTAAAAAAATAAACTGAAACATAAAAGCACTTTTAGAAATAATTGCTGGTCAGATTTATTGACATATCAAATAAACCCCAAATAATTAAACCAATGCAGCCACCAATTTTCTTCCATATAAAGAGTATAGATGGAACATTTATGACTAGTGAATGGTTTATGTTTTATATGACATTTTCCTGTATAAAGAGTATAGAAGGGACATTTATGACTAGCGAATGGTTTATGTTTTATATGACATTTTCCTGTATAAAGAGTATAGATGGAACATTTATGACTAGTGAATGGTTTATGTTTTATATGACATTTTCCTGTATAAATAGTATAGTTGGGGCATTTATGACTAGCGAATGGTTTATGTTTTATATGACATTTTCCTGTATAAAGAGTATAGATGGGCATTTATGACTAGCGAATGGTTTATGTTTTATATGACATTTTCCTGTATAAAGAGTATAGATGGAACATTTATGACTAGTGAATGGTTTATGTTTTATATGACATTTTCCTGTATAAAGAGTATAGATGGGATATTTATGACTAGTGAATGGTTTATGTTTTATATGACATTTTCCTGTATAAATAGTATAGATGGGACATTTATGACTAGTGAATGGTTTATGTTTTATATGACATTTTCCTGTATAAAGAGTATAGATGGGACATTTATGACTAGTGAATGGTTTATGTTTTATATGACATTTTCCTGTACAAAGTGCTAACTGGCTTCTCCTCTCTTTCTCTGAGTAACCGCGAATACGAAGGTTACATCCACCTATAAATATAAGTAGGTATAGAAGTACCGATCAATATCTCTTATTTATATCAACTCTGCTATAGAAAAATGAAGTGCATTCATCCATCGATGATAAACTGTCTTCTGGTGTATGGGCGACGGATAACCTTAACGGGATTTTATGAAGGTCTATGGTTTGCTTCATTGATATTGTACGCACATGCAGTTCAAAAGACAATATGAGGTGGCGTGTGGACATTCAATACAGGAACCTTGAAATCAATGAAAGCAAAAGATATGCCATACAATACTTCGGACGACCACAGTCCACCTTTTATGGTAAGGATTTACACTTTCCACAGAAATCAATGAATTCTATAAATGGGAATCTCCTAGCCCTTAAACCAAGGCTGACGTCAAATGGACAGATACAATTATGATTTCTACATTCATTTTTTAGAAAGGTAAGACAACTATTGTGACATGGCCCTCTTCAAACAATGTGAATATAGGTCAAAACTATAAAGCCTGGTTCTTTTTCCAGAAGCACGCAGAGACATGATTGTGATTGACAGAATCTGATAAACCTGAAGACAAATACATCACATCTGCTTCTTAAAGATAACAGTAATTAAATGTCTGGGTTTCTCATCAAAAGGGAATTAGTCTAATCCTTACAGTTAAATGGCATAAGGCTATTTGCTTTGTCCACGAAGTACAGTATACGATATATTACCTAACAACTTTGGCTCAAGGATGACGTGCAGACGCAAAGAGGATTTCATTTAAGTAAGACTTATCTCACTATTAACAAGATCAATTTATTTCAAATGCAGTATTATTAAACAATGTCTACCTAAATGTACTTTTTAAAAAACCAGATTATAGAACTCCCAAGTACGTTATGAAACAAACTCTGAGATGCAATATATATATATATATATAAATATATATATATATATATATATATATATATATATATATATATATATATATATATATATATATATATACATATACAACAATTGATAACGGCGCAAATACAAAACAGTTCCCCAACGTTTCGAGCTAAACAAGCTCTTCGTCAGGGGAAGAAACAATTTATTTACACCCAAAAAAACAAGCACAAAGCACAAAAGCCAAGAGGAATTCTTGACTCCGACATGTTTGAATGACGGGGAATATACAAACAAAAGATGCAAAATAGAAGAGAGAAAGAAGAAAAAATTGATAAAGGTCTTTAAAAGGGTAAACTACATATCTATTTTATGCTACCATCAGCCCAATAAAGTTGTATAACAAAAATTAAAGAGGGGATTATCATGCCTATCAATCAAAGACCAAAAAGTTTTGACCTATTCCCAGGCTGGGAACAAAGGATGTACACCATGCGTGGCGAAATTTCAACGCCATCTACAAAATGTACAATATAAATTATATCCCGGTAAAGTTATGCATGGGAATACTAAGGAAATATTACAAGAACGTGGTATAGCGAGATAATGGACAAGAGTTAAAATATGGTATTTTTACATTTAAATTTAATCGTAGGACGGAAGTTATTGGCGAATTTAAGAAATATTTTGAAATTGTCGCCCGTTATGAGCCATTTTGAGTCTAAGTCGTCAATGAAGCTGCAACAACTTAGAGGCCTATAGGGTGTCTCACTGAGGAGTTTTTGCTCGAGTCTTCCCATGAAAATATTGGCATATGAAGGTTCTATTTTCGTGCCCATTGCAGTTCCATTAATTTGTAGGAATTGTTGGTTGTTGAATACAAAATTGTTAAACATAAGAACCTGTCTTGAAAGTTTGACCAAATAGTATGTAGGTTGGGAAAGATCAGGTCGACCGTCCCGTGCTTCCTTGCAGGCTGTGATACTTTCCTCGTATGGGATATTGGTGTATAAGGAACAGACGTCAATAGTTGCGAGGAGAATATTATCTGAAAAGTTAGTTTTCGGTGTTTTGTTGAGAGAGTCCGTTGTATTTTGAATATATGAAGTAAGTTTTTCCACGAAAGGTCAAAGTTGATAATGAAAAAATTTGGTGGGATGGTTATTTCTGGAAATGATTGACCTCCCCGAGTTCCCTTCTTTGTGTATTTTAGGGAGTAAATAAAATCTCCCTGGTTTGGGGTCAACTGGTAGGATTAGGTATATATATATATATATATATATATATATATATATATATATATATATATATATATATATATATATATATATATATATATATATAAGAATTCTTTAGTTCAGACACCATGGTTCATGCATGTAAATTAAAATATAAATGTATTTAAAACATAAAAGATCATAGGTGTCTTATGTACAAATATAGAGACACTTATACAACTCTAGAATGTGTATGTCATTGTTATTAACAAAATTATGTAAGAAATTTAAAAAGTAATTTGTTCTATCTATCTATTATCCGAGAATTAAATCAAATATTCCACAGATATTTCAAGATACATATCTTACTATTAGATTTTCTTGTCATCATTGAAAACACACACTTTCTCATTAATTCTTCAAAACTAAATACATTATTGCTTACAAACATGGTTGAGACACTGTTCCATCTTGGAAGACTTAATAGTAAACTAAGACTTTTGTTATAGCTAATTTTCTTTTTATACATTCACTACCTTTTGTCTATAAAGGAGCACAATACATTGTGCAGGAATAAGATTTGACTAATCTAATTTTGATATTCAAAGAACAATTTCTAAATTTACGTAAAACCATGTTTGTTTGAGCACACAAAAATCTGCAATGTCTCATCATAACTTCATCATCTGACAAATTGGATTCTAAAATATGACCCAAATAAGTTTAACTGTTGACATATGCAAGAACATGGCCATTAAAAGATACAAAATGAGGAGATGGTAATTTGAAAGATGTTGACTGAACAATTATGTATACCGATTTTTGTGTGTAATATATGATATTATTGTCAAATGAGTCATGTTCACATATCTTTAATAATTTCCTTAAACCTGCAATAAATGAACGTATAAATGACATATTATCACCAAAACTAACATTTTTAAGAAATAAAGCATTTGGTTTCAATGTAGCCCCACGTGACATTGACTCAACTTATGAATTTAATCGTCTATGAATATAATAAATAACAATGGCAAAAGAACACCACCCTGCCTCACTCCATTGATTATATGGAAGGAATTGGATGCAGCACTTTCGCAAAGCAATTAGTAGAACTGTTTGCTATGCCAGTGTCCATTGATTAACCATATCAAATGCCTTACTAGCATCTAAAAAAACATGCAAGCACATGGCTATGTTCTAAATAATATTTGACAGTTTCTTTAAAGGCATAGAGGCATGAGTCTGTTGAATGTTGTTTCTTAAAACCAAACTGATTATCATAAATTGGGACTTCACATATTTGTAGTACAATACATTCAAATATTTTCGAAATAATTGTCGTGAGAGCTATAGGTCTATAATTATTTTTGTATGCCATGTTACGAATTGTACTTTTAAATAGCGGGATAATTGTAACTTTTGTGAAATCATCTGGAACAAAGTCATGTATAAATATACAATTAAATAAAATTATTAAAAGAACGTAGAATCTATTATCTGAAACTTTAATATGTTCTACATATAAAACTTCTGACCCTGGACATTTACCCCTCCCCCCTTTGTTTAGCTATGGCACGTTCGATCTCAGACAATGAGATCAGTTCAATAAAACTAGAAGAAGAATTGCACGCTGAAAGAACATAATCTTTATTCGAATCGTTTTTAACACTATTGAGTAAGAATTTAGAGAACTAACCACCTTAGTAAAGGTTTTATCATTTTCCAAGTCATCATCTGCGGCACTGGTGTTTTCTGAAGATGCAATCAATTTTAATGCAGTTGTGCTGTTATTTAATTCACTATCATCTGAAATATTATTATCCTGGGTTTCTTATGTTGTACCCCAGACAGCAGAGCAGGCATTGTACACCAATCCGAATCTCTATTGTTGTTGGAGCCGTTGTTGGCATACATGATTAATTTAACAGTTCTGGATTTGTTTTAGTGTAGCCTAGGTTTGCTATTGAATTATCATTGAATGTCGGACTGAACTATGTTTGAATTCTCATTGAATACAATGTCGGACTGAACTATGTTTGAATTCTCATTGAATACAATGTCGGACTGAACTATGTTTGAATTCTCATTGAATACAATGTCGGACTGAACTATGTTTGAAATATCATTGAATACAATGTCGGACTGAACTATGTTTGAATTCTCATTGAATACAATGTCGGACTGAACTATGTTTGAATTCTCATTGAATACAATGTCGGACTGAACTATGTTTGAATTCTCATTGAATACAATGTCGGACTGAACTATGTTTGAATTCTCATTGAATACAATGTCGGACTGAACTATGTTTGAATTCTCATTGAATACAATGTCGGACTGAACTATGTTTGAAATATCAGCATGGGGTGGCAACGTACTTGTGGTTGACGAAGATGACTCAGTTTTTTCACATAAAAGTTGCATTGTTTGCTTAGAGTCTCTGCTTGGACTCACTTTAGAATGTACACTCAATGTTTTAAATTTTCCATGTCCTTCAATAAAACTTACATGTCCACATAATTGTATGATACAGGGGCAACTTTGATAGATTTAAAGGCACAAAAGCTTGATATGTCATCCGGGTCTGATTTAACCTTAACCTTAACCCCAACCCCTCGTCTGTTTGTACCACTGAAAATAGGGTCTGTTTTGCTGCCTCGATATCACTGTCACAATATGTGTCCACACAAAGTTTTACTATTTGATCATATGGCAAAGAGCTTATTTATTCTGTATAAAACAAAGCAGTTCACTCACCATTACTGAGAGCCTATCAACGAACCGCTCGCGTTGGTAATCTTCCTATTTGTAGGATGTCTCGCCGCCCTAGGAAATCTTTTCAACCTACATTTCTTGCATAGGAATAAATCCCTCTGACACAAATGACCAGCAGTTGTTCCACAATATTCGCATTGCATATCTAACCTAAAATGTTCAGAGATAGGTTAAAATAAGAACGAAAAATATCTAAAACATTGGGGAAGGTATTCTACCACACAGCATTATAGTGACGCAATTTTTGCTCAAGGAGATCAACAGTATAAACAGCCAACCTTAGTTTTGATTCTACTGACGTAATCCATGGATAATTCATGGTCAGACCATGGACTTTGACTATGAAAAACCATGGTCCATCAATGATTTTGACCATGGACATCCGTGGTTAGACCCATGACGCGAAATAGAACCATGGACGGATCGCAGATGTTCATTGTTTGCCAGTCCAAGGTCTGACAACGCTTTAATGGTCACGTTAACCATCAACATCTATGATTCTCATCCAATTACACCAAACATGACCCTTGACAATATTGGTTATGCATGGTTAGACCATGGACTGTCCATGACATCCATTACTGCCCTGTAGCCAGACCACAGACAACCATGTTTGTCTAATGTTTATCTATCGTTATCTATGACTGTATTGCACGTGGCCAGATCATATGTAACTATGGCTGCCTACGGTCAGATTTGAACCAACGAGTGATATAAGGTTCTCAGTCAGTTTATAATCATCAACAGGAATACACAGGTAATGCTACCGTTAAGATGACATTGTTTGTAGACTGCTTTTAAGTGTTAATACATTTTGATGTAGAACTCATATCAGGGAATATCATGCATTTCTTAAAACAAAGTTCTAGTGACGTTTATACCAAATGTCAGTTACAGCTTGTAGCTACCCTAGGCTAAGTAACTTGAATATATTTGGATGAGAGACAAGAAAAGACTTATTCTACAATTTTAGATTCAGTTTGCAGCAACATTTTAACATTAATCTTCATACTTTGTAATTATCACAATAAAACGTAAATAATCCATTTTGACTACACATACACACTGGGGGGGGGGGGAACCTCTATAATGCACTTCGTTATAACACGATTACGCATATAACACGCTTGTAGTGTGGCTCCCCAAGTTTTTATATCCTCATCACTAATCTATCACGGCTGAATTTTAAAGCGTACTAGAAAGTTTTATTGCGGTAGGAAAGTAATGTTTGATTTGATAATCTAGCTTTCTTGAAAAAGAATTGTCTAAACACAGTTTATTGAAACGAATACAGATGCAAAATGTTTTTATTTGTAAATGTTCATTTCAATCATGTCAATAGTCAGTCACCGCTTTTTGTTGCTAAACTGTTATTTGTAAAAGACTTCATCTCTTGAAAGAGCTTATAATTGTTGATCTAATTTGAAACGAATCATACCTTGAACAAGAAAGCTATAATTCTTCTTTGTATTTCTCTTCAATACAATGTGTACACTTGTTTTTCGATCCTGGGCAAACAAAAGCCCACCGATGCTTGCTCAATCAACCGGCATACATATCCGTGCGAAAACAATGTTTTTGTTGAAATAAGTGTATCACCTGAATTGATTAATCAATTAATTTGCCTACGTAATAAAGTAGTTAGTCTACCCATGAAAGACGGAAAACATGTGATAGAAGATATTAGCGCAGGTGTTGCTCTGCAGACTGATTACATATTTTGGTCCCAATAAGGCCAAACCTGCTTGTACTGGCCACCTCTTTCAAGCAGTCAAAATTATTGGACCCAACAGTGCCCAATTATAAAAGTTTTCACTGTATTTAAAAGCACCAGCTTGTACTAATAGAAGATGAGATTCACGAATCCCTTCCTTGCAGAAGTACTCACCAAATTTTATAAAAGAGGAGTTTACTTGTACAATCAAGTATGCTGTAATTCTAAATCACATCGCTTTGTCTTTAAATTTTCTCTCCCCATTCTCCATAATAGCACAGCTACGACCGTGTTGCCACTACTCGGAACTCCTTGGCACTTTTTCTATTATGAGTACAATGAACATAAAATGACACATGAAAAGTATACAGTGATGTCATGTGACCATGAACATGTTTGTTTTGGAGGTAAGAAGTTGTTCTCTTTAGCAATTCTCTTCTTGAATCGGACTACTGAAGAGAGAACAAAAAAATGTAAAATCAAACCAAAATGATTTCAACTTGGTTATCAAAGAACAATCTTGGACATATTCCCCTCATCTGAACATATGCTTCTAAAAATGTTAAGTTACAGCTATTAGCTGATAGCATTGGATGTAATTCATTCAAGCGTTAGAGCTAGCTTCTCACTGACTTAATTGATACCCTGTTGATACTATTATCTTATTAGTAACAAGTGAAACATGATGATAAACAGGTTGATGGATATATAAATCAATTTAATATGATGCTACATCAAGGGGCTATAAATACTATTTTCGTTTCTTTATCAGATCCATTAGGGCAACTAGTACAGTACTCCCTCTTTATAACGCTCTTCATGGGCGCCATAAAAGTGGGCAGCGTTATAAGTGAACGAGCCTTATACTGAGTGATGCTACAAAATGATGTGTAATAATAGTGCCTAAAACACACAAATTGATGTGTAATAATAATGCCTAAAACACACAAAATGATGTGTAATAATAGTGCCTAAAACACACAAATTGATGTGTAATAATAGTGCCTAAAACACACAAAATGATGTGTAATAATTGTGCCTAAAACACACAAAATGATGTGTAATAATAGTGCCTAAACACACAAAATGATGTGTAATAATAGTGTCTAAAACACACAAATTGATGTCTAATAATAGTGCCTAAAACACACAAAATGAGGTGTAATAATTGTGCCTAAAACACACAAAATGATGTGTAATAATAGTGCCTAAAACACACAAAATGATGTGTAATAATAGTGCCTAAAACACACAAAATGATGTGTAATAATAGTGCCTAAAACACACAAAATGATGTGTAATAATAGTGCCTAAAACACACAAAATGATGTGTAATAATAGTGCCTAAAACACACAAAATGATGTGTAATAATAGTGCCTAAAACACACAAAATGATGTGTAATAATAGTGCCTAAAACACACAGTTGGCTATTTAATGATTTTAAATCATGCTATATATGAGTCTAATTACCTAAGAATTAAAATTAAGTGAACTAATTCCAAATGGCAGTTATTAAACAAAAGTCAAACAATTTAAAGGGATCTATAATCATACCCACATTAAAGGAATCAGTAGCCTAATTGAGCCAATCAGCTGTAATTGAATCCTGTTGTAGAACCTCGGAAAGTCATTAATATTTTTTCCCTGGAGATTCGCTAACCAGTGAAGAATGTTACTTGTATCCAACAGAAAGCAGTATTAAGGACTAAACAGAAAATAATATGTGTATCGAGTTCAGCCTCTCGAACTTTGTGTAGGATGGGAAAGAAAATAGGTTTGTTTCGACTAGTTTCGGAAACGTCACTTGCACAAAAAATCCACTCATTTCATTTAATTGCAACTATTTGCAGAAAACTCTGTTGGTTTAATTTTTGTTATGGTGAGGGCAGGTTAGTCCTAACACATGTAAGATAGTCTTGGAGCATCTAAGCTTATAATTACTGAACTGAATTTCATCACAAATGTAGAAAAATGATGGAAATATATAAGGGACTTAGTGTAGCGATACCTATAAGAGGGGCAGCGTATGCTGGGGGACTTTTTAGTTAGGGTCCACTGCATACCGGTAAATTGTACTCACTATGCTGAGCAGCTGTAGCGTCTAGTGGCTGAGAGGTATATGGTTTGTATAAAATATAAATTGCATAATTAAACCACTCTAAGGCACTAAGGTTCTATTGGCTGAAAGGAATTTGCAGCAATCCAAAATAAGACTGTTTCTACTGTCCTTTTATTCTTTTCAACCGCTGAGTATTGAAACCATCTATGATATTCATGAAAAACTCTAACATACCAAATTTGGCAATAAAAATATTTTCTTACATGTCCGAGTTAACATGTACGCAAGATATGTGCAAGACAAAATTCTTTGCCATCGCACTTGACCTTGAACCTGATATCATTAATAGAAAATCGTTTGACTTGTCTCATACTCTGTCAAGATATACCCACGTGCTAAGTTTTGGTTAAATCTATATATTTTTGGGTTAAAAAAATATAAAACAAAGTTATTTAAGTGGCACCATTTAAGGTACTTATTAGATACATCCACAAACTGGATTTATTACAGATTCATCGATACTTGTTTGTGTTATCATAATCACAATCCAGTACAGCTAAAAATCTAAGTCAAGACCTTTGACCTTAAAATCAATGTCAGAGTGCTTACTATCAACTTGTTTATTGCAATGCAATTAAATACAAGCTCTTGTCAAAATTCCCATGCATATATGTAAAAGTCACTGTATTTATAAGCTCAGTAAAGTACAACAACACAAGCAATGACCTTTGACTTGACCCCAGTGTCAATTAGACCTGGTTTCAAACTCCATTACTAAAGTGCAGATATGTTGGTCGTCACATCTGCACCATTGTCATTCAGAACCAATTAAATATTGCAAAAAGTGCTTTAGTGAAACCACTTGTCAATGCCATCATTCATGTAAGAGACGTTGCGATAACACGATTTTCAAGATGGCCACCATGGTACAATATTGGAGGTCAGATGAACACCATTTTCATTCCGAACTATGTACATATTGCTATAATAGTGTTTAAATGAAAACCAAATGTCGATCATCCGTTCTGGATAAGCAGCCATATACAGGTTTTTAGAATAGCTGTCAAGGAGGCCATTATGGAGGTCAGATCAGCATCATTTGATATTAAAATAATTATATTATTGTTGGATGTCAGATTGACATAATTTGTATTTAGGACAAACTAGACATCATAAGCCTTTCAGTGAAAACCGCCTGTCGATATGATCATCCATTCAAGAAGAGTAGCGATTACAAGATTTTCAAGCTGGCCTCCATGGTGGAAATATTGATGTCAGATCGGCATCATTTTCATTTTGAACTAGCTAGACATCATAAGAAGTCTTTTAGCGAAAACCATATGTCGATATGACCATCCGTTCAAGAGAGTAGCTATAACAAGATTTACAAGATGGCTGCTGTGGTGGACATATTCGATGTCTCAGTGACACCATTTTCATTTGAAAACCAACTAGATCTTAGGATAAATGTGTGTGTGTGTGTGTGTCGCGTTTCATGGCAATCTTCTATGTTGTTTAGGAGGAGTAACAATAATAAATTTGTAATAACAGATGGACGGCAGACAACAAACAACAACCACCTCATAAGCTCTTCTTGTGTATGACCAGTAGAGCTATAAGTAGTTCAAAAATTCACAAGAAGCAGCAATAATAACAATAACAGCCCTTGGTTCTCATATACGTGCCTGACAACAGGTAAAAATCAATCTGATAGTACATTTTTTGTGAATATGAATGAAAACAGGGCCAATAATGGTGTCGAGAATCTTAACGCATGGATGTATGTATAATTTATATCGATCACTTCACCTAAGCATACATTACTGGTCCACAACTGATAATGTTTTGATTTGTTTCACGAGTAGAGAAACTGATATATATATATATATATATATATATATATATATATATATATATATATATATATATATATATATATATATATATCGTTTTGGCCTAATTTACACGATTTTTATGAGCAAGGTGTGAAACAAAGATTTATGTTAGGGGAAACCACAATATTTTTTATTGGTATAATTTATTTTGATAAAAACTTTTGTGTACCGTCTATACTCGCGTATAAGTCGGGTTGAACTGCATAGACCCAGATCGCATTATGAGCTGGCAGATCTGGGTATAAGCAGTTTGTTAGGAGTAATCCACAGAACAAGCCACATATACCATGATCTGCCGGCGTATTATGCGACAGCAGATGAGGGTCTATGTTGTTTGCATTATGTAATGGCAGATGAGAGTCTATGTTGTTTGCATTATGTAATGGCAGATCAGGGTCTATGTTGTTTGCATTATGTAATGGCAGATCAGGGTCTATGTTGTTTGCATTATGTAATGGCAGATCAGGGTCTATGTTGTTTGCAGTATAAGCGAGTATATACGGTGTATTTTAATTACATCAATAAAAGCAAAGTGTCTTGTACAAGTGTTCATAGAAAATGTACATTAGGAAGAATTGGACTAAAAAGTCTTAAAGTGGAATCAACCCCCCCCCCACCCACCCACACACACACACGCACACCACAAAAATATTTTATGGTAAACTGGTTAACATCAGTTCAATGTCACAATTTTTCCTCATCTTTTGCACTAAAAGAATTCATTCGGTGCGATCGTGCTGACAAAAATATGATATGATGCTTGGATATCAGAGTGGGATCCCCGTCTGTTTTGCTATTGGTATACCGTCAGGGAAAAAATTAAGAAAAATGTGTTGAATAAAGCAAATAATAGCACGAAAGGCTCTATTTGCAAATTTTATATTTGAAGATTCTTAATTACTATCTTAATTAATGTTGCTTCATTATGTAATGATAAATATCGTATAACTGTTATGTCTTGCTGCTTTAAATCTTGTGCCTCTTTGTCTTTGTGTTTGAAAAGCTGTATTTTAATGTTTGATGTTTCAATTTTTGCAGACTCACAGCTTCAGAAGAAAGAAATATGTTACTGATTTTTCTAATAATTCGAATCACATGAAAAAATATTAGAAATGTACACTATATTATGCAAATTATCGGTTGTAGGATAGAAAACAATGAGACACTGATGGAAATGGAGAACACTTACTCTTACAGCACAATGAGGTCGTTTTTATTTAATGTATACATTTTAATGCATTATGAAAATATTTAATGCAAAGACATAAAGAATATATGACGATGGATGATACTGTGTTCAAAGTTTTTATCTTTATTTACGCGTGCGAATTTTTCTTCAGCAATGGAATCATAAATATTTTTAAATTTAATGAACGCTTGCATTTTTCATTTAAAAGGGGTGCGTGAGCATGGAAAATGTTCATTATTTTTCTTTCTGTAGTTTTAAATGCTTTCCATTCGCATAGAGTTAATTATTAAAAATTTTACTATATATCTTCATTTGAAGAATGCATTTTCTTGAAATAAAATTTAAGAGGCTACAAAGTGTTCTGAATCAGTTACATAGGTTTTATCAAAGGTAAAAGTTCTCGGAATTCTTGTGATTTGAGATTGTAAAAAGCGTTGACTGAACTAGAAATATTGGCAGTCTTCTATTTTCAATAAAAGAACCATATTTAATTGCCAATGAGCCGAACGGGAGCCTAAAAAAACCCCCCAAAAAAACAAAAAACAATGAAAATATTGAGATGAGCTCCATGAATTTTGTTGGCATTTGATCCGATGATTTCAGCAGGATCTAACTCGGCTAATGACTTTGTGAATATGTAATGAGGCTAATGAGTTTGTGAATATGTAATGAGGCTAATGAGTTTGTGAATATGTAATGAGGCTAATGAGTTTGTGAATATGTAATGAGGCTACTGACTTTGGGAATATGTAATGAGGCTAATGAGTTTAGGAATATGTAATGAGGCTAATGACTTTGGGAATATGTAATGAGGCTAATGACTTTGGGAATATGTAATGAGGCTAATGAGTTTTTCGATTTTGGCAAACTTAAAAGTATATTCATATGTAAGTTAACTGTAAACAGTTTATAATAAAATATAATTTCTATTTATATGACAAGTCAAAAATTTACCGGACTAAGATAGTCAGGTATCAGGTGAGTATTTATACGTGTTTACAGGTGTATCAGGTGAGTATTACTTTTATACGTGTCTACAGGTGTATTAGGTGAGTATTTATACGTGTTTACAGGTGTATCAGGTGAATATTTATACGTGTTTACAGGTGTATCAGGTGAAGTATTTATACGTGTGTACAGACCTGATAATCTATTATTTTCAAACATGGGCGAGTCAATATTTTTGTCCACAGGGAACTTAGGCTGAAAACAGTATGTAAACAAGAATTCACCCTTGATACATTACAAAACTGATTTTAACAGAACCATATAAGCATTATATTACAACTCTATGGTCTAAAAAAAATGTAACAGAAAGAAAGTGAAACCAACAAATCAAGTAAAAATCAACAAACAATTTATTTCTAGATAATTAAAATGAAAAATGAAAAAGACACTTACAGTAATGTGGATTAAAATCCAAATAATCCAATAAGAATTAGTGTTCTAATCACAAGTCCTAAATATAGAATGTTCCGAATTCACGGCTGTATCTTTGAATGTTATGATGTGCCAATGGTATTCAAAGTCCTGATGTACTAGTAGTCTTTAATGTGCTGATGTCAAAATGAAGTACTCCAAAATATCTCTGAATAAGTTCACATAAATTCCAAAATCATCAATTAAAACTCCAAAATCCAAAAGTCTATAAGCACTGTTACAATCCAATGAATATTTAAAATAATTCCTCTCTCAGAATTTTGAATTACTTTCCACAGCTGTAATAACACTTTACTAGACTGATAGTAATGTCGAAACTGAAAAACTGTCCACTAAACATAGTATATATAAAGATTGGTCACATGACAGAATGTTCTAGAATATGTGTCATCTTAATGGAATTTTACTTGTATGGACATGACTTTTTACACATAACTCTAAGGATTTTCCAGTTTTATCTGTAAACAAAATCAACCTTGACCTCAAATTCAGTAAACATTTTGTTTATCAAAACTATCCTTTAGCTCAAATCTGAAGTAAACAACCTAATTCAAGGACACTAGTTAAACATGTTTTTTTCTGATAAACAACATTAAAATTTAAGCAAATATTAAAGTCAAGAAACATTTATAATTTCCTAAAATATCTATAATATTATATAATATTATATAAACATCATACATAACAATTATTACATGCAGACGGGAGTAAATTACGGTATCAGTCGAGTTGGAAATACTATTCGGAGTTGTCAGTACCTGTTGTGATCACATAATTAGGCAACTTGGGAATACTAATCGGAGTACAAAAGCAATATGTTGCTAATAATTTGACATTGGCAGGAGAGCATGTCTTGTGACTCTTTATGATAATTAGTTACAGGCACGAACAGTGCTGTTAAAAATCAGTCCTACTCAAATAAGACTTTCAGCACTTCATATGAATGTATTAAATGATACCATACAATAAAAGTCGGAAGACGAGATGTGGTTTAGGTATCATATATGTAAATACAAACTGTGACAGACAGATAGATAGATAGATAGATAGATAGATAGATAGATAGATAGATAGATAGATAGATAGATAGATAGATAGATAGATAGATAGATAGATAGATAGATAGATCGATGGATGGATGGATGGATGGATGGATGGATGGATGGATGGATGGATGGATGGATGGATGGATGGACGGACAGACGAACAGACAGACATACAGGCAGATACATAGATAGATAGTATCAAAGCAATCAAAGCCTACTAAACTCGTTTGACGTTTAACAACATCGGCGTCAGCCACAAAACTGGAGAGAAAAATTTACATGAACATGTAGATGTCTTCAGCATCTTTTCTCTCCAGATAAAACTCATAGAAAATTACGTATTTGATCAAAGAAAAAACGTTAAGTCTGCAAAATGTATGCACCCCGAATGTGTGGGGCTTGTGTCAATCACGCATTGTGCCTAAATGTAAAAGATAGAAGCAGTTGCAAAATCCACATAGAGTAAAGTGCAATACCATCACAACAAAAATATTGTGTAATTGTGAATAAGAGATTATGTCACATCCCACACACATTATCCCCATCCCACGCACATTATCCCCATCCCACGCACATTATCCCCATCCCACGCACATTATCGGACTTACATGATACTGTAGCGGAATCTGCAACAAAACTATAATTACAATCTCATGAAATATGCATGATTTCACCCCTAAATAGCATTGCTTTCGTGTAATGAAAGGTTAGTATCATTAATAGTGACTAATTGATGGGTTGCGGGGAATTGATTCAGAACATATATTTCACGTTTTGATTTGAAAGAATTTAATTATTTCTTTGTTGTATCCAAGAACCGAATCAATACCTTGACAGTTTCAATGTGATGTCCTCGTGTACTTTACATACTTGTGTGTGTGTGTGTGTGTGTGTGTGTGTGTGTGTGTGTGTGTGTGTGTGTGTTTGTGAAGGGGGGGGGCGTTAGTGTTAATTTCATGGTGTGTTGAGTTTGTACAACTTTGTATGATAAATTTTATATACTATTTTCTACAGGTATTTTAATGTTAATGAAGCGTGAATCGTAGGCCAAAGTGACCTACTTTTTCCCGTGGTGAGTTGGATCTCCAAGATGAATATATCCATTATATTTCATGACCGGTCATAGAACAGTGTAAGAGAAATTGAACTAAATGCAAAACCTTAAAGAAATCACTGGAGCTTAAAAAGTAGGTCACTGTGACCTACTTTTGCCTGTGGTGAGCGGTACCCACCAAGTTCAATACACCTATCAAGTTTCATGACTGTACATAGAACAGTGTCAGAGAAACTGAGCTAAACGCAAAAACTTAACGTTGACGCCTGCACAAGAGACGGCATCGACAATGCCGTCGAAAAAATGATCCCTATGTTTCATCTATGCTTCACTAGCGAGATTCACATATGCCCCACGGGCGAGACAAAAATTAACAAGTGTATATCTGTACTATGCATATATATATATATATATATATATATATATATATATATATATATATATATATATATATATATATATATATATATATATATATATATTCACACACACATCTTAACCAATACAAATAAATATTTTAATTTGAGCCATTTTTTCCTGATATGCCTGTGACCAATCTAGCAACATATTTTCTTAACCATTGATCAATATATCAATCCTAATGCCCCCATATAATCGTAAAAAGATTTGATCTCATTCCAGGAGGGAAAAATGCTGTTGAAATGGACACATTTCTGTCTCAATAGATTAATTTGTGCTATTTCCTGAAATATCTCTGACCAGTCTAACAGTCCATTGTCAGATCCACCACTATGACAAATTAAATCGTGTCTCTAATCTAAAGCCATGGCGAGGGCGGTAAAATTGATTTTTCCTATTGTCGTACCACTTTTGCTGCCTGATGAAGTCAGTAGTAGAAATAAGAAAAACATCTTCAGTCTTTTTTGCTTGGCCATGTAGTAGTTTTGGTTCTTTTGCTTGTTTTAATACCTGAATTAAGAGACAGCAAGAAATATATATCACTTTTCATAAGATGCCTGTGTCATAGTCATTAGATAAAATTTTCTGTTTAATTTTGTGGTAAAGAATTTCAAAGTCCTATAACATACATCTAAATAGGACGGTTGCTATAAAACACACATTAAAAAAGATTGTTTTCATATATAAAAAAAACATCATAATAGGACGGTTGCTATAAAACACACATTAAAAAAGATTGTTTTCATATATAAAAAAAACATCATAATAGGACGGTTGCTATAAAACACACATTAAAAAAGATTGTTTTCATATATAAAAAAAACATCATAATAGGACGGTTGCTATAAAACACACATTAAAAAAGATGGTTTTCATATATAAAAAAAACATCATAATAGGACGGTTGCTATAAAACACACATTAAAAAAGATTGTTTTCATATATAAAAAAAACATCATAATAGGACGGTTGCTATAAAACACACATTAAAAAAGATTGTTTTCATATATAAAAAAACATCATAATAGGACGGTTGCTATAAAACACACATTAAAAAAGATGGTTTTCATATATAAAAAAAACATCAAAATAGGACGGTTGCTATAAAACACACATTAAAAAAGATGGTTTTCACATATAAAAAACATCATAATAGGACGGTTGCTATAAAACACACATTAAAAAAGATTGTTTTCATATATAAAAAAAACATCATAATAGGACGGTTGCTATAAAACACACATTAAAAAAGATGGTTTTCATATATAAAAAAAACATCATAATAGGACGGTTGCTATAAAACACACATTAAAAAGATGGTTTTCACATATAAAAAACATCATAATAGGACGGTTGCTATAAAACACACATTAAAAAAGATGGTTTTCACATATAAAAAACCATCATAATAGGACGGTTGTTATATAACACATCATAATATAACGGTTTTCATATGGCACATTATAATAGGACTGTTTTCATATAACACACATCATAAATGGACGGTTTTAATATAACACACATCATAATAGGACGGTTTTCATATGACACATTATAACAGGACTGATTTCATATAACACACATTATAATAGAACGGTTTTTATATAACACTTCATAATAGGACGGTTTTCATATAACACACATCATAATAGGACGGTTTTCATACAACACACATAATTGGACGGTTTTCATACAACACACATCATAAAAGGACGGTTTTAATATAACACACATCATAATAGGAAGGTTTTCATATAACACACATCATAATTGGACGGTTTTCATATGACACATTATAATAGGACTGCTTTCATATAACACACATTATAATAGAACGGTTTTTATATAACACTTCATAATAGGACGGTTTTCATATAACACACATCATAATAGGACGGTTTTCATACAACACACATAATTGGACGGTTTTCATACAACACACATCATAATAGGACGGTTTTCATATAATACACACATCATAATAGGACGGTTTTCATATAACACACATCATAATAGGACGGTTTTCATATAACACACATCATACATAATAGGACGGTTTTCATATAACACAGATCATACATAATAGGACGGTTTTCAGGCGATATATTAAGTGCTCAGATTAATCGTTGTTCATTTCACTGTCTTTAGAAAAATGAGAAAGGAGGAGCAATTATAACCAAAATTTGGCTCTGTTCATATAATTTACTGAGTAAATCTTCTTACATCATGTTTTATGAAAAACAAATTATACTAGTGCCCTTACTATATAAAAGTCATGAAACTGGTAGAAAACTAAATCAGTGATTTCCTAATGCAAAATAAGGTTCACAAATCAGTCAAGTTATTGAATGGTTTATTTAATTTCCTATGAAATCATAGCAAGCCTGTGTAAGATATTTCATTGCTCCCTCTTTATTACACTGCTCATTGTGTAAGATAGTACAGTATTCCACTTTATTACACTGTTCATTGTTTAAGATATGACAGTGCTCTCTCTTTATTACACTGTTCATTGTGTAAGATAATACATTGCTCCCTCTTTATTTCACTGTCTATCATGTAACAGTACAGTGCTCCCCGTTGTTACAATACTCATTGTGTAAGATAGTACAGTGCTCCATCTTTATTACACTGTTCATTGTGTAAGACAGTACAGTAATTCCTCTTTACTACACTATTCACTGTGTAAGAGTGTACAGCCCTCCTCTTTATTACACTATTCATTGTGTAATATAGTACAGCACTCATCTTTATTACACTATTCATTGTGTAATATAGTACAGCACTCATCTTTATTACACTATTCATTGTGTAAGACAGTAGAGTACTGCCTCTTTACTACATTATTCACTGTGTAAGAGTATACATCCCTCCTCTTTATTACACTATTCATTGTGTAATATAGTACAACACTCATCTTTATTACACTGTTCATTGTGTAAGACAGTACAGTACTTCCCCTTTTTCATACAATATTCACTTTGTAAGAGTGTACAGCCCTCCTCTTTATTACACTATTCATTGTGTAATATAGTACAGCATAGTACAGCACTCATCTTTATTACACTATTCATTGTGTAAGACAGTACAGTACTTCGTCTTTACTACACTATTCATTGTGTCAGAGTGTACATCACTCATCTTTATTACACTATTCATTGAGTAATATAGTACAGCATTCATCTTTATTACACTATTCATTGAATAAGATTGTACAGCTCCTCTTTATTATATTAATTTTACTACTCCAGGGGTAGAAGTAGTAAAATCCATAAAATCAGGGTTTGATAGTGTCATTGGTTATGGAAATATAAGGGGAGAAAGAAGCTTAAACCAAAATCCATCCCATTATAACTCTTAACCTAATAGCTCGAATGAAAGGTAGGAGTGGTACTGGGAGATTTAAAAAAAAAATATTTAAATACTTTTAGAAACTTATGATTATAAAGTTGTACTGTTGCTTGCTAGATTACACAAGAAAGTAAGAATAAAAAAAAGAAATCAAGAATGTCAGTGTATAATAGGTAATTTGTTACGAAAAAAAGAAAATTAAAAAAAAAATGACACTAGTCTTTCAGGATTATTTGCAGACATGTAATAAAGTGGGTCACTAAATATATTGGAACAAATGACATTGATTGGTATGCGTGTGCGTTGTCTGTAATTAGGTGTGACTGTGTCTGTCATGTTCAATTCCCATGTTAAATTTCCTACAATTTGTTTAGTAGTTTTCTGTTATTTATGTTTGATAGTGAGCAACGTTTCTTCTCTTTTTACCCAGCTACGAATAAAAATTATTCTTTTCTTTACAAGTTCAGACGCTCTTCGTCTAAACCAACCAAATCTATATAAAAGAAAAGAAAACAAGAAAAATGAATTTACACTTTGTTGTTTCAAAAAAAAATATTGTAACTCTCTTTGATATCAAAAGAACAAACGTATGACTGCGAACCATGTTTTGGACGAAATGTATCAATGCTGAGTAGACGACAAAATATTAGTGAATTTCAGTGTGGTTGTCGTCTGTAAAAAGGTGCATTTATCTATCTGTTCCTTGCGTAACCGTGTTACAATTTTCATTAGATTGCTGCTTTTTATGTTTGGTAGTAAGCTAAATATTTGTATGTGATCAGTTTACTTAATTTATAATCTGCAACTTTGCTTCTGACAATTGTATCAATGAAAAATAGTAATGAATTTCAATGTGGTTGTTGTCTCTAATTAGGTCGTAATGCTAAATATCTATTAGAGTCTATATTGACCCAAATGAATGTTAAATTTACGTTACAGTCTATATTGACCCAAACGTAATGTTAAATTCCCATAGAGTATATAGTTGCCAAATCTTAATGTTAAATTTCCATTAGTTCCCATAAGTGTAATCTGTAATGTTAAATTCCCATAGACCCCCTGGCCGGATCTATATACTTCTGCAGTACGTTGCAAGATATACACTAGAAAATATGATATTTTGTTAGTGGCTCAAGAAAGTATCAATCGATAACAAAGAATGTATTGCTTAATTATCAGAAATTGCTCAATAAAGGTTGAGAGTGCTGTATCATACAAAAGTAATCCAACAACAATGCTAAAGAACTTAATAATACATCCCTTCAAAATACAGTAACCTCTCGCTATAAAGCCCATCTGTATACCTTTCCACTTTTATAACTTGGGTATCGTACATGGGTCCTATTTAATTGTTTAATTTTGGCTCTATTGTTGGTACATGATTTATTTCACTTGATTGTACTTCTTGGCTGTCGAGAACCAAATTTAAAGTGAGTTCACATGATTATATGTCTTTTTTGTTGTGTTTTGTGTACTATTATGACACGACCTTCTGAGTAGTTACGTCAGTATAAGGTGACGTCACGGACAACACAAGTCACGTTATGGCTACCATGAACAGTATTTTGAAGAGGGGCACTTTCGAATTATTGCTATTCTTATGTATGCACAAGAGCCCTTGTTTAATATGTCTTTAAAATGAACATGTGGTAGTGACATGGTCAGATGATTATTTAAGCGATTAGAGTTTGCTTAAATCATAGTGTCTTGATATGAAACGGAAATATATTGCCTGTAGAATCTAGTTATATATGGATTTATGGATATTCAATTGCAAAATAATTTCATAAGTATTGTTTGTTAGATTATGTCCCAAATAAACAAGCTGACAATATAATCTTTTCATAAGTATTGTTTGTTAGAAAATGTCCCAAATAAACAAGCTTACAATATAATCTTTTCATAAGTATTGTTTGTTAAATCATGTCCCAAATAAACAAGCTGACAATATAATCTTTTCATAAGTATTGTTTGTTAGATCATGTCCCAAATAAACAAGCTTACAATATAATCTTTTCATAAGTATTGTTTGTTAGATCATGTCTCAAATAAACAAGCTTACAATATAATCTTTTCATAAGTATTGTTTGTTAGATCGTGTCCCAAATAAACAAGCTGACACTATAATCTTTTCATAAGTATTGTGTTATGTATGATGTTTATATAATATTATAAATATTGTAGGAAATTATAAATGTTTCTTCGCTTTAATATTTGCTTAAATCTTAATGTTTATCAGGAAAAACATGTTTAACTAGTGTCCTTGAATTAGGTTGTTTTGATCAATATGTTTTCTCAATTTGAAGGTCAAGGTTGAATTTTGTTTACAAGTAAAAATTCCATTAAGATGACTCATATTCTAGAACATTCTGTCATGTGACCAATCTTTATATATGCCATGTTTGGTGGACATTTATTCAGTTTTGACATTACCATCAGTCTTGTAAAGAGCTATTACAGTTGTGAAAATTCATTCCAAATTATAAGAGAGGAATTATTTTAAATATTCATTGGATTATAACAGTGCTCATAAACTTTTGGATTTTGGATTTTTAATTGATGATTTTGGAATTTAAGTGAACTTATTCAGATATTTTGGAATACTTCATTTTGACATCAGCACATCAAGATTACTAGTACATCAGGACTTTGGAGACCATTAGCACATCATAACATTCAAGGACACAGCCGTGAATTCGGAACATTCTATATTTAGGACTTGTGATTAGAACAATCATTCTTATTGGATTATTAGGATTTGAAAACATATTACTGTAAGTGACTTTTTGATTTTTCATTTTAATTATCTAGTAATAAATTGCTTGTTGATTTTTACTTGATTTGTTGGTTTCACTTTCTTTCTGTTACATTTTTCTTAGACCATAGAGTCGTAACAATTGTTTGTTAGATCATGTCCCAAATAAACAAGCTTACAATATAATCTTTTCATGAGTATTGTTTGTTAGATCATGTCCCAAATAAACAAGCTTACAATATAATCTTTTCATAAGTATTGTTTGTTAGATCATGTCCCAAATAAACAAGCTTACAATATAATCTTTTCATAAGTATTGTTTGTTAGATCATGCCCCAAATAAACAAGCTTACAATATAATCTTTTCATAAGTATTGTTTGTTAAATCATGTCCCAAATAAACAAGCTGACAATATAATCTATTCATAAGTATTGTTTGTTAGATCATGTTCCAAAGAAACAAGCTTACAATATAATCTTTTCATAAGTATTGTTTGTTAGATCATGTCCCAAATAAACAAGCTTACAATATAATCTTTTCAGAAGTATTGTTTGTTAGATCATGCCCCAAATAAACAAGCTTACAATATAATCTTTTCATAAGTATTGTTTGTTAGATCATGTCCCAAATAAACAAGCTTACAATATAATCTTTTCATGAGTATTGTTTGTTAGATCATGTCCCAAATAAACAAGCTTATAATTCATCTTTTCATAACTAATGTTTGTTAGAATATATCCCAAATTTAATTTGTATAGCTGATACTGACAATGTTTCGCAAAAATGAAACCTGGTTTCATGACACAGGAATCATGTTGATTGAGCATGGTAACTTTCTCTGTCAGAGCGAGAGAAAACAACAGAAACAAATATATAATACAAACATATTTGATCATCAGTTTCTGCTATGCGACCGATGACTCATAAATAATCAAATAATTTGTCAGAAACAAACAGAACAAAACAACAGAATATTATTGTCAACTCGGGTCTAACAATATACATATAAGATTAAGTACAAATACAAACTTGAATTTCAACTAAAAGCTGATGACGTAATTTGTAATCAGTTAACTGATCCATTCGTTGACAATGACAAATACTTTACCACATCGATTAGCTAGAAAAGCATTTGGTACAGTCTTCAAGAAAAATATAGGAAAACTGTAAGCTGAATTCAGTTTGAATTCAGAATCCCGTCTAAAGACAGCATGAGCATTCTTAAAATCAGATGAATGTTCACTCCATGTATTTGATATTGTTTTCATCTGTGTATAACATGAACCGAACTGCCAACTTTGTAGACTATGGTCCACTGTTATATAATGTGCCGGCAGACCAGGGTACTCAGAACGTCCTCGGCCTTTTCCGTTGCAAGCTATAAAAAAACCAAAAACACTCTCGGATGTACATAGCAGCCATTATGAACTGCCCTCATGCCCGTTGTTGTTATTACGACAATAAAACCTCACTGACGTCACAACAATTCGATGATGTGTCATCACTAATAGCAACGCAAGCAATAGTTTGAGGTTATAGATACTGAATGATTTTTTTAAAAATCTGTTTTAATCTAAAGTTCCAGAAATTGTATATAAAAAAAAATGAAACGTGTGGGTATTTCATTCATGGTGAAGCATCGTGAAATGTTATTTTCAACGTGCAACTTATATTATGAGGACCTATTTTTTGTATCTAGGCGGATGTTCGTCTGCCAAAACCTTACTAATCTGCTTAGGTGGCGCTCTCCAGTTTCGTACTTAGCATAGGGTTAGATTTTTAAAGAAAAAGAATTACCCAGGTTTTCCTCACTGGCTGTCCTGGCTATTTAAAAAAGACCTTGTATATCTCAGGTATTGTTAAAAGAACTTTGAATTCCCTTTATTTTTGTGTATGATTGATGGGTGAAATTTGGGTTATAGAGTATACAGCTTGGTCTTACTTAAGATGTGCACCTCTCAAAAAACTGCTAGCTCCGCTTGGTCATTTTCACTTCCTGTACTTCAAAGATAAATTTTTTAAAAAAGAGCCGATAACTTATTTTACTTTTTGGATATTTTTTAATTCATTCATAGTACTTTCAGAGGCTGGTATTGTCTGCTCTGGCAAAATTCGTTTTCCTATTTTAATAACTGCTGAAAATAGTGCACTTTTGACTAATTCAGGCTGATTTTTCGAGTACTTTGGAGCGGTCATTTTGTCCGCTGTGTGCTTAGATCATGTCCAGTTTCCACAAGTACAATATGTAAAGAAATTTCAGCCATAGTACATGAAAGTAACATAGAGGTATGCCAACATTCTCTCCATTGTGCATGTTGCAAATGCAAAATACTTCATCTTACACCTGTCACTCACTCAGAAGCATGTATTATCTGTAGAGCGCCCCCTAAGTATCACTACGTATCAGAGAACCGAAGTTATTCGAATCGTATTTGAAAGAGACGATGATGTTCCGAAATGCATATCAATGTAGACCAACGCTATGCGTTTTTATAAGTAAAACAAACGCATATATACAGATCTGTTTGCACATTATGTGACGGTAGTCATCTGGGTCTGTAAATGTACGTAGTTGTATGCAGTTTATGTGACGGCAGTCATCTGGGTCTATACTGTACGCAGTTGTATGCAGTTTATGTGACGGCAATCGTGTAGGTTCGCAATAGTATCCACTTTATGTGACAGCACTCATGTAGGTTGATAGTGTACGCCATAGTATGCACTTTATGTGACAGCAGTCATGTAGGTTGGTAGTGTACGCCATAGTATGCACTTTATGTGACGGCAGTCATGTGTGTTGATACTGTACGCAATAGTATGCACTTTATGTGACAGCAGTCATGTAGGTTGGTAGTGTACGCCATAGTATGCACTTTATGTGACGGCAGTCATGTGTGTTGATACTGTACGCAATAATATGCACTTTATGTGACAGCAGCCATGTAGGTTGGTAGCGTACGCCATAGTATGCACTTTATGTGACAGCAGTCATGTAGGTTGGTAGTGTACGCCATAGTATGCACTTTATTTGACAGCAGCCATGTAGGTTGGTAGTGTACGCCATAGTATGCACTTTATGTGACGGCAGCCATGTGGGTCTGTACTGTACGCACTTGCATCCACTTTATGTGATGGCATTCATCTGGGTCTCTATTGTATGCAGTTGTATGCACTTTATGCATAAAAAAAACAATGTGTCTGGCTCTTCGTACTTAGTCTTCTTATTTGTAATATAACAGTTTGCGTTTTTTCCTTCTGCAGAACACAATATTTAATATTTTTTGTAGATTTGAATTGAATTGCCAAATTTAATTAAATTAAATTAAATTAGGTAATTTACAAAATTGCAAAGCGCCATTTCCTTTCATCTTTATGTAGCCAATTTCTTACAAAACGGTTAGTGTAGCTGGCAGTAATAAGCCCTTGCTGTATTGGTTGAATTTGTATGCCCCGAAACGACAGTGATAAGTGAAAAAAGTGTTTCCATTGTCCGCCCATACGTACGTCCATCCGTTACACTCAGTTAGGTTTTGCATTTAGGTCAATTTAAGGTACTGAGGTGGAGCAAATTGTTGCACGGACACATTTCTAGTTGAGTATATTTGAGTCTAGCAGATTGTTTGAAATCCTATTTAATTGTTCTAGTGTCCAGTCATAAGTTTTATTGATAGAACTTGAACTTTGTTTGATAGTCATCCAGTTGGGTCTAAATTTATCCATACACATACAAGCATTAAATATTCCATTTTAACCAAGGTTTACAAACTTCTGTCGATAACGACAACAATAGACTGACTTACGACAACGTTGTAAAAAGTGAATGTTTTGAAGTGTCAGAACACTGATATGAAAACAAACACAAAGAGGAATATCCGTTTAACGCAAGAAAAGAAAAATATAATAATCACTGATGTTATGGCATTTACAACACTGAAATCATTAAAATATTGTCGTTACTTCCATAAACAGATCAATTATACTTTTTTATTTTATGTTATAGATGGAATAAATGTTCTTTCATCTAGAGAACAAGTGAGTGTCCATTTATTTTATACATTTGGATACAACGGACTCCGCTCTCTCTCTCTCTCTCTCTCTCTCTCTCTCTGAAAACAATATATATCTAATGCATGGTTGTGCAATGTGTCTACTTTATATTTTTAGGTCAAAGTTCCACAAATCCAAATGTTTGCAAATGAATGAATTACTATTTACAAAACAATGAGTGAGTCGGCAGAATGATTTGGAATGCGGACAAGGTCAAAGAAAGGCCACAAATGAACACAATATATTATTTTGTAAGATCATAAGCAGATATTTGATCTCTCTCTCTCTCTCTCTCTCTCTCTCTCTCTCTCTCTCTCTCTATATATATATATATATATATATATATATATATATATATATGTATATTGAAAATATTTTTAAATTGTCTTTTGTGAATATCATTTAAATTTGTTTTCATTTTTGTTTTAATAATAGGTCAAATGTGTCATTTTGAAAAAAATATTACCCATTCAGTGTATTATCAGATTAGCCATGTCGACAACTAAGGCTTGAAAAGTCTTTGTTATGCTAATACTGGAATGAAGGAGCTTTACTCTCTCATTTTTCTTACCTTTTGTCAGAATTTTTATTTTCGACAATTATATGCGTCACTTATACATCATCTTTTTTTTAATAGCTATCTTGAAAATAGTCAGGTGCCACCCACTATTTATTCGTTATTTCTATATTGAATCTCCTCATCACGTGGAAAAAACGCTCAAACAAATCTCCGTCGTAACTGCAGATGGATCTACACTGTTTGTATCAACTTACGAATGTAAGCAAACAACATTAAACTAAATCTGTTTGATACAATTAATTTGTTCTTTTATTCATTCTTTCTTACCGATACATAGATTCTAACTTTTCCATAATCGAGTGTCTAAAAGTCACAGGCAGGACACTGTGTTTTAGTGACAATATATTAGACGAGGTTGATGATTATTACAAATGGAGTCGTTAATGGTGGCTTAAATTAAGTTAATAATAATCAAATCTACAATTCTATTGTTGCATACATATAATAAAGAAGATTGAAGAAAACACCGTGTCATTCTACAATTGACTTGCAAAAACAGAGTGCTATTGTCAATCAATCAATGTTTCCTTTATAAATCTGTAATAATGAACTCACTGCCCGATCAGCATGCAACGCAGGCCTTTAATTTATCAAGTTGACAGTGATAATTATTTATAATGCAAGTTAAAAGTTGTAGAAATCAATACAAATTACCATGTTACAGCTGCTGTAGGCTAAATCATTATTATTATGTGACAAAATATTTCACCTTTTCATTCTGTTAAAATTAAAGTCTTGCAAGATGCTGTATTTAATAAAAGACCATTGAAAAAAGATGTAATAAGCAATTTATGAAACATGTGCAACACACGATGTATGAGTCACTGTAATGTATATCAATCACAAATTGGTGAAACGTAATGCATAATGAACCAAAAGCAAAAGTTGTCTTGCAGTAAGTTTAAGGAATTCTTAAGTTATATTTAAAAAAAACAACGACAACAACCCCCAATCCTTTAACGTGAATGATGTTTGGTACTTCAGTGACATTTCATACACAGTACAACCTGTATAAACAACAACACTCTATGACCAATGTAAATTATCTGTTAGACAGATTACCGTTTTTCCAAGGTTCCATTAGTTTACCTTCCCTTGGTAAGTTCAAGTTATTACCACATATTTACAACCACAAAAATAATTAAAATAAAATTACTTTTATTTTCATTTTTTAATGGTTACTTTACAAAACAATGGTTAAAATTCATGATCATTACACTTTTATTGCAAATGAATGTACATTGTACATGTACTTTGTACACGATCTATTTAACGTAATCAAACTCGAGATCACCTTGGACGACTGTAATGTTCACAATAAAGTGATAAACTCAGTAAATGACAATGTCACGTTACTGTGGTTTTTATAGGAGACAGTTGCTGAATTACTGCATTGCGTCGAAATTTGTGATAATTGAATAACACGGATGTTAACAGTTAGATGATTGGATAACACATATGCTAACAGATGATTGGATAACACATATGTTAACAGTTAGATGATTCGATAACACATATGTTAACAGTTAATTGATTGGATAATGCATATGTTAACAATTAGATGATTGGATAACGCATATGTTAACAGTTAGATGATTGGATAAGACATATGTTAACAGTTAGATGATTGGATAAGACATATGTTAACAGTTAGATGATTGGATAACACAGATATGTTAACAGTTAGATGATTGGATAATGCACATGTTAATAGTTAGATGATCTGGGTAATTATCCTCTGGTCTACAGCCAAAATGCTTCCGCAATAAATGTTGTCAAACTTTACTAATTCTGGGTCACTGAGAACGAAAATTATGCTTTAAATTGTTGATTGGCTCTAGTTTTAAAGATATTATACTGGGTCAGTATATACGACCGTTGACTTGGGAATGGCAGAGGATAAGTGAGTTATAAAGGGAAGGGATCTCAATTTAAACCAGAAATGACTAAAATACATCTTTGACTGGATATATGAATAAATATATGACTGGGTTTGGACAGTACTTGCTTTTTAGGCAAAACAATGAATGATGCAATCTGAAGCTGGTATTGCCTCATACATGATATGACTTGCATCATGTTATTCCTAGAAGTCATGGATGATGCAATCATAACTAAGCTTACATCACTCTGCTGAAGAAATTGCCCTATATCAGCTCTACAAATTATACAGTGTCGTGCTCTCTTATTTTTCAGTGTTTGATTTTGCAAAGGGACACATTTCTGTTTAGCAAAAGTGAGCAGAGATGCCTCATACTTGTGTGAACAATGCAGATAACTTCTGCTATGTTTGTGGTGAAGTGACTTTTGCAACACAAAAGCGCAGTATAACCACTATGGTTAAGAAAGCCTATCACCTTTCTTTTGGCTGCAAAATTGGAGATCAGGAAAAGATGTGGGCCCCACACATATGCTGCAACACTTGTGCAACAAATCTTTGCCAGTGGCTGAACAGGAAAAGGAAAGCTATGCCTTTAGCAGTGCCAATGATTTGGAGAGAGCCAACAGATCATATCAGCAATTGTTACTTCTGCATGGTGCCTCCAGTTGGGAAAGGTGTGTCAAAGAAGAAAAAGTGGACTGTGCATTATCCAAACATTCCGTCAGCTATACGCCCAGTACCCGACGAAGAAGGACTGCCGGTTCCTGATGCACCAGAATCATTCTCACTTGAGTCCGACGAGGAAGAGGAAGAGGATGAAACTTCTAGTCCTGAATCATCAATGTCACATGACCCATTTTTTCTCCCATCCTCCTCCTGTGAACCACACCTCATAACACAAGGTGAACTGAATGACCTTGTCAAGGATTTGGAACTACCCAAGAGTAAGGCAGAGCTGTTGAGCTCCAGACTACAGCAGTGGAATCTCCTGGCAGGTGATGTTAGGGTTTCCATGTTTCGTGACCGTCAAAAGGATCTTGTCCCATTCTTCTTCATGGAAGGTGATCTTGTAGCCTGCAACAACATCGATGGTGTGATGGCAGCCCTCAACATCGTTCATGATCCAGATGAGTGGAGACTGTTCATTGATTCATCGAAGAGGAGTCTTAAAGCTGTTTTGGTGCATAATGGCAGAGTTTTGCCATCAATTTTAGTTGGTCATGCAGTCCATATGATGGAAACCTATGAAAACATGAAACAACTTTTGAGGTGCATAAACTATGACCAACATCAGTGGCAGCTTTATGGCGATTTCAAGGTTCTTGCTCTCTTGCTTGGTCTGCAGACTGGATACACAAAGTACTGCTGTATTCTCTGCGAATGGGATAGGCGTGCGAGAGATTCCCACTACATCAAGAGAGATTGGCCACTCCGACAGTCATTGGAGCCTGGGATGAAAAGTGTTCAGCATCCACCACTTGTTGAATCAAGGAAGATTTTGTTACCACCCTTGCACATCAAGCTGAGTCTGATGAAGAACTTTGTCAAGGCCATGGACAAAACACAAGCAGCTTTCAAGTACCTCCGTGGAAAATTTCCAAGGTTAAGTGAGGCTAAGATAAAGGAAGGTGTCTTTGTTGGTCCTCAGATTCGTGAACTTCTTCGAGATGATGCATTTCACCGTGCACTGCGTGGCAAGGAAAAGACACAACGGAAAGCCTTCCAGTTATTGGCAACAAATTTTCTCGGAAACAACAAGGCAGACAACTACAGGGAGTTGGTGGAAAACCTCCTCAAGGCATACAAAAGCCTTGGTTGCAACATGTCACTAAAGATACATTTTTTGCACTCTAATCTAGATTTTTTTCCACCGAACTGCGGAGCAGTGAGCGACGAGCACGGCGAGCGATTTCACCAGGACATTGCAACAATGGAGAAAAGCTATCAGGGCAAATGGAGCCCATCAATGTTTGCAGACTATTGCTGGACAGTGACAAGAGATGCTCCATTTAATGAATACAAGAGACAAGCCAAGAAGCGTTGAGTAGACACTGAATAAGGACTAAACTATGTACTTATATATACATAATAGTTTTTTTTACTTTTGTTTCAGTATATTTTTTATTTATCTAACCATTTTGTTGTTTTTTAAAGTGTTACATAAACAGTACAGGTGAAATATTATCATGTAAAGCAACCATAAACACACGAAAAGACCTAAGTTTACAATTTAGGAATAAAACTCTACTATGTACACAATATACATAGACGTAAAATGTAAAAACTTAAATATCTTGGAAACAGTAGCCAATCAGTTGTTTTAATTGTCATATTTGAATTCAGCACATCAAAATCCCTAATAAATAGCACATTTTATCACTGAAGCAGACGACTTCGAAAACATTGTAGACCAGTGAGCTATTGTATCCTTAACCAACACCTGATAAGGTCATTAGAAAGGACACTGTATAAACGTGTCACCAATGCATGACTTGATTCTCTGTCAAACATGGCTCTGTTTATTAAACTTGAAGTTACAATAAACGTCTGGGTTGGCTATTCCTTCTGCAGTCTCATCATTACCTACATGCCATTGGCTTTTCCTTCTGCAGTCTCATCATTACGGGCATGCCATTGGCTATTCCTTCTGCAGTCTCATCATTACGGGCATGCCATTGGCTATTCCGTTTGCAGTCTCATCATTACGGGCATGCCATTGGCTATTCCTTCTGCAGTCTCATCATTATGTGCATGCCATTGGCTATTCCGTTTGCAGTCTCATCATTACGGGCATGCCATTGGCTATTCCTTCTGCAGTCTCATCATTATGTGCATGCCATTGGCTATTCCGTTTGCAGTCTCATCATTATGTGCATGCCATTGGCTATTCCGTTTGCAGTCTCATCATTACGGGCATGCCATTGGCCATTCCTTCTGCAGTCTCATCATTACGGGCATGCCATTGACTATTCCGTTTGCAGTCTCATCATTACGGGCATGCCAGTGGCTATTCCTTCTGCAGTCTCATCATTACGGGCATGCCATCGGCTATTCCTTCTGCAGTCTCATCATTACGGGCATGCCATTGGCTATTCCTTCTGCAGTCTCATCATTACGGGCATGCCATTGGCTATTCCGTTTGCAGTCTCATCATTACGGGCATGCCATTGGCTATTCCTTCTGCAGTCTCATCATTATGTGCATGCCGTTTTGAACAGTACTAATTAGTCATTAATATGTCAGTTAGGATAGTATATTAATACCGATTAAAGAGTAGACGGTGTACCGATTTATTAAGGTAAATATTCTATACACTTATTTGATTTCATAAAGTGTTATACAGTTTACCGGTTTATTCAAGTACCGGTCAGGAGAAGTTTCACAATTTAAAAATTGTGTATAATCAATTTTCAAGTTTCATGGCTTCATGAATTCTGTAAAATATGAAGCTAAATTCTTAAAATTTCAAATAGTTATACAGATAATAACGAATTTAAAGAAATGAATGGCAGAACTATATTTAAACCATTGTTTACAAATATCGTCTAAGCACACAAGATGGACGCATGAATATATAAGTAGTTCCTTTCTGATGCGATTGCAGTCTTTCAGGAAGACAGATTTTACGATCAAGAGAAAACTAGACAAGTATTAGCTTTTCTAAAAGACTTGCCTTCTTTTAGCTGAAGCAATTCATAGTGGAATAGCATTAATGTTACTGATGTATGGGGTAATATTTGAGGTGTTATTGAAGAAGGTTTGTGGAGAATCTGTATACCGCTATACTCGCGTATAAGTCAGTCCAAATGCAAACAACATAGACCCTGATCTACTGTCGTATAATGCGCCGGCAGATCAGGGTCTGTCTTATTTGTTCTACTGATTAGTCCTTACAAATTGCATAGATCCAGATCTGCCGGCGCATTATGCGACGGCAGATCTGGGTCTATGCAGTTTGCAGTTGGAATTGAATTATACGCGAGTATAGACAGTACTTTGATTAAGCTAGTTTTAGTACGTGTTTTCAGGATGGCAGCTTTTTGAAATATTACATAGGTTTAATGAAAAGACTGTTTGATGGAGAGAAATGATACCCAATCTTCAAGCATGCATTTTCGAATCTTAATGTAACATTTGAAGATCATTTAAAACAAAGTAAAAGGTATTGAATACAAAGTCTACGAATGCGGGAACAGACAGGAACCACCAGTGCATCACAAGGATATTGAGAGGTCATACAATATGAAGATGTGCTCATTATCTAGGTTTCACTTATTATTTTATTTCTAGTTGTTTGAACAAAACATCAAATATTACTTATTTATCGTGCGAAGGCACTGCTCACGACCTATGGGACAATATCTATAGGAGGCTTTGACACCGGTGAGCTTTGCATGAATGATAGTCCGGCGGAAACACGCGAAAACCAAGTTCGGAGTGACAAGTGGCGTGATTACATTATGGTAGAAATATTTAATAAACAGTCTCTAGAATAAGCACTTTATTTATTTATATTTTTGTTAGTTTCGAAAACTTCACCAAAAATTGACTAAGTCCAAAACGGCCACATTCATGTTTTAATTTGAGCCCTTAAACATGTAGTTGTAAAGTTAAGGTTACTCACCCGCAACATTAGTGACAATTATGGTTTAAATACATGACCACTATGGTGTGAAGATATGCGTGCATGTGCTATCTTGAACATTTAAAGGGGTTGTTTTAAAATAACTTTGATATATTTTGGACATACTCAGTTTTAAATAAAGTTTTAGAAAGTAAAAAAGATTAAATTGTTTGTTCTGGTGGCACTTTATTAAACTATTAGCAATTAACATAATGCAATCCTGGTACCATTAGCGGTTAGAATTAATTACAAATGAATAGTTTTTATAGTGCTCATCTGAAGGTATATGGCCAAAATGTATTCTGTAATGAGCAAATTGTGGACATAAACCTTAATATCTTAATATTGTTATGTAGCTCTTGAGCAATGCATTGGCATGATTAACAAGTAATAGTTTGTTGTCTTGTTTGTTTGTTGTTGTTTTTTCCTCAAAAAAAACTTACCGTCAAGTAGCTACTCTAGGTGAATGCTAAGGTATATACACTCAATCATATACTGGGTTGTCAATGATTTTTCCTCTATTCTTTAGAGCAAGTGTTGTCAGGATGGCAGCACTAGAAATTGAAACTAAATGAAACCTACAGAATGATCCCAGCTTGACAGTGTATGACTTCTTAATGTCCTTGTAATGTAATGCTCCCAGTCTGCTCCATCATTACTAGTATTTGCATTCAACAGCTTTTACCTTGTTTTAATTGTTCCTTAAATGTTAATTTAGCATTGGAAAACCCATGTTCGATGATTTGTGGCATTGGAAAACCCATGTTCGATGATTTGTGGCATTGGAAAACCCATGTTCGATGATTTGTGGCTTTGGAAATCCCATGTTCGATGATTTGTGGCATTAGAAAACCCATGTTCGATGATTTGTTGCATTGGAAAACCCATGTTCGATGATTTGTGGCATTGCTCTCCATCAAACAATCTTTTCTTTGAACCTGTGTTATATTGCAAAATGTTGTCATCTTGAGAAACACCGTCTATCTTGAAAATCTTTAGACTATGACACTGAGTACATTAAAAGGACACGCGGATTCCTCATAAACCTTCTTAGTAACACCCCGGGTGTTACTCCATACATCAATGGGTTTCGATTCGACATCAAACTTATTCATCTAAAAGACGGCAAGCTTTTAGGAACGCTAATACCTGTGACTTAATAACCCTTTCTGGGTCACATGATACGATTGTAACCAATCTAAATGCTTGTTACAAAAGCTTGGTAAACAATTTTAGTGATATTTCAGTCATCAAAGACTCCCACGTTGTGCAAGTTATAGTAACGTGTTTTGGCAAATTTCAATCTTGGAGTGTTGTAGTTTCATTAATTAAATATCTGACAGATTGAATGATTGGTGTTTAATGGCACATCATCACATTATAGACTACATAGTCCTAAGGTTATAGAAATAAAGTTTCTTGCCCAGAGACACAAACCACAACAGTCAACCTTGTCTGGCCTGAGCATGATTCAAACCCGCAACACACCGATTGTGATCCGGCATGATAACGACCGAGCCACAGCAGCTGTCTCTATTACTTAAATGTGAGCAAGGCTATTAATTTTCATTATTCACTTAATTCTGCAGTTCTTTTATGCAAGAAAGTGCTTTTAATAAATCATACAATGCTCTTAGTAAGATACATTCAGTGGCCACGGTAAAATAAAAATAAAAAAGATATCAAGCTCTTTACGAATTGTTCCACTTTTTTTGGTCTGTTCAAGCTTGGATATTTAGGAGAATCCCTGATGAATAATAAAAAAAATAAATTAATCAGAGGAAGGAATTATCTTTTTATGGTTGTATTATGCATCATCATTAAGTTCACCTATGCAACTTCATTTATCATGATCTGACTCGATCTTTTGTGTTTTACTTTTCTTAGTGAAATGAAAAAGTGGAACCGGGGAAGTAATTTTTCATTTAACGCATAATTTGTTATGGCTTTCCTGAAACTAGGATAAATTTACAGCATTATTTGTCCATTTGTCAAAAAAAGCAGTAATATTTTTGGAAATAACTGAAGAAATTAAAATATTTATGAATCAGAGCAATGACCAAAATGTATAATGTAGAGTAGTCCCTCACTATAATGCCCTGCAGTTTAGCTCTGCGTCATAGACTGGTCCCTCACTATAATGCCATGCAGTTTAGCTCTGCGTCATAGACTGGTCCCTCACTATAATGCCCTGCAGTTTAGCTCTGAGTCATAGACTGGTCCCTCACTATGATGCCTTGCAGTTTAGCTCTGCGTCATAGACTGGTCCCTCACTATAGTGGCTTGCAGTTGAACTCTGCGTCATAGACTGGTCCCTCACTATAATGCTTTGCAGTTTAACTCTGCATCATAGACTGGTCCCTCACTATAATGCCCTGCAGTTTAACTCTGCGTCAAAGACTGATCCCTGACCATAATGCCTTGCAGTTTAACTCTGCGTCATAGACTGGTCCCTCACTATAATGCCTTGCAGTTTAACTCTGCGTCATTGACTGGTCCCTCACTATAATGTCATGCAGTTTAGCTCTGCGTCATAGACTGATACCTCACTATAATGCAGTCTATCTTACCAGAACCGTCACATATTTTTTCAACAGCAATATTCCAAATTCAGTAATTTGGGAGGGGGTCTGTTATTTTCTCTATACAGTGATTTCTCATTATAAAGCATCCAACCACCCACACCCCCAGTATACCGATGCATGCCCTCTTATAACACGAATACCAAGTTTGCACCATACTTACTGTCCCCCCCCCAAAAAAAAAAAAAAAAATAGGTAAAGAAAAGAAGAAGATACAAATGGATGGACATACACACTTTTCAATGACCATTATGAACAGATCTTTCAAATCTGAGTTTGTCTTGGTAAGTAGAGACAGAACGGAACGCTAAGACATAATTCAGACGAATGCTATCCATAATAAGAAATGGAAAGAAAATTTAATTTAATTTCCAAATAAAACATGCCACTTTTATTTGACTATAAACATCAATATTACATCAAAACATGTCAAGAAGACAGCTCCCAGTGGGCAAAATGTAATTTAAAATATTTATATTCCTTTTATTTCCAGACAGATCCTGAATTGCATTATAACAGTTCAAGCAGTTTCCAAAATGCTTCTTCATTATAAATCACCAATGGTCCATAAATGCTACATAATTCAAGAAGCGAATGGAATAAATTCTAAAAGAAACCGTCAGCAATTGATAATGAGTGCCGGCATATGAAATATTACATTTGCAACTAACGTAATGGAATTAATGTCTTGAAATCTTTATTGGACATGTATGAATACATCATATTTAGCCTGTTGTCGTACTCAGTTTAATACAGAATAACACTCATCATCCACACCCATTAGGAGCAATGATTTTATCCGGAAAAGCGGTCTAGGTGATCGATTTTAATTCGATTGGGGATTTAAATCTTCAGATGCATGGCGAAAGTCCGTCGGTGCGGGTGAACATTCTCATAACTAGCCTTCTACTGTATTTGCATATTCATAACCTTCTACTGTATTTGCATATTCATAACCTTCTACTGTATTTGCATATTCATAACCTTCCACTGTATTTGCATATTCATAACCTTCTACTGTATTTGCATATTCATAACCTTCTACTGTATTTGCATATTCATAACCTTCTACTGTATTTGTATATTCAGAGAAGCCAAACAAGTAATCTTGTTTCAATACCAGAAGTGGACATAGATCCTGTTTTGTAGTACGGAAAGCCGCGGTGGCTTAGTGATAAGCGTGCCAGATTCAAATCCTACCATCAGACCAGCCAGAGTCAGCCACTGTGGTGTGTCCTTGGGCAGTACACTTTAATTCAGCCTGAGTCAGCCACTGTGGTGTGTCCTTGGGCATGGCATTTTAATTCAGCCTGAGTCAGCCACTGTGGTGTGTCCTTGGGCAGTACACTTTAATTCAGCCTGAGTCAGCCACTGTGGTGTGTCCTTGGGCAGTACACTTTAATTCAGCCTGAGTCAGCAACTGTGGTGTGTCCTTGGGCAGTACACTTTAATTCAGCCTGAGTCAGCCACTGTGGTGTGTCCTTGGGCAGGACACTTTAATTCAGCCTGAGTCAGCCACTGTGGTGTGTCCTTGGGCAGTACACTTTAATTCAGCCTGAGTCAGCCACTGTGGTGTGTCCTTGGGCAGGGCACTTTAATTCAGCCTGAGTCAGCCACTGTGGTGTGTCCTTGGGCAGTACACTTTAATTCAGCCTGAATTAGCCACTGTGGTGTGTCATTGGGTAGGGCACTTTAATTCAGCCTGAGTCAGCCACCGTGGTGTGTCCTTGGGCAGGACACTTTAATTCAGCCTGAGTCAGCCACTGTGGTGTGTCCTTGGGCAGGGCACTTTAATTCAGCCTGAGTCAGCCACTGTGGTGTGTCCCTGGGCAGTACACTTTAATTCAGCCTGAGTCAGCCACTGTGGTGTGTCCTTGGGCAGTACACTTTAATTCAGCCTGAGTCAGCCACTGTGGTGTGTCCTTGGGCAGTACACTTTAATTCAGCCTGAATTAGCCACTGTGGTGTGTCATTGGGTAGGGCACTTTAATTCAGCCTGAGTCAGCCACTGTGGTGTGTCCTTGGGCAGGGCACTTTAATTCAGCCTGAGTCAGCCACTGTGGTGTGTCCTTGGGCAGGGCACTTTATTTCAGCCTGAGTCAGCCACTGTGGTGTGTCCTTGGGCAGGGCACTTTAATTCAGCCTGAGTCAGCCACTGTGGTGTGTCCTTGGGCAGTACACTTTAATTCAGCCTGAGTCAGCCACTGTGGTGTGTCCTTGGGCAGTACACTTTAATTCAGCCTGAGTCAGCCACTGTGGTGTGTCCTTGGGCAGTACACTTTAATTCAGCCTGAGCCAGCCGCTGTGGTGTGTCCTTGGGCAGTACACTTTAATTCAGCCTGAATTAGCCACTGTGGTGTGTCATTGGGTAGGGCACTTTAATTCAGCCTGAGTCAGCCACTGTGGTGTGTCCTTGGGCAGGGCACTTTGATTCAGCCTGAGTCAGCCACTGTGGTGTGTCCTTGGCTAGGGCACTTTAATTCAATTGACTCGGCATTAAATAACCTACTTGCGTTGCTGTGACTTAAAACACCCAAACCGAACCAATGCTATTTTTAGTACGACTAGGAGGCCGAGCTATTCACTTTGTAATATATTTAGTGTTGAATTTATTATCAAAGATATTTCTAGTATTTATGTGCCGTTTTTTATACAAGGAGGTTTGGGATTATCATCAAGCATGGGCTTATCATCGGATAAATACAGTAAGCACTGGCTACAAAGAAATCTTGCAAATTTTTGTTTGTTTGTTTGTTTTTTCTCACAGAGAATATTTGTGTCCATCTTGAATTTATCCTTGAAGAGCAAAAAAAATCTATCTTCAATAATGGAAATGAAAGATTTACCATCCAAATTTACTTGCTTGCCTTTAAACCAAAGGCTGCAAAAGTATCCAAATTAATCTGGAGAAAATAAAATCACTGAATGCACATTTTAAGTATTCTATCTCATTTCAAACATAATTTCATCAATTAATCTCTTCTAATGGAACACATTATGGTTGTTCCAAATGCTATATTTCTAATGTATGAAACTTAATTGATTTTGCAACAAAAGAGCAACTTACAAGTTTGTGATAAGTCTAATCTCTGTTGTTTCCAGATGGCCTGAAAATAGGATTTATCCAGAATTGTATTATAAACCTTACGCATGGAAGAAATGGGCATTATAAAGTGGCTATAGTGACAAATGAGCCTAAAGCGCTTAACCATCATTGACTTTTTTAATTTACACTTAGTACTAATGTACTATATAATATTTTGTACTTACAAGGGCAGAAAAATGAAAATAAATAGATTTTCATTAGTTTAATAATAGTATACAAAAATATGGTGAAAGAGGGTTGCATGCAACATTGCATAATGGATCCCACACTCTAAATTAAATCAGTTTCTTAAAAAGGTGCACTGACCAAGTTTCACCATAAGCAACTTAACATATACAGAAGACACATTTATTCCGCTTTAGACCAACTGGTCCTTGAATACATACATATTAAGAAAATACAATAAGTAATGGAGAATGAACTGTTCTCTGTGGCAAAGTAGAGGCGCCACTAAATAACATTGTCCCCGGGCGCCTCAGTAGGGGCGCCACTAAAGGCCATTTCCCCCGGGCGCCTCAAACACTTGCGCCGCCACTGAATATATTTGGAATTATTCTAATATTTGACATATAATAAGCTGACACATCAAAAGAGAATTCAACTACCCTCAAATAGGGACCATGGGTAGCTTATGAGTTGCACTGTTGTTTTATAGGCAATTGCTGTACACGCATGGACGCGCGCAGAATACATGTTTACATTCAAAATGGACTCCTTTGGTTTAAAATTTATAATATATATTACCTTAGAGAATCCACAGGACAATTTAAATTGAGATGCAGTGAAACGATGATCGATATTATAACAAAACTCCTCAGTTGTTTAAACTGCAAACAAATTAGATTTCAATTTGATCAATAAATTATATTCATGCTTGATTAAGATTTTATTGTTTCCTTTTTGATCAATCGCTGTTATAACCAAACTCCGCAGCTGTTTAAAACGCAAACAAATTAGATTTAAATTTGATCAATAAATTATTCTCATGCTTGATTAAGATTTTATTGTTTCCTATTTGATCAATTTTTATTCAAAGCTTGTGTTGAAAACATTTCATAATGACCAGAGACAGGAGTTTCCTGCATTTCTGTACAATTCAAGATAACATTATTGTACTATATCCCTATACTTCTACTGAATACATTATAAATATATGTATTGCCACAAGCTCAAATTCTTAATACACTTTATAATCAAATGATTAAAATTCAGAAGCTTTAAAATGATAATAATTATAATCCCGAGTTGATATTTCATATAATATTTTCCAATACAAATTTCAATACTGATATTCAGAAATAATTTATAATCTGCATATGTGTAAATTTACCCTTCAACTCCATTAAGTTTTTGCATTGTAATGGTATTATAATGCCTAATAAAAAATATAAATTCACAACCCAATGTCATTTAAATCCAGATCTGGCAGGTGCCAATATAATTTCATGTTCTGGTAACCTTTGGAATTCCCGTTCCACTTATTGTTTGTAGCCAATCAGATAAAGCAATGTCTTTCGTGTTAGAGGCACTTATCGTTAGTGACAATATGTTCCGAATGATGTTTTACAATTTCTTAAATATGAAAGGTGCAATTTGATTGGTTAATTTAAAAAAAGTTAACAAAACATGACATATTACCGGTGCCAAACTATTTCTAATAATAAACCACACTCTATTTTAAAGAATTTATAAGGTGGGTCCCATTCGGCTAATCATAGGAGAAATACTACGTTTGGTTATACAGTATGTGCTAGCTCTAAATATACCATATCGATCAATATTACTATGCACATTTCTGAGTTCTTTTTTGTAATTAATGAAATTATTGTCTTCAGTGAAATCTATGCTTAGAGCATCAATAAATAAAATGTTGTCCAATCGTGTTTATACATAATCATACACAAATCGTTGCCTCTAAAAACGTTAAATAAAAGTTATTGTCGAAATAAAACGATTCAATTTATTAATGATATTGAAAAATAAATTTCAATTGTGCAATCACATAAAAGCCATTGTTGGATTAATGCATGCCGGAATAAAACAATGTTAGACTGTACATATCAAGATAAATTGTTCCTAAAATAATTAACGGTTGGCAAGTGTGAAATTAAGTTGCGGAAAGAATACATCAGACTGCAGTATCAGAGTACTAACTTACACTGCATAAACAATTAATATATTTTTTTGGTCAATGTTGACAATAACATAATTTGAAAATAAAATCGGAATGGTATTGTAATAAATTTGATTATGTTCCATTTGTATTTACGTCTCCGTTTATAGGTTCGTTCGATTTTAGTGATTGATGGTTTGATTATGGGAATTCGGTGTTGGGAAAATATTTCCCAGCCCGAGTAATTAGCCAATTTATAGGAACAGACGTCATACCTACAATTTTTAAGAGACTTTGCAATGGCATGGATTGGTTTCGAAGTTTGAGATGGGGTCAGACTAGCATAAGTGGGCATGGAGCCAAGTAGTTCCTATCTTAATTCAGAGGCGTTGATTGATTGTGCCTTTCGGTAGGAGATATTCGTGACAAGAACTACTGTTTTGTGACATGGAATAATTGGGAAGAGGTCATCCCTTTGTTTGGAGATGCCTTTCATTGTAGCAGTTGCTGGAAGTGCACGTGCGAAACGCGGTTCAGACTTGTTTTTATTGACGAAGAGATGGAATCGGAAAATAGTTCCCTGCATTGGGTGTTTGAATTGTGTTATGTGCTTCATGCCACGGCATGCTAACAAGGAAAAGCCATGCAATTGTGACGTTACAGTTGTGACATTGTGGTCATTCATTTATTGATTAAAGAAAAATTGTTTTTACGAGAACTTCAAGTTGACAACGAATGTTGTCGGGAAGTCCTTGGAAATAGGGGAAAACAAGGGACTTCCAGCCCAAACTGACGCAGGTGTTTGATTCGCTCGGTAGAGGAACCCCTGTGCATGTTACAGTATTAATCCAGATTTGGGTGACTGAAAGGACGTATGATGGCAGAACTGTAACGAGAGCAAGCAATTGCAATTAAATAACTAATAAATAAAATGCGCTAAACTATGGCCAATTAACATGCAATCTTATAATTAATACCAATTAATATCATGCCAAACAATTATAACACTTGGTACGTCTAATTAGAAACTGACGTGAATCAAACTGCAATTTATTATTAAAACCAGAGGATGAATATAGAAAATATGGATATCAATTAATAAATAGAATAAATTAAACTCTATCATATGTATCAATGTTTGATATCTCACATAAATGATGAAAATAATTGAGTTGTACTTAAGTACAGTAAGATTGATAATTATTTACTGGACCATTTTAATGATGAAAATTAATGAGTTGTACTTAAGTACAGTAAGACTGATAATTATTTACTGGACCATTTTAATGATGAAAATTAATGAGTTGTACTTAAGTACAGTAAGACTGATAGTTATTTACTGGACCATTTTAATGATGAAAATTAATGAGTTGTACTTAAGTACAGTAAGATTGATAATTATTTACTGGACCATTTTAATGATGAAAATTAATGAGCTATATTTAAGTACAGTAAGATTGATAATTATTTACTGGACCATTTTTAATGATGAAAATTAATGAGTTGTACTTAAGTACAGTAAGACTGATAATTATTTACTGGATTATTTTAATGATGAAAATAAATGAGCTGTATTTAAGTACAGTAAGATTGATAATTATTTACTGGACCATTTTAATGATGAAAATTAATGAGTTGTACTTAAGTACAGTAAGATTGATAATTATTTACTGGACCATTTTAATGATGAAAATTAATGAGCTGTATTTAAGTACAGTAAGATTGATAATTAATTAGTGGACCATTTTTAATGATGAAAATTAATGAGTTGTACTTAAGTACAGTAAGATTGATAATTATTTACTGGACCATTTTAATGATGAAAATTAATGAGTTGTACTTAAGTACAGTAAGATTGATAATTATTTACTGGACCATTTTAATGATGAAAATTAATGAGTTGTATTTAAGTACAGTAAGATTGATAATGATTTACTGGACCATTCTAGTGATGAAATAAAGGTTTAGGTGACAAAACCAGCAGCTGTAAAACTCTAAACCAAATTTTGAATATGATTAAATTTGTCCAAGTTTATTTTCTTTTCTTTACTAATTACAGGAACTACTTTCACATATTGGAATTTAGAGATGTACCAACGGACCACTGAAAAACAACAAAAAACTATGCTACATGGAAAACATTTAACAATGCATTACAATGCTTGATCCAGGCTAAAGCTATGGCAAAATGAATGTGATCTGTGATCTCCCTAAAGCCATGGTAAAATGAATGTGATCAGTGATCCAGGCTAAACCTATTGGTAAAATGAATGTGATCAGTGATCCAGGCTAAAGCTATTGGGAAAATGAATGTGATCAGTGATCCAGGCTAAAGCTATTGGTAAAATGAATGTGATCAGTGATCCAGGCTAAAGCCATGGTAAAATGAATGTGATCAGTGATCCAGGCTAAAGCTATGGTAAAATGAATGTGATCAGTGATCCAGGCTAAAACTATTGGTAAAATGAATGTGATCAGTGATCCAGGCTAAAGCTATGGTAAAATGAATGTGATCAGTGATCCAGGCTAAAGCTATTGGTAAAATGAATGTGATCAGTGATCCAGGCTAAAGCTATTGGTAAAATGAATGTGATCAGTGATCCAGGCTAAAGCTATGGTAAAATGAATGTGATCAGTCATCTCCTTATTGTATTAAAATCAGGAGAAAACTATTTTTTTTAAAATCATTAATTTGCAAATTAATGCCTTATTTTGGTGACTGATTATGTATATATATATATATATATATATATATATATATATATATATATATATATATATATATATATGTATGTATGAATGTATGTATGTATGTATGTATGTATGTATGTATGTATGTATGTATGTATGTATGTATGTATGTATGTATGTATGTATGTATGTATGTATGTATGTATGTATGTATGTATGTATGTATGTATGTATGTATGAGACATAATAATCAGACGCTTGCCACTACTGGGATATAGTTCGAATCCTCAAGCTTTCGCCCTCTGTTTAAACAGCTGCCTCATCTTGTAGCTAACAATTTGAATACAACAAACGGTGCAGGAATGCTGTATCAAGGCAGTAATCAATTAATAACTCACAGCTGAGACTAACATACAGGGTGTTCCTGCTGATAGTCACATGATACAAAAGTGGTGGGCAAAAATCCATGGAAACAGTATTGAACACAGTGATCATTACTGTCAATTAATGATTGAAAGAATAAATAACTGTGGTGCTCTCAAGGGAGAAGGTAATAATAGATTTAGTATTTCGCCTGGCGTAATTATACGACATTATACGACGTCGGCGAGTGGCAATAGTGCCCTCTGGAACAGGTGTAATGACTTTAGCCACGTATAGTATTTCAGGGTCAACTTGAAATACATAATGTCCACGTAGATAGCCAATCAGAACTCGAGAATGTATCATGTGATGTACTAAATTCGGTACGTGGTGTAAGTAACTACTGCCTTACACTTATACGGTATATATACTCTCATTACAAAGGCATATTTTGCTGAAAAACTGAATTTTGCACAGCAGCAATCAACACTTAAGCAGGCAACTTTATCTGACAATGACCAGACAATTTTATTTTATATCTGTAGACAGATGATGTGCTTCAAACTTTTCTCTTTGAATACGTAGTTTTTACCACGTAATTTTGTAGTTTACCAAATCATGAAGACAATAAAGCAACGTTATCTGCACAAATAATGGCGCAGTTATCGCTACAAAGCCGTAAGATTTCCAGACCATTAAAATTTGTTTGTCAATCTTTGATTAAAAAACTTGTCCCATAACTTAGACATCAATAATACTATCAGGATAAAAGAAACAAATTAATGTCTGGATGAGTTGGATGCTGATGGAGATAAATTACAATCCAATGACCTGTTTCACTGAGAACAACAATCAATTATTGGGAGAGAGAGAGAGAGAGAGAGAGAGAGAGAGAGAGAGAGAGAGAGAGAGAGAGAGAGAGATAGAGAGAGAGAGAGATGAGGAGTCGGGTCGGGTCGGGTATAATGAAGTGCTACTCAGTGCTATTTGTTTTGTTGTTTTCTTCTTTTTTGTTCCTAATGGTGGTTAAAAAAAAAAAAAAAAAAAAATAGCAGTAAAATAATGCTTTATCTAAAAGTAATTAAACCTATGCTTAAAAAAATCAAGAAGCAACCATTACTTTAAAGAAAATAAAACTGGGATTAAAAAAGTTTTTCGGATTGTGTCTGTAAAACTTTACGCATGATTTTACCATTTAAACATATCTAAAATAAATAATACGATTAAAACATCAAGCCTTTTTCAGAAAACGTATTAATCTCTTAATCCTTTTTCAGAAAATGTACTAATCTCTTAAAATAAATCCAAATAAAACTCGATGAATGAATGATGAAGACATTGCATGAATCAGAACAATTTAAACATCTGACAGAGTAGTTGCTATCAAGCTCAGGTTTTTACTGCACAAATAGTCTTTAATGATTAAGTGTAACTATGTACACTGTCAATAATTTTGAAATTAGGTTTCTAAAAAGTTCTGCAGTCAACAAAAAAATGCATTCAGCTTTTAAATGATACAAAACATAACTCAATTGCATAAAACAAATACGAAATATGTAAAAAATAAAGAGCAACTGATTTATATTCAGTCGCGTCAAAACTTTAGTTGGGGTTATTTCAAAGATATCATTTTTGTTCATGGTTAGACCATAAGCACTGTCCTTAAATTTTAAATGTTGTCCAGTCTATTTAAAAATTAATTAGCGTTTAAATGACAGCAAATATGATTCGATTTAATAAAACATAAAGAAATGCGTAAAATAGAGCAATTGGTATGTATCGGACAGTCGCTGCACGAGAGCTGTTCGTGTTATTTAGAAAAAAAAAAATGAATTGTATTCTCATATTTATACACTAAATACGGCCCTTAAAATTAAAATTAGCATTCTTAAAGCTTGTACAGTCTAACATATAATTGCATGCTCATATTTATACACTGAATACGGGCCTTAAAATTAAAATGAGCATTTTAGTAGCTTGTGCCGTTTAAGATATAACTTTATGTTCATTCTTAGACACTGATAAAGGCCCTTAAATTAAAATTAGTTTTCTGAAAGCTTGTGCAGTCTACAGACAATCTATTTTGCTTTGAACGGACACCAAATATAATTTGATTTAATGGAAGATGAAGAAATTCCATAAAATAGAGCATTGGTGTATATTTGACCATTGCGACGGAAAAGTGGTTCAAGTTATTTCAAAGATACAATTTTATATTTACATATTCAGATATTAGATACTGTCCTAACAATTTAATTTTAACTTTCCCATATTTTGTTCAGTCCAAAGAAACTTTATTTAGCTTTTAAATGACACCAAATATGATTTGATTTAATAGCACGTGAAGAAATGCATAAAATAGAGACAGTTGCGATAGGAAAGCAGTTCAAGTTATTTCAAAGATATAATTTTATGCTCAGATTTAGACGCTGAATACGGTCCATAAAAATAAAATTAGTTTTCTAAAAACTTGTGCCGTCCACAGAAAACGAATTTTGCTTTTAACTAATACCAAATATGATTTGATTTAATGGAAGATGAAGCAATGCATACAACAGAGCAATTGGTACGTATTTAACAGTTGCAACGGAAATGCCGTTCAAGTTATTTCCAACATAAAATGTTATGCTCATGTTTAGACCCTGAATTCGGCTTTTAAAATTGTAATTAGCTTTATAAAAGATTGCACAGTCTACAGAAACGTTATTAGCTTTTAAATAATACAAACTATGGTTTGATTTATTGGAAGATGTAGAAATGATTTAACAAAAAAATTAAAAAAAAATAAAAAAAATACTGTCGATGTCACACCTGTCCTTTGGACTTGTTACTAGCATAATTAAATCTTTTTCTCACAAAATTTCAAAGAAACAATAGAAATGATAATGCCATTTTTTTTCGACGTTAAATATCGATGATATGATCCCGAAATATCAAAGATTAATACGATCAAACCGTATTTAGAGACACAAAATAAACTCGCGTGTTCTTGCGGCAGACTCGTAATATGGCTGTTCCCATTGTGCTTTCTTCTAATCACGAACGTCCGCGTACGTGAACGAGAACGTTTGATCTGTCGACCAGTTGCCAATATATATATATATATATATATATATATATATATATATATATATATATATATATATATATAATATATATATATATATATATATATTGTTACGGAATTATGTATCATCTTTTTAAATTATAATATAGTTTTTTTTGGTTTATGACCTTTGTATTATAATCTAATAGCCGTTATTTTGTATAGTACACATATACGGTATTTCAATGTGACCCAGTACATTGGTCTTGGGAAAATCAATATTGTCGGTTAAGCGTGAGTCATGTCACGTGAACTAGCGCGTGAGTTTTCTTAAACTTTTGTTCTGACCTGGATTTCGCAATTCAAAGAATGGTTCATTTGTTGATCAGAAGTTAGATTGTAAGATCGTAATAATAAGATGTTTATTTCAGACGGAATTAAGAAATTGGTTTTATATGTTTTAAAGGCGCAGTAGAGAATACTATAAAAGAAATGTAATCTATGCGTTCTGGATTCTTTATATTTACATCAGAATGAGAGGTCATAAACGAGATTGGTTCATTGTGTGTGATTATCTACTTCAGAAATATTTCCAGACTACATTTTTGGGATTAAGTACTGACATTTAAAGATTTAATAATTATTCAGCTCCGTTGGAATTATTGGAAACTTTTTTAGAACTTGTGCGATATTCTACATTCACAAGGATTTATTTGGAATTAATAATATTTGGACATAATTGATTCTTGTTAGTACATCAGCACAGTGGTGTTTTCATTCGGAACATTCTTCATTCAGAATTATATTTTGGATAACTTCCGGATCAGTGAACAAAAGAACAATTTGGGATTATATAGGAATTTCTAAACTGTAAGTTATTTTTAATTCTTTCACTTCGTTTGTTTGAAATATTTAATATTTTAAGAAATTAAATTTGTGTTTGTAAATCTTGAAAGCTTGTTTGAGTAATTCTTTCTTTTGTTACATTACCCTTAGTCGTAACAATATATATATATATATATATATATATATATATATATATCGCTGCTAATGCAATATTATTTGCATAAACCTGATTGGATTTTAATTGGTATTGTCGGATACATAATCAGTATTCAATGAGTTCTGCCAGTAATCAGTTTGAATTTGGAATACAGGTAATTAAATTGAAATTTATACTTTGTTATTTTGTATAATCTGATAGAAATGAAAATCAATAAAGCAGGGAACTGAACCTTACTCTATTTGTAACAGAGAAGAACTGAATTGATAAATTGACGGTAGGACTTTGCTGAAAAGTGTGCATTTTTAAAATCAATTTTACAGGATGATATGCTTGTATATTAGCTTGAACAGAAACCAGGTAATATGGGTATAACAAGATGTATTTGTGGTTCATGTTTCTACAGCAATAATTTCAATTACGATGTGTGACTCAGTTCAATTCAAAATGTATCCATATTTCGAGATAAGTGGGTACAGGGGATATTCAATGGTAAATATACTGCCATAACCATTAAAAGTAAAGTATAAATCAAAGTAGTGAGACAGGATTGTTTTGGTCTTACCCATACGTTAACATAAACGAATTCCACAGCAAATTAAAAACCCCACACATGAGAGAGAGAGAGAGAGAGTGAGTGAGTGAGTGAGTGAGTGATGATGATGATGATGATGATGATGATGATGATGATGATGATAATGATGATGATGCACCAGTTTTTTTTCTCCAAAGTGAGCAGATATCAGTTAGGTGACAAAACGTTAGAGATCATTATAGTAGAACATGGTCAAAAGTTTTCAGTAATGTTTGAATAATATGAAATGTAAAATGATAGTTTTCAGTAATGTTTGAGTATTATGAAATGTAAAATGATAGTTTTCAGTAATGTTTGAGTATTATGAAATGTAAAATGATAGTTTTCATTAATGTTGGAGTATTATGAAATGTAAAATGATAGTTTTCAGTAATGTTTGAGTATTATGAAATGTAAAATGATAGTTTTCATTAATGTTTGAGTATTATGAAATGTAAAATGATAGTTTTCATTAATGTTGGAGTGTTATGAAATGTAAAATGATAGTTTTCATTAATGTTGGAGTAATATGAAATGTAAAATGACAGTTACCCATCTTTTGAGTAATATGAAATGTAAAATGACAGTTACCAATCTTTTGAGTAATATGAAATGTAAAATGATAGTTTTCATTAATGTTTGAGTATTATGAAATGTAAAATGATAGTTTTAATTAATGTTGGAGTATTATGAAATGTAAAATGATAGTTTTCATTAATGTTGGAGTATTATGAAATGTAAAATGATAGTTTTCATTAATGTTGGAGTAATATGAAATGTAAAATGACAGTTACCCATCTTTTGAGTAATATGAAATGTAAAATGACAGTTACCAATCTTTTGAGTAATATGAAATGTAAAATGACAGTTACACATCTTTTGAGTCATATGAAATGTAAAATGACAGTTACACATCTTTTGAGTCATATGAAATGTAAAATGACAGTTACCCATCTTTTGAGTAATATGAAATGTAAAATGACAGTTATCCATCTTTTGAGTAATATGAAATGTAAAATGACAGTTACCCATCTTTTGAGTCATATGAAATGTAAAATGACAGTTACCCATCTTTTGAGTAATATGAAATGTAAAATGACACTTACCAATCTTTTGAGCTCAGTAAATGATATTTCTTCACCTACACATTAGGTCAAGGACAAAGGTGCTGAAATAAGTCTAATATGAAGTTTGGTCAGCTACAAAAAGTCAGCCATTCTGATCCAATTTTGGTATATAGCAATTGTTGACAACAGTTCTGATATCGCTCACCTGACATACATTAGTCTAAAAGGGTAATGTAGTAGTAACATGACGGTTAACTTTGGTTGAAAGACACCCATGTCAGGAAAATTAAAGCTATTTGGTTGAAACTGGTGGTATATGACATGTTGTTTAACTGTCTTTCTACTTTGAGAACCGTGTTGCTTCTTTGAGTAATCGTGTTTCTACTTTGAGTAACCGTGTTTCTACTTTGAATAAAGTGTTTCTACTTTTAGTAACTGTGTTTCTACTTTGAATAACCGTGTTTCTACTTTGAGTAGCTGTGTCTCTACTTTGAGCAATCGCAGCTGAACTAGATGTATTGGCATCTTATATGAATGTGAAAGATGTTCATGCTAGGACTCGACCTATCGTATTTTGACTATGGTAAGGCAGTTTTGGAGAGAACTTTGTTCTATGAAGGTTATATATATATATATATATATATATATATATATATATATATATATATATATATATATATATATATATATATATATAGAGAGAGAGAGAGAGAGAGAGAGAGAGAGAGAGAGAGAGAGAGAGAAAAGAAGAAGAAGAAGAAGAAACTTGGTTTTACACCTGGTTGCTAATAAGCTACGCTGCTGCAAGGGGAGCCACTACAGGCGCAATTTTGATAAAACATGTCCTAAGAAACATTGCTAACACGTTGGATAAAAGTTGGCTCAGCTGTTCTGGAGAAAACGCAAATAGAGATTTTCCACCTGGTTACTAAAGAAGTTATATCTTTGAGAGCAACCCAGGCAAAAGTTTGATAGAGCAGTCCTAAGAAACATTACTACATAGATAGGCCTATCCATTCCAGAGAAGACGTCAAAAAAAAAAAAAAAAAAAAAAAGACTTTCTAAATGGTTGATAAAGAAACCACACCATTGTTAGAGGATCTACCTTGTATACAATTTTGATAGAACACGTTATAAGAAACATTCCTATGAAATTTGATCAAAATTGGCTTAGCCGTTCTGGAGAAGTTGAAAATAGGTTTTCCATATAGTTGCTATGGAAGCCACACTATTGCTAGGGGAGCCACCCCAAACAAAATTTTGGTACAGCATATCCTAAGTAACATTCCTGTCAAGTTTGATCCAAATTAGCCCAGCAGTTTTTGAAAAGTTATAAATAGCAAATATGGACGGAATCACAGGAGGACAACATGCGGTAGGAGGGTCGTATGGGCTGGAAAAATCCCTAATATCTTGAGGTTTACATGGTTCCCAAAGATAAAGATATAGCCCAGTGATGAATTTCAAATGCCATTCAGCGAAATGAATCAGGCAGGTACCCGCTGTCTCATTATTTCAGACTTTATTTATTTTACACCCTATGTACAAGAAGTTCTCGTAACTTGTGGAACACAATCTGAGCATCAAGAGGGACATATATTGGCATAACGTTGTCTTTGAAATAGAGAAAAGCAGAGTGGTAAAAGCCACCAATCTTGAATGAACGACCACGTACCCTTACACATGTCAGAACCAAGGATCAAACCTGTGACTGCAGAGGTACAAAACAAGAGCGTTACTGCTGAACTATCCACTGAAGCCAGGTGGAACAATGAATCAAAACTTTATTATGATGCAAGGTCAATATGAGTCTGGAAGATCAAACACTGGACATTTTTATAAAAAAAATCAATAATAATAATAATAATAATAATAATAATAATAATATCATTGTCACTGTCATTATTATTATTATTATTATTAGTAGTAGTAGTAGTAGTAGTAGTAGTAGAAGTAGTAGTAGTAGTAATAGTAGTATTAGTAGTAGTAGTCGTAGAAGTAGTAGTAGTTGGAATGCTGTTAAGGGAAGCAACTTATGTAGCAATGACCTGTATATACTGGAATGGTCGACAATAATACATATAAATTATTGTAGGGAAATTAAAGAAATTGTACTCATTCACATTATGCCAATCATAAAATAATAAAACTTAAATTAACAATAGACCCTTTTTTCGTACAGCCCGCATTTTATTTAGTTAGGTAAAAAAAAAGAAGAAGAAAAAAATAACAATGAGGTTAATCTAGGGTGTTGACGGATGTACAGCTGGACAGACCCCGCACAGCGACGCCAAAGCGGTCGGAATATGGAATGGAGAAGTTAAGGTAAGTTTCCACGTAACAAAAAGCAAAGATTAGCTGAAATAATTTCTCCTTGTAATGATGGCAACATAATACTTCAAAAATAAACTCTTCTTGTTCATTTTAGAACCTAGCTGAGAAGGTATCTGTGTTTTATTTCTTTATGAAAGTATGCCAAAGAAACTCGTGACAACACCAGGTGCAGTTCAAGAATATTCACTCTAGTACAAGGTAAACAACTCCTGTTGCAAAACACAACTAGTGTTGATATAATTATTTCCCCTGTCTCAGACACAATTAATCTCACCTGCACTCTTTTCCTTGTCAGATGTGAGACAATGCGCGTTAGATAAATTTTATTCTTCAAGATGGAGTTTAATGGAATATGTTTTGCAATAAATCCAGAGACAAGATAGGAGTGGCAAAATAAGGCAAGAGAGGTATTTTTCCAATCCAAAATATACGTATATCTAGAAATTGTTTGTAACGCAGAAAATCTGGTCACTTCATTTTCAAGTTAAAATCCAACACATTTAACTAAGCAAAAAATGCAGATTTATATATAACGCACACAAAGTCTACGTCATAAAAGAGAGAAAATAAACTGTGCACCATTAAAACAGGAGGAGGGAGTACATGCCATAAATTAAATGTATCTTTAGACAAAGGGGCAGAACGAATGGGGACCTGGAAACGGAAACCAAAACAAGTACGCCTCATCCAAAATATATATAATATTAACAAACCCTAATCACAAATATATCTAAATAAATTTTTATCCAAATTCTATTTGATTTTATGAATAACCCACAACAACAGACCTTCGGGGGATACAAACAGATGTAAAAAAACCTTCATAATCTTTTGGAAACAAGGGGGTCACCTTAAAGGCCTGTTAGCTTATATAGCTTGAGGTCCGAGAGGTATCCAGATATAAACCTTTAAAACAATGTCATTGTTGTTTTTCTTTTTCTTTCCGCGGATTGGTCGTCAACCATATTCCAATTTGGGAAGTATGCAAAAGTACTTTCTGACCACTCAACGTCTAGTGTTTTCACTCGTGTAGACTATATACCTAAATATGAGTACAGACATAGATCTGCTGTCACACAATACGAGTAGACTGTGTTCTATGTACGATTTTAAGCAAGCATTGTAGACCTGGCATGGAGATCGCAAAACTCTAGTATCAGCCAATCAGAAACGACCCTTCGAATGTAATGTAGTTTGAGATTGGTTAAAACTCAAGCTTAAACTCAAGCTCAAGAGCTTTATGATCTGAGGGCATGATCTGTTTTATGATCTCCGGGCCTGATCTGTTTTATGATCTCCGGGTGTGATCTGCTTTATGATCTCCGGGTGTGATCTGCTTTATGATCTCCGGGCATGATCTGCTTTATGATCTCCGGGTGTGATCTGCTTTATGATCTCCGGGTGTGATCTGCTTTATGATCTCAGGGTGTGATCTGCTTTATGATCTCCGGGTGTGATCTGCTTTATGATCTCAGGGCCTGATCTGCTTTATGATCTCCGGGCCTGATCTGCTTTATGATCTCCGGGTGTGATCTGCTTTATGATCTCCGGGCATGATCTGCTTTATGACCTCCGGGCTTGATCTGCTTTATGATCTCCGGGCATGATCTGCTTTATGATCTCGGGGTGTGATCTGCTTTATGATCTCGGGGTGTGATCTGCTTTATGATCTCCGGGCCTGATCTGCTTTATGATCTCCGGGTGTGATCTGCTTTATGATCTCGGGGTGTGATCTGCTTTATGATCTCAGGGCCTGATCTGCTTTATGATCTCAGGGCCTGATCTGCTTTATGATCTCCGGGCCTGATCTGCTGATATCCTAGATTTGCTGTTCGTATTTGGGTGGGTAAAGTAGACAAATTATTCTACACTAGATTATTGTTTCTTTTATTGTGAAGTTTGCCTGTTCTCTTAGAGACCATGCTCATTTCAGGATGAGCTTCTTCAATGAATAAAAATTTTAAATTTCCAAACACATGATATATACTGTAGTAAGGTTTTATGAAATATACTGTAGTCAGGTTTTATGAACTGTAGTAAGGTTTTATGAAAACTGGTAAAATATAAAGTAATATTTGGTGCCTTCTGTACTTGATAATTGCATCAAAGACAAGCATTATGGACTATTGGAATCTTTGTTATAGCAAAACGCCATCAATCCACTTCGTTCTACATCGAGATGACAGCCCTAGGCTAGCAAGGCAATGTGGCTAAAGGATATCTTACATAATTGTTGTTGTTGTTGTTGTTGTTGTTGCAGTTGTAGTTGTTGCAGTTGTTGTTGTTGTTGTTGTTATAACTCTTTCACAGAGAAGAGATACAACTCAATGCTCTCTTACTTAAAGTACAAATTTTTCTGTTTCTTTGGAGAAAAAATATTTAGTCTTAAACTAATTTTAAGCAAATCGATAGACTTTTTTCTTAAAAACAGTGTCAGAAAATTAGTAAAATGTGTGTAGGCTGTGTATAAAACAAACAGCCAAATTTTAGTTGATGTACATTCTAGATGAATTTTACTCTGAATCAATGCTTTTCTTGGTTGTTTTTGAAGGCATACAAATTGTATCAACTTCACTTTTATTTTTAACAGTTGAAATTAAAGTCACTTGACAAGAGATTGCTGGATCTGCTACAGCATTTTACCTTGGCTAGGAATGCAATTTTCTTTCTCAAACTCAAAGACAAACCAACACAAATGTAAATTTTGTAATGGTCAAATAAAATTTAATTGATTGGTTAAAGTTAAACAATATTTCAAATCTGCCGTTGTTGTGTGGAAAAGGGTTACATGAAACAATTAACAGTTTCATCACGATCTAATCTCTTGATTAAATTGTTTAATTGTGTAATTATTTTTTAAAATGTAATACAAATTTACTTTTTTGGCTGGGGGGGGGGGGCATAAATTGTTAAGTGAAATACAAAGTTTGTTTCTCATATAAATGTTTGTAAATTGTGATGTGAAAATGTATTCATGGTTTAAATATGTTAAAATTGTTTTGTGATTGTTTTTCAAATTAAACAACGTTATTGTACCGTAGTTCTCAGATAAATTGTTTTGTCATATTTACAAGATTTTAATATTTTATAATTCCAACCTTTATGAATGGACTGTGTTTTCTGCCATGTAATTGGTTGTAAACAGTCACGTGACACTGATCTGAAAGTTTGGTAAATTATGGGATCTACATTCGGTGAAGAAGCTCATGAAAGAAAAATAAGTGCTTCCTAAAATCAATATTTTAGTTCATGGAATTTGCTGATTTGACGAAAGAAAGGATTAAAATAGGAATTATAAAGATTACTTGAGCATGGCTGTGGGTTTATTGATGTACATTTTACCCAGTCACTCACAAAATTAACATAAAGTCCTTTATTTACTTTGTGAGTGATTAGATACAATTTACAATTGGATAAATACCCAACCATGATTATTTGATCCCATAATGTTTGCTAGTTGAAATATTGTGGGAAAATAAAACAGTTTCTAATATAAACATTGTATACTTGAAGCATAAAATACAGTGACACATGTATCAGCAGTCGCTTCCATATAAATAACACCTGTTTAAAAAGGACACTAAAAACCCTTTATTAATTTCACTTTTATATCCAAACTCTACATTATATTAAGGACACAGCAGGGCGTCAATTATGGTTTCCACCTACTAGCTCGGCAAGGATGATGCACGGAAAATGGTCTCCAAATTAAATTTGTTGTTCTTTTTTATGTAAAATTTACATGAAATTTTACTTGCCCAACAATACTTTGAAGTTGTCAGGGTTTGTTCAGCAAGAGAATTGTTGTCTTCTGAGATACTTGTCCACAAAGGGCAAAATAGTGTTGTCCCTTCAGTGCTCTTTATTTTTTTGCTTTATCCTTTGTACACTGCACCCAGAGAAATCATTATTTACATTTATTTTGAATGACTTTCGAAAATTTGTATTTTAACTACTCTGACTGATTAGTGTCATAAACCAGGCACATTATTTTATAAAGTGTGATTTAAGGTAATTTATTTATTAATTGATTGATTGGTCTGTGTTTATTGGCACATCAGCATTGGGAGTTAAAAGTGCACATCACATCACATCAATTGACCCGAGCTTACTGGGCATAATTTGAACCTTCACTGACACACTGACACACTGACACACTGACCCACTGACACACTGACACACTGACCCACTGACACACTGACCCACTGACCCACTGACCCACTGACACACTGACCCACTGACACACTGACCCACTGACACACTGACAGTGAGTCCAGCTAACAAGAGACATCAGTTAAGTTACAGTTAGTTCATATTAAGAGAAATTTTAGTGGTTAGAGGGAGAGGAGCGAGCGGTACCGAGTGAGCCCATTTTTAGCCACTAAAGTCGCCTTACATCGCCTGTATCTGCGAGTGATATAAAAGTGCAACAGGGGAAAGAAATTCCCAAGAAAATGCTACAAATGAACAATTGGGCTCTTTGTCTGTGGAAATATAGGAATTCTATGTCACAAAAAATTCATGAGGATGGAATTTTAATTCAAGAGGATATATCTCAAGTGTGGTTAAGAAAATTGTGCTTGTTAAACGTTTTAAAAGAATCGATATTTTTATGTATAATTTTTTAGAGTACGTTACATATATAGGCTTAAATCATGGTTCTCTTTTTTAATTCTCTCTCTCTCTCTCTCTCTCTCTCTCTCTCTCTCTCTCTCTCTCTCTCTCTGACAACTGTGTATTAGTCTGGTTCTCCCTGAACTAGATTTCACTGGTACCTCGTTACACTGAGCTGTGTTTTTAGCTAGCAGCTAATTTTAGAACTCCATGTTAGCAGTGACGCTGATAGCCAATAGGCTGCTAGATTCACTGGAGAGTTTTAGCCATTAACTATGGTACTTAATCAGACAAATAAGACGCAACTGGTTGAACAATTAGGTTATGTTCTAACCTGACAAAGAGAGTGGCTATGCATGGGTCAGCCCTGATTGTTAAAAGTTGGAAATCCCCGTGTGTATCAAAAACAAACTCACTCTACTTAATTTTATTTGCTCCTCCACTAACAGCCATATTAAGTTTTAATAGAAACAGGCAAGAACTGTCATGTAAACATCCATACGACAGGCCCATGCTACATAATAAGCCAATTCCCCCTTTTTCCAATAAACTGCAGCAAATTGTAACACACACACACACACACACACACACACACACACACACACACACACACACACCTGCTCTTCCACAAACTTTTTTTGGTATAACCACAAAGCCGGAAAAATACTGTAGTAAAATTGGAGAAAAAACACAAAAAGAAAAAAAAACACAAAAAGAAAAAAACAAAAAAAGAAAAAAGATCAAGAAGAAAAAAAAACAATACAGAAAACAACTAATAATTAGCACAGGAACCTGACCATAATGGGAGGGATTGGTGGGGTGGAGGGTAGGGGGCTATATGTGTTATAGAAATGACACAGGAGGGATTGGTGGGGTGGAGGGTAGGGGGCTATATGTGTTATAGAAATTACATGGGATGAGCCTTGCCACAACGGTGTCCCGTACCCTGTCGTATTCAAACGTCCTTTCCAAAAAGTATTTCAAAACCAGACAAGGCACGACTTACGTTGACATATTCATGAAACATTTATTTATCTATCGCCGCCATTCAGTAACTTCAGATCTTGTAAAGAAAGTTTCATTCTTGCTTGCTGAACAATAATAGGATTTTAAAAAAGTATTTTGCCATCTTTTCTAATAAAAATCGCAGAGGAAAGACATGAAATCATATATTTTATCAAAATTGTTCAAATTTTCCATCTTTCCATTGCTTCTTTTGATATAAAGAATAAAATAGCAAACGGATTTTTATAACCGACGAATCAGAAAGACTATGTTCAAACGCATCTGAGCCGCCAAATACTTTTCTAAAGAATCAATATTAATCTTGTATTTGTATGGAATGCAGAATTGTGTACGTGGGGGATATCCTTATAGTCTATGAGCATGTAAGAACGCTTCAAGAGAGAATGTGTACGCAAAGTGTTAAAATACTATACTCAATTCTAAACGATGAATCAGCCTCAAATATATTCCTTGGTAAAAGGTGTGCAACCTGTAGCCAAGACGACTTGACTGGCATAGAAATTAGTGTCATGAAGAACAAGGAATTTGTAACCAGTCTGCAGAACCAAAACATGTCAGTTCTATTTACCGTATATACTCGCGTATATTTATATATATATATATATATATATATATATATATATATATATATATATATATATATATATATAGTATTACTAACGCGATCTTGATTGCTAGATCACGTCGAGTTGTCAGCATTAGAAAATCCTGATCATTACGATACGCGAAGCGTCTAGTCATGATCAGGATTTTTATGCTGACAACGAGACGTGATATAGCAATCAAAATCGCATTACTGTGATAATGATATTTTTGTTATATACCTATCAATATTCAGATAATTTAATAAAATCACTATAATTATGTAGTTAAAAACACTAGAAATTGCTAAACATTTCAGCCTCTTTAATACGAACTTCATCTTAAAGCATAAACCGAATTACTTTGTGAAAGGCTGACATGCGCATGAATATTAGTTTTATCATTTATGAATGAAGTTTGTGAAACAACGCTCGCTCAGTTTAACTACCATCACTGTCAATAACACGAATTCTTCGACGCTTGAGCACAGACTGCTCATATATGTGGTTTACAGTTATTGTGCAGTTCTGAAATTTTGCATCACGGAAGTTTTCACCAGCTGAATGACTGGAAAGTTCTTTCAGAGGCCAGGTTGAATGAGGTTGAACTGTTTCTGGCGAAACATTGTGAGAGGCTCCGATGGGAACTTGACACGGGAATGACAACATTATTTTGACAGTTATTTACAACAGGATTGGAGAAATTGTTGGAACTTGATGGTACAGATTTGTTGCAGAGAATATTACTCATTTATAATTTCAAATTCATCCATTATGCGTGAAACTCACTAACGTTACCATTCATGAATTTCCGTAAATGGGTTGTACTGTACAGCTGTAATGTTTTGGTACGCGATTTCCGAATATGATCTTGTTTCAGACGAACATTTTTGGCAATATTTTACTACTTCAAAATAAAGGAATAAATGCTTTTTTATTGTTTTTGTGACAAAAACATGGTTTAGACCTTTCAGATATTTTACATATAATGCAAGGTTCTTGACTAACATCGCTGTGAGAGCTTTGTTTAATGCAAGTATTGGCATTCCATCGCTAGGGGCGCTGCTATTGTCACCATGAGATCTCGAGGATAAAGTAGTCCCAGCCTCGTTTGAGAGTATGGTGATACGGGTTTAGAAAACGATAGTATCGTTTTCCTGCTTGTAGGAAATGACCGTAAAATTCTGGCTCTTTCTTGGGTAGAAAATTGGTAGGTATATAATAAAATTAGATACCAACTGCAAACTGCATAGACCCAGATCTACCGTCGCATAATGCGCTGGCAGATCTGGGTGTATGCAGTTTCTAAGGACTAATCGGTAGAACAAACAACATAGACCCTGATCTGCCAGCGCATTATACGTTGCTTGCATTTGGACCTAGATTATACGCGAGTATAGACGGCATGTGTCTCTCTCTAACCAGAATATTTGGACAAACCCCCGGTTGTTTTTACCCAGTTACAATGATTGATTAATGATGCCCCAGATGCTGATACACTGATCCTTACTGTAGATCTCCCAATCGCATCAATGAAAAAAACATAAGCTTTAAAAATGAAACAAAAGCAGCTAAGAACGCTGATTTAAATAAATGTACATATTATTGACGACGAGGGATTTGGGTTTTTTTTCGTGCTTTAATAGTGCCATTTGTGGTTATTTCCCGGTTTGTAACAAAACAGATAACGGACACTCGGATTTTATCGTAGAACTAAACAAAAAAAAATCAATGGCAATAACATTTTAAACATCTGCCTCTGACGCTTATATTAGTGTCCCGCACAGTGTCGCTTTTCTCAGTTTTTGTGGCACAATATAAGTGAACCATTCGAAAATGGTGGATAGTTTTCAAACGGTTAGACTGATACACATTGATAAAGAGGACACTGGAGATCTAAGCCCAAAAAACATGAATCAAGTATTTGTCTTAGCCGTAATTTGGCTGCACTTTCAAAATGGTAATTAAAACGATATTGTTGCAGTAAATATTATCGGAAATTGGGTAAAATGCCCGATGTTCTTAACCGAGGAGCAAAGTTCGTTGTTTCTCATGTATAGACTTACAAAATACATTAACATTGCTTTGGTTTTCCTAATTCTGTTCATCAAAAAAGAGTCCCTCAAGGGGACTGATGCTCCACTGTCCGATAAAAATGTCCAGGAATTTAAGATAAGACAATTTCTTCATTTAAACTGCTGAGTGCTGAAACAATCTAGCGGTCATATTTAGGACCAACTAGAGATTATAAAAAGTCTTTTGGTGAAAACCACATGTCAATTTGATCATGCGTCCAGGAGGAGGGGCGATAACAAGATTTTCAAGAATGCCGCTATATGGCGGCCATATTGGAGGTAAGATCGACACCACTTTGATTAAGATCCAACTAGATATCATAAAAAGTCTTTCAGTGAAAACCCAATGTCGATAGGACCATCCTTTTAGGAGTAGTAGCGATAACAATATCATCAAAAGTGGTTGCCATGACGGTCATATTGGATGTTCAAGGGGCACCACTCTCATGTAGAACCAGCTAGACCTTGTGATGAATGTGTCTGTAAAGTTTGCTGGCAATCCTCTCAGTAATTTAAGAGGATAACAAACTTGTGTTAACGGACGATGGACTAAAGGGGATTGCATAAGCTCTTCTGGTCTCTAAGATGTTTAGATCAATGTCTAAGAAAAGAAATGGGACATTTAACTACATGTACAATGGTATTGCAGTTGGATATTAACTGGGTTGAACTAGCACACTTGTACATAAACACGTGTTTTGCGGCTGATTTGATGCATTGCATCAAACTTGTTTGCTGCCTGAAGAATTTTTAAAAAAAAATAATTGAAGTAAATCAGAAATAATGCTCATTATCATTCACATTCATCTGATTATAGAGGTGGATAAATACAAACTAAGTGGAAAGGAGAGATTAATATTTAATAGACTCCATCCCCCTTTCATTAAGGTCATTAGCTCATGATTTAAAGTCTCAGTGGTTGGTAATAAATTTACCTGTATGGAATACAAGCTGGCAGCTGGTCCTTCCAAAACTGACCATTTTCAACCAAGCATACGCAGAATAATCAACGCAGAAATTACTAACATAGACACAGACAGAAAAATTGTTTTCTGCTTCCATTGATGCATTTTTCAAATTTTTTTTCATATTAAAAACGAAAATAAATAAATATTTAAATCATTATATTCCGCAATTGATCAATAGTAAAATCCATCAATTATTATCCAATAGGGCAGCCAATGACATCATCCTGAAAAAGTATTTACTTTTAAAAGCTCAGACCTGTGTGTAATTACTTCAAGTAACCCGAACACTAATATGACAGTCATACTGTTCAACAGTCATTCATGGAATCTTTCATAGCAACTCTGATTCTTTTAAAAATACGCGCTGTATGTGTGTTGCTGATGTGAATGGGGTTTTGTCAGTTATATTTGTTTAATTATTGGAATAAAGTTTGCCATGAATACCGCCTCCACCCGCTTGACATTGAGATTTTTGTATTTTGCGAAATACGGATGGAAAAGGGAGTGGATATGCAAGCGAATGAATGGACAGCACCAAAATATAATATACGCTAACCTGATAGTGAGCATATAAAACAATGTTAATATAACTGTTAGCTTGTTTACTATTTTGGGAAATAAATATTTGACACAGAATATTTTGAAGGAAATTCGCGAAGAAGAAATAAATAAATAAATTCTATTATGGCAACTGCTAGACATACATGTATAGTATACAAAAGTGGATCAAACACAGCTGAAAATCAGGTTTCATGTGCATTTTTATTTTTTCCAATTTTGAAAAGTATATGAGTGAAACATCTAGCGTCGAATGCAAACAGGTGAATTTACAGCTGTAAATATAAGCTCACTGCTGAGGACTTACAAGAGACTAATCATTTATGTACTGAAATAAATACCTGTTTTAATACATTCATTTGAGAACAGAATTGATAAAATGTTAGATCTAAACCGATTCTTTCCCAACGCATATTAGTGAGATTTGATTCAAAGTTTAACTAGAAATCTGTTTGTGGGACACAGATGTCAAATAACAGTACCTAAAACTTTCCTAAACGCAAAACCTAACCAGGGTGTGATGGACCGACAGACGAACGGACAAGAGTAACACAAAATTCCCAACCACTCTCGAGGTAGGTCATAAAATTATATTTCGAGCAATATTGTCTTTTTCATCCCTTGTCTCCAAACAAACAAATATTGATGAACCTTTAATCTTCAACGGAAATATGATGATAGTTTTAAATATCTGGTACGGTTTTATAAAATATGTGGTATAGTTACTATTTCAAAAAGTCCGTTCACGCACAATTATTTTCTTTCAAAATATAAAATATACACACTGTGCAGCACGCCCTGCAGCAGCCCAGTGAACAGTACCAAGTGTTTGCTTTCTAAGAAGTAGCTGAGAATGTCTAGGATGTTGAGCTCTAAAAACAAGATGTTGTGGATTCACATCCACATGGGGGCAACGTGTCCCCCCACCCCCACCCTAATGAAAAAGAGGTCCAAGTGGGCCTGAGATAGCTCACCTGGCTGACATCTGCCTAATAGCCAGATGTAAAAGCAGTTGGCCAAGAAATCTGGGTCAGTAGGATGTATAATGTAAAAATATCTTCCAATGCTGTTGATTGCATATGTTATAATAACAATTGTTTCAAGGTTTCTCATTTGTGTGTGTGTGTGTGTGTTTCTTCATTCCAATTAAATGGCAGAGCAGCATCACTTTTTCAATATTGAAAGGACTTTATGTCATGATGCTTTCTATTAAAAAGCTGGTAAAGTTCTGTTAAGCGGTTTTTTAAAAAAGTTTAAATGTTTTTATTTTTTTTTTTTTTTTTTTTTGGCTTCTATTTGTACTAATGCAGCCATATTTGATGGCGCACCGGCATCAGTTGTGTACATTTAAAATACCTTGATAGAATGCTCAGCGTCAAAAATATTTGAGTAAAATTCTCTTCAGTGGACTTTAAGAAGTTGTGAAAAGGTTTCTCTATTTTCAGTAATGACGGCAATATTTGATGGTGGATAGGCATGACTTGTACAGATTTAAAAGCCCTTTATGCTGGGTGCTGTATGTCAAATTTGCTAAAATTCTGTTGAGCGTTTTTATTTTTCTGTTTCTTGTTTTTTTTTTAAAAGTTTAAAAGTTTACAAGTTTTTCCATATTTGATGGCAGATTGGCATCATTTTACTAAATTTGAAAGCCCTTTATTCCATGATGCTTTCTGTCATATCTGGTTAAATTTTGTTCAGATGTTTTTAAGAGAGAAGTCATTTAAAGGTGTGTCTATTTTTTCACAAACTTGAAAACCTTATGCCAGGATGCATTCTGTCAAATTTGGTCTAATTTAGTTAAGCGGTTTATGAGGATTCATTAAAGGTTTTAATATTCTTCGCAACAGCAGTTATATTTGATGGCGGGACAGCATCATTTGTATCAAAGCCCTTAATGTTACATTGCTTTACGTAAAATTTGTCCATTTTCTTTTTCAGCGCTTTTTTAGAAGAAATTGTTTAAAAGTGTTTCTATTTTTAGTAGCGGCGGTTATATCTGATGACATATTAGCCTCGTTTGTATAAATGTGAATGCCCTTTATGCCAGGACGCTTCTTGTCTAATTTGGTCGAATTATGTTGAACTGTTTTTGAGTAGAACGTAAAGAGTGAAAGTTGTTCTACTTTAGCAAAGGCGGCCATATTTGATAGCAGATGGGTATTATTTGCACAAACTTCAAAGCCTTTATGCACTAAAGCTTTCTATGAAACGTGGTCAAATTCTGTTCAATGCTTTTTTTTTTTTTTTTTTTTTTTGTTACGGATCGTCAACATCATTTGTATATATTTGAAAGCCCTTTATGCCAGGATGTTTTCTGTCAAATCTGGTTAAATTCTGTTCAGTGGTTTTTGTGAAGAAGTCATTTAAAGTGGATTATTATTTTTTTGTTACAAACTTGAAAGCCGTTTATGCTAGGATGCATTGGTTAAAATTTGGTTTCATTTTGTTGAGAGGTGTATGAGAAGAAGTCGTTTAAACTTTTTCTATTTTTAGTAACATTGGCGATATTTGATATTGGATCAATATCATTTGTATGAATTAAAATGCTTTCTGTCAGATTTTGTCACATTCTGCAGAGCAGTGTTTCAGAATAAGCCATATTAAAAAATTTCTGTTTTAGTAATGGCAGCCATATTTGATGAACTCTTCGTGCCAGGATGATTACTTTCAAAGTTGGTCAAATACTGTTAAGCGTTTTTTAAAAATATTATTATTGTTGTTATTGTTATTATTATTATTATTATTTATTTATTTTCGGAGGGCACAACTCATTTAGATAAATATTAGCTAATCTCTCATGAAGCCGTCAGGGACATACACTATTCTATAGATGTATAAAGTATTTAGAAAAAGGAAAGAAAGAACGTAACAACTTGTGGGTGTATTTCACACAAATATTTCACTAAAAACCTACATAATGTACATACATGTACATCATTATATCATGTTTGTAACTTATTAATATATACACATAAAAACAAAGGAGAAACTGATGAAACTTTTAATGAGAGATATTATATGTTTCGGTAAAAGAAACATTCCGCTTTGAACACGGCACTATTATCAACTCCTTTATGTCTTGTTCAAGTGGTAGCAGATTCCAGGCAGGATATCCAGCATATATAAATTGCTTTTTAATGCATTAGTTCTTGGTTTTTGGAACTTTAAACGTAGTTTGGTGTTTATCTTAAAGAGAACATAAAGGTAGTATAGCTGGTTTGAACAAGAATATCACTGAAGTAAAAATTCTTTTGTCAAAAGGAAGATGGTTTAAAGATATAAACATGTCGGCAGACGGCGTCATTGGATCAGCATCTAGTATAATTTTAGCTGAACTCTTTTGAAGTTTGTTTATACGATTAATATTAGTTTTTGTGAATGAATTCCGTACAACAGTAGTATATGATAGGTATTAGTTGAAAAGAGTAGTTTTCTTGCAAGAGTTGGCAGATCTTTCTACAGCCTTTGTAGCAATTGTATTTTTGGAAGCTAGAATGTTACAGACCTGATCTGTATGATGATTTCAAGTCAGTTTATCAGCAACATATAATCCAAGGGGTTTATGGCATTCTACATTAGATATATATTTATCATTTACAGACTGATTGGGGTTTTGTAAGGATAATTTTGATGCTCATAGTAGCATAGCAGTGATATTTGTTGTATTTATATACATTCCATTTTATTGACACCATTTACTGATATGATTAAGATCATGATGCAGCTGTTCATGGTATGTGTGGAATATTGCATTGCATCATCCATTGCATTATTCAAAATTAATACTTAACAAAAATTTCAAAACAAACTTTGTAAGATGGACACATCATCTGTAGCCTTTTTAAGTACTGTAGTATATAAATCTGGAGTCAGATTTGTGCAACTTAAATTTAAATTACCATATTTACGTGAAGTGTACACAACTGCAAACAGTATAGACCCAGATCATATGTCAAAAGATCAGAGTCTAAGTGTACACAACTGCAAACAGCATAGACCAAGATTATATGCCAGTAGATCAGGGTCTAAGTGTACACAACTGCAAACAGCATAGACCAAGATGAGATGCCAGTAGATCAGGGTCTACGTGTACACAACTGCAAACAGCATAGACCAAGATGATATGCCAGTAGATTAGGGTCTACGTGTACACAACTGCAAACAGCATAGACCAAGATTATATACCAGTAGATCAGGGTCTACGTGTACACAATTGTAAACAGTATAGACCAAGATGACATGCCAGTAGATCAGGGTGCTTGGAATCATAGGAGAACGAACAATATAACCCTAATCTGGTGGCATGTTATGCAACAGCACATCTGAGTCTATGCCCCTGTTTCTTAAACTTCTTTCTTATATTATCATGATCTTTTATATCAACAAAATATAGATTTAGATAAAATCCTTGTCTAACAAAGAGTCCATCTACTGACATTCATTTTCTATTTACATAACAGACTCATTAAGCTTCCATCTGATACAGAGTATGAATTCACTCATTGTCCGATGGTTATGCAACATTAAAGTATGAATATGGCCAGTTGAGGACAAAAATAAATCACCACTTCAAAAAATAATCCCAAAGACTTATCTATTGTAATTACCTGTGTACATACACTCACGCAATTGTAACTAATGTAGACGCAGGCACGGAGATAATAAAATCTCTGAGCTTGAGATTGAGCCTGACATTGTGTGTCAACCAATCACAGATGACTTTACATATGAAAGGTCACTTATGATTGGTTAAACTGAAAACTCAATCTCAAACTCAAGTTCACCTATACATATTTATCCCTTTGCAATTCTGTTGCAGACTATATCTTTTTCTTCCCTTCAAAATCACTTTTTGCACACTATTTGCAAATGCTTTGCACAAGTGAGGTGCAAACAGTTTGCAAGCGTTCCTGTTGGGCAGCAAAGAGATGGCAAATACTTGTAAGTTACGCGAAGCTTTTGCAAATATCACTTCAGTAAGTTTCCTTTTGCAACGTTGTAGCAAATAAGTACTTCGACCAATAATTACAGTTGTCAGTTAAACTCAGCTACAGTATACTAGCAAAGGTTTTTTGCAAATAAGTACTTCGACCAATAATTACAGTTGTCAGTTAAACTCAGCTACAGTATACTAGCAACCACAGACTTTGACTGTTGAGATTATACTGATATAACATTCTGAGTTCTATGGCTACTCAGACCCTGGACAAAATTTTAGTTCTCCGTTATTCATCTTTAGGGACAATATCAACTATAAAATACCTACCTCAGTTTGTTTTGAAGTAATTCAGGTTACCAGAAAAGCAATGACAGTAAGTAAATGTAAAAGGTGGTTAAAGAATACAAAACTTTTGCACAAAGAAAAATTCCAACCACTTTCCTTACAGTAAAATTATTGAGTTTTTTTTATTTTTCCTTCAGCATTTTTTCATACCAATAACGTTCTTCCGTGCAGTCTTGTTTAATCTCCATTTAATTTACATATAGTTTCTATAAATGTATCTAACATAGATAATGATTATTGTGATATAGGGACTGATAGAAGAAAATATATATTATGCTACCTAAATTTCACTGGAGAAAAACATTCTACTAATAGTGCGAATAATATATTGATAGATTTCAAATAAACACATATATAAATATCAGAATCACGTGTTCAAATACCGCAATTATAAAAGTGGAGCCATGTTAAGTATATGCTGCTTTATAGCATGATTATTTGTGCCTCTTGATTTAATTCTTGTTAAAAACGTTATTTCACTATATATATATATATATATATATATATATATATATATATATATATATATATATACATATATATATATATATATATATATGTGTGTGTGTGTGCGTGCGTGTGTGTACACACACACACACACACACACACACACACACACACACACACACACACACTCGTCTGTACTATTCTCGCAGGTTCCCTAATCGCGCGGTATTGACTATTTCGGTTCCAAAATAAATCATCGCATCATGTGCCGGTTGTGGTATAGCGGTAGTTTTTGTTGAAGATCGTGGCAACATTTGGTTGCCCAGAGAAAATTCATCGTAATGGTTCGGCAATTCCATGATGGCATGCTCGCACGTGTCTTGGACGACGGCGAGTCATCGGAACCATTCTCAGTTACAAATGGAGTCAAGGAAGGCTGTGTGTTGGGCCCAACCCTCTTCAGTATGATGTTCTCTGCCATGCTTACTGATGCCTTCCGTGACTATGACACTGGAATTGACAACAGACACCGGACTGATGGCAAGCTATTCAATCTGAGGAGAATACAGGCATAGACTAAGTTACAGGAAGTGACTGTTCGTGATCTCCTGTTTGCTGACGACTGTTCCCTGAATGCCAAATCTGACTCTGACATGCAACACAGTATGGGCCATTTCTCTTCAGCTTGCGACAATTTCGGTCTCACAATCTGTATCGAGAAGACAAAAGTGATGCAGCAACCTGCACCAAAAGCCTTACATGGAGCCTACCATCACAGTAAATGGCCAAAACCTCCTTGCAGTTGACAAGCTCACCTTTCTCGGCAGTACATTCTCATATGCAGTCCACATTGATGATGAAACATACGCCAGAATTGCTAAAACAAGTGTGGCCTTTGGCATACTATGCGCAGATGTGTGGAAGCGCAGAGGCATCAGTCTGCAAACAAAACTGAAGGTCTACAAAGCCATTGTGTTGCCGACCCTGCTGTATGTATGCGAAACCTGAACGGTGTACAGACGCCATGCCAAGAACTTGAACTATTTTCACATGGACTGCCTGACGAAAGTGATGAGGATAAGATGGCAGGACAGGGTCATTGAGGTTCTCACGCGGGCAGGCATTCCAAGCATCCACACTCTGCTGATAAAATCACAGATGAGATGGGCAGGATGTCAGAAGAGCGACTCAGGGTGGTCAGAATAAACACTTCAAAGATTCCTTTACGTCGTCCTTGAAACATTATCAACATTGACCACGAGTCTTGGGAAGATCTCGCACAGAATCGCTCCACCTGTCGCAGTCTCATCCATGCTGGAGCTACAGACTTCGAACTGAGGAGAATTGAAGAGGCAGTGCAGAAACGTGAGCAGCGTAAATCTCAGAACTGCGGCACGTCCTCTGTTGATCAAGCAACCCCAAGCGGCATCTCCTGTCCAGTGTTCCACATACAGTTCAGAGCACAAATTGGCCTGATCAGTCACTCACGTACTCACAGAAACCAAACCAGTTAGTGATGTCATGGTCGAACTCGAAGGACGAACAACAGTTTTTTTTTATTAGGAAGTATCTGATCTTAACTAATAACAAAATCTTTCAACAATGTTTCCTTTTCTGAAACTTAACAACAAATTAACGAATCAATAGACACTTTATTAAATATCTACTTTCCCTTTACACCACCATCCAAAAATAGGTCTCCTACATCTCACAACGAAAGACGAATCACGTAGGCTTGGCTGACTAAAGTCGTCGAATTCATGATGGCTTACAATGATGCAAGCCTAGTCACATGACCAACCTTATTTAAATATATAGCTCATTGCCAAACATATGGTAGACAATGGATCGTTGTATTGACACCCTGACGTCGTGCAGGAATGTGCAATCGTTTGTGACTCTTTCTGATGATTTAATTAATTATGTGAAAATTAAATATAAAAAAATAAAAAATACCAGTAATTTATATTAATTATTACATTATAAGAAAAGCTGTAATAAATAAATAATAGACAATTAAATCTTTTGCTTAAGAAAGAATGAACTAAAGGAGGGATAATGGAAGAGCTGTTTCCAGAAAACATCATAGTTGCCTTTAGAAAGTACAGGATCTATGCCTTTAATAGCATGTCCATAAAAGATGCGTAAGTAACACCATCAACCAATAATGAAGAAGACGAAAAGAAAAGCTTTTTTATACATAAAAACAAAAACAAAAACAAAGAAAGAAACATAAAATAATCAATAGAAGAGCAGTTGCCCTTTGACAAACACAATAGCAGTGTGTATGAGAGAAGAATTCTGAAAGTGATTTGGTTTGGTTTGGTCTTTACGGCACAGCAACACAAGTAGGTTATTTAGTGCCGAGGCAATTGCAAGTAAAGTGCCTTGCCCAATGATGGTCTGATGGTAGGATTCGAACCGGCACCCTTTTGGTCGCGAGTCTGGCACGCTAACAACTGAGCCACCGCGGCTCTCTCTGAAAGTAGCCAATGCAGAGGGGTTTATTAATTGTAAATAGCTGATTATTGTAAATATGGGAAAACGTGGTGGACTCACTATATTTCTCAGAAATTCGAGTATTCAGGAGAAAACGTGTTTTCAGGTGCCCGTATTACCTCTTCGGTGAATAAATGGATATACAATTGTATAGACTCCTACCGATTGTAAATCTCGTTTTACTAGTAAATTTCGGTAGACACACATTGTTCCATTGAATATTGTTTATTGCAAAACTGGCATAATTTGCAATATTTGCTGAATACAGGATTCGAGATAAATGATAGATAAACAAGTAAGGCAACTTTCATTAGCAGGTAAATTATTGTCTTCTATTTGCGATCCGTTTCTTGTTTAGTATCACGAAAATACGACACGCCATCTGAGAGAGAGAGAGAGAGAGAGAGAGAGAGAGAGAGAGAGAGAGAGAGAGAGAGAGAGAGAGAGAATTACAAATATACACAGAGCGGAAAGTGCTGCTGTCCCAGGATCCTACATGAGAATGATTGAAAACATTAACAGAATTGTTTAAACATACCAATAATTAATATTAACATACAGGTTAGATAACTTTTTTGGGTATGGTCGAGATGGTATAGGGGTTGGTGCTTACAGGCAAGGCGATGGGTGTAGTTACTCCGTAGAGTACGAATTAAAAATTCTCTAACCTGTATGACTGTATGATAATATTATTTATTCATATATATATATATATATATATATATATATATATATATATATATATATATATATATATATATATATATATATATATATATATATGTATCGTTTAGTAATGAAAATTAAAAAAATATAAAGAAGTTTAGTGCCGAATAATATTGTTTAAAATGAAATCATAAATGTGTTGTTGGATGGTGAATAATTAATTGACACCTGGAAGACGTTTCAACTTCGAAATCCCAGAGCTCTTTAGAATTCCCCAGAGGGCGTTGAATCATAATTTAGGCTTAGCGACGCTTACTTCCCAGCTTCCTGAGGATTAGACGGTTTCTGTCATGCTCCTCACAGCACACTTTTTTTCTGAATATATCGCTGTCATAAGGCTGTTTTGACCCCTGCGTCATCTCAATCTAAGTCCATTAATACACAAGCACTTTGACTGGATCCTACCTGTCACGGATTGGAACCAGGCCCGCCGAAAAAAAAAGGGGGGGGGCAATTCTTGCATAGGGGCTCGGCGATTTTTACGGGGCCCGCCGTCAACTCAGTTATAAAAAAAATAAATTAATCTTTGCAGTAAATATTTAAAAAAATTCCTTGTGTGCCCGCGGAAGAGGTTATAATGAATAATACAAAATAAAAAGATGGGTCAAGTTAATTGGTTGGTGCCCGCCACTCTCTCATAAACTCACAAATGTGCCCGTAGGCACAAAAAGGTTGGGGACCCCTGGTCTAAGTTATGGTAGATTAGTATAGGTTTTATATGCAAAACTGTACACAGGTTGTTATACACACAAAATTAAACTAGTTTTGGGGAGCATGACTGCTCTGCCAGTGGGCCCGGAAATTCTGTCGGCGGGCTTGATTGGAACTAAATCATAAACGAGGGGAAAAGGACCAGACTATGTATGGCGGCTCAGAACCGCTCGATTGTGACGTTTTGGGTATATTGTGACGTTTTCCGCGCGCAAGCTTGTAACATTGTGAGCCCTGTGCTCCTTCAATGCAAGTAACGAATTCCTGACTTTTTATCATACGTATTAGGCAAAATCTTCACTTTCTGCACGAAAGCCATTATAACGAAAAAGCCGGAGCAAATCCAATCTAAACTGAGTGTGATGCACTTATCAAAGCTTACTCTGTTCTCCAGGTGGCATTTTTACCACCAAATTTACGGCGTTGTGTCAGTGGTATTATCCAACCAAAGGGCAGTAACCCACTGTGAGAAGTATGGGTTTCTGTATGTTGCGTTCTCTTTCGTGCTTTCCAACATCGTGTGATCACGGAACTAAATGACACTAATGCTCTTGGTGTGATATATTCAAATATCCTAGCATTCAAACACTGACTGTAGATTTTGTGGACAATATTCATTTACATTCAGCGCTAGAATGACCAACTATTTGAGATACAAACACCACACTGCCAGCTTAGTCGAAACCTGCTTGTAAATTCAGTAGGTACCAAAAATGATGATGACGGATTCTGCCAGAGCAGACATATGTTTAAAAGAATAATGTTATCAATTACTTAGGGAATATATTTTGTTGTTTATTGTTATCACCCCTTTTTTTCAAATGCAAAATTTGATATTGGGCAAATTGCTTCGAATGCAGCCATTCAACATTGATATCAATATATTTCCTATAAAATAAGTCTAATGTGTGAATCATTTCACAAATTCTCATTTAAATGGAAGTCTATGACAGACGACATCTATGCCCTATTTGAGGACATGATCTCCTGTCATGTCCCTTGTTGGCGGGGGGGGGGGGGGGGGGGGGGGGGGGGCAGCTTTATTGAACCCAAATTGTTTGTGTATGCAAAATATGTGCAACAAGGTACTTATAGCATGTTTTCAGACTACATGCAAATGGGTTATGTTGCAAAGTAATAACAAAGGGTAAATGCAGCTGGGCACACCGAGTTTTTGCAAAATATTTGGTGGATGTTTTTGCAGTACCGTCTATACTCGCGTATAATACGATACCAACTGCAAACTGCATAGACCCAGATATTCTGTCTCATAATGCGCCTGATGATCTGGGTCTATGCAGTTTGTAAGGACTAATCAGAAAAAAAAACAACATAGACCCTGATCTGCCGGCGCATTATGCGACGGCAGATCAGGGTCTATGTTGTTTGCATTTGAACTCGATTTATACGCGAGTATATACGGTATATTTGCACCCAATGCTGTACACATCTTTGTAAAAAATTTGCGAAATAGTTGCTGTATAACATTCCAAATACATAAACTGCAGAATATGTGCAGCAAATATTTTGCAGAAAAAGTTCAGCAAAGCATACTGCAAGTAATTTGCAAAGGGATGGAATATATTCCGCATTTACTCTGTTCTTATTGAGCAGACTTATGATGTCCAGGCAGATCTGCCCTCTGCATAAAAGATGAACAGATCAAGGTCTATGCACTTCTCATTCCACTCTTTTTGCTGTTGAAAAGTTAGCACACTATGTAAAGAAGTATTTCTGGATGGATACTATTCTTAGTTGGGTGTATTTTATACACGATTATATATAGTACAAATTGACATATTTTTTTTTATAAAAAGGGTTGCCAAACCTGTAAACCATGTTATAATGAATCCTTCCCGTATATCAGACAATAATAGAGTTTGACACATAATGTATACATATCAGCTTTACATTATTGAAATAATAATAATAATAATAATAATAATAATAATAATAATAATAATAATAATAATCTTTATTTAACCAGGATAACACATTTAGTCATGAAAGACCCATCTGCCACAGGCTCCTGCAAACCATTTTACAGTGAACCCTTTCAGTATATCAGACATTAACAAATTGTTACACGCAACCTATACATTCAATGTTAACATGAGTCAAATCTGCAAACCATTTTATAATAAACCTGTCCTGTATATCAGACATTAATATATTCTGACACACAATCTAAACATATCATCTCAACATTAGTCAAACTTGAAAACCATGTTATAACGAACCCTTCCTGTATATCAGATATTTACAGATTTTGACACACAGTCTAGACATATCGTCTTAACATTAGTCAAACCTGCAAACCATGTTATAACGAACCCTTCCTGTATATCAGATATTTACAGATTTTGACACACAGTCTAGACATATCGTCTTAACATTAGTCAAACCTGCAAACCATGTTATAACGAACCCTTCCTGTATATCAGATATTTACAGATTTTGACACACAGTCTAGACATATCGTCTTAACATTAGTCAAACCTGCAAACCACGTTATAACGAACCCTTCCTGTATATCAGATATTTACAGATTTTGACACACAGTCTAGACATATCGTCTTAACATTAGTCAAACCTGCAAACCATGTTATAACGAACCCTTCCTGTATATCAGATATTTACAGATTTTGACACACAGTCTAGACATATCGTCTTAACATTAGTCAAACCTGCAAACCATGTTATAACGAACCCTTCCTGTATATCATATATTTACAGATTTTGACACACAGTCTAGACATATCGTCTTAACATTAGTCAAACCTGCAAACCATGTTATAACGAACCCTTCCTGTATATCAGATATTTACAGATTTTGACACACAGTCTAGACATATCGTCTTAACATTAGTCAAACCTGCAAACCATGTTATAACGAACCCTTCCTGTATATCAGATATTTACAGATTTTGACACACAGTCTAGACATATCGTCTTAACATTAGTCAAACTTGAAAACCATGTTATAACGAACCCTTCCTGTATATCAGATATTTACAGATTTTGACATACAGTCTAGACATATCGTCTTAACATTAGTCAAACCTGAAAACCATGTTATAACGAATCCTTCCTGAATAACATACAGTAACAGATTCTGAGACACAATCTATACATACAATTTTAACATTAGTCAAATCTGCAAACGACGTTATAATGAACCCTTCCTGTACATTAGATATGAACAGATTTTAACACACAATCTATACGTATCATCTTAACATCAGTCAAACCTACAAACCATGTTATAATACTGTATATAAGATATTAACCTACAAACCATGTTATAATACTTTATATAAGATATGAACAGATTTTGATACCTTACCTATACTTTTCATTTTAACATTAGTCAAACCTGCAAACCATGCTATAATAAACCCTTCCTGTATATCAGACATTAACCGATTTTGACACCCAACCAATACTTTTCATTTTAACATTAGTCAAACCTGCAAACCATGCTATAATAAACCCTTCCTGTATATCATACATTAACAGATTTTGACATACAATTAGTGCTGTTTCGAGTAATCGTTGGATCAAGTATTGGTCTTTTTCAGTGACATGATCAATTAATCGATTATGATTTATGTGATTGATTTTGGACAAAATTCAGTTCAGCGCCATTCGTCTCCACTGCTTTGGACTTAGTCTTTTTGAAAAAATAGCTCCAGTTTTGGTAAGATATCATGCGGTCAAATAATCAACGATTAATCAATTACTGATCATTCAGAATAAACTTTATCCAGTTACCAACGTTACTCAACGTTAATCACAACATTATAATTGAAAAATGAACCTATTAATTTAAAAATTAAATATGCTTCAGCAGTGTAACGGTATTCTATATTAGAACTTTTATTCAAATGACATGTTAGTAACATCAATATCAATTAGCCATTGGTGTTGCTGGTATTCAATTGGAGAGAACCTACTGTACGAAGTATGTCTATTTGAGGGTGTCTCGAAAACACATCAAGAAGGATAAGAAAGGAAGAATTGAAGGAAATAAAGAAAATTGATTATATTACACACATATAGAAATGCCACAATTGTCCTGGACAGTAATTACTGCAGAAATTTCCTTGCACTAAAAATCCAATAATCAGCAGAGGGTCTCAGTGGGTACAACTGACTGATGTGTCTTGATTGATCGCTGTCAGCCTTATTTGTGCCGAATGTATTGTAAATAATTGGAATACCGAACACATGGTATTTTTCGATGACGTAAAATTTGATGAAAACATCGGATTTTAATTTTGGCTAGTTATATCTAAGTAATTATGGATCTAGGCAGGTTAAAATATTATAAAATCCTAGGATATGTGCTATTTGTATTTATGTCTCCTTTTATACCTTTGTTAAATTTGAGTGATTTTTTGTTTGATTATGGGGAGTCGGTGTTGGGAAGATATTTCTCAAACTGAGTAATTAGCCGATTACTAGAACCAGAGTCACGAGCCTTTATGGTAGCATGGATTAGTTTTCAAACAAAAAGGGCCCTCCCTAATTTCTTAACTAAAGGAATTCGTGGAATATTCTCACGTATAAGTACATGGTCATTTGGGATAGGAATAATTCTGTGTATTAGATGTTTGAGTCGTATTTGTAGCATGTGGCATGAAATACCGATACACAGCTTAGAAAAGCACAACAAACGTGAAGCAAGAAAAACCACGCAAGTGGAAAATTAGGGTCTCGTGAATGTGTGGTCGTTAGTTGATAACAGGAAAATTATTTGTAGTATTAACGCTTTTAAGAACCCCTTAGTTGACAACGACTGTTGTCTTGACGTTCTTGGAAATAGAGGAACCATCGACCTCAAGCCAGCCTAACGCAAGTGTTACTTGATTCGCTCAATAGTAAGGTTCTCTTAGTCCCCTTACAAGTTACAGTATTTAAAATTGTAAATTCTGATGGCACACAATTTGCTAACATTTCTCCACCGCTAAAATTTCCCGCTATACATATACATGCAATATTTTGATTCACAGTAATTCATCCATTTAGGCCAAGTACAAGTCTGCGCCATTGAAAGCTAATACAGTTCAAAGAAATTTATGGGATAGAGTGGGAGAATGAAAATAGATACGTGCTAAGATCAAATCTCAATAAAATTCATAAATTAGTTCCCATCCCGCGTGCAGAATTATTTAGTAAAGTCTGAGTTCTCACTGCTTTTAGCATCTAAATTTTCTGGTCCTGATTCAAGAGTTTTCAAATTGGATCCACAATTTTGAAAATATTAAGATCATATTTATTTCGATAAATACGGCAATGGAATTGCAATTTCAAAATTCCCACAGATCATTGGCACTGGCTGGCATAGAGGACACAACCTTGATATCATGGCCTTCACATGTGTCTTGAGACAGTTACAGCAGCTGTCTGTATACATATTGATAAACGGGGATTGGGGTTGGTTGGTTTGGTTTGGTGTTTTATGGCAAAACAAATAAGTTATTTAGTGCCGAGGAAATTGGAGTAAAGTGCCTTACTCAAGGACACACCAAGGTAGACGAAACGCGCTGATATGAAGGTAGGATTCAAACTCGTATCCTCTCGATCAGGAGTCCAGCACGCTAACCACTGAGTCAACCCGCCTTCTGCTTCCGTTAATCGCCTCTTACGACATATGCAGGAGAGTACATCGGGCATATTCTACATCCCCGAGCACACTGAGGGCGGTTGGAGGTGTGAATGGATGGGGAATCGTGCCAGCTGAATATATTGTGAATTCATTTTCCTTTTTAATGATACATTTTCTCGGTACTTTGTGGATTTGGGAAGGGGTCATATTGCTTCCACATATCAACCATAGTTCGTTGGATCTTTAAGTTGATAGTGTTACGACTCTAGGTCTTAAAATAATGTAACAGAAAGAAAATTAAACCAACAATGTAAGTAAAATCAACAAGCAATTCATTTCTAGACAATTATAGTGAAAATTCAAAAGACACTTACAGTAACGTGAATTAAAATCCAAATAATCCAATAATCCTAAGTGTCCTAATCACAAGTCCTAAATATAGAATGTTCTGAATGAATTGCAGTAGCCTTGAATGTCCTGATGTGTCAGTAGTCTTGAATATTCTGATATGCCTGAATGATGTAATCCAGAATATCTTTGAATAAATTCACATAAATCCCAAAATCAAGTATTAATCCAATATGAGAATGAGCACTTTTGTTAATTCCAATGAATATTTCAAATAAATTATTCCTCTCTGAATTTGCTCTGAATTTTCACAATACAACTATAAACATCTGATTATTAAAATGATTCTTCATAGACAAACCATTTGAACAAGAGTGGAATATTTTCCACTAAAATCTCTATACAGAATGTTCAAGTATATAAGTAACTCTAATGGAAAATTCCGCTGCGTACGTGACTTTTCTCACGTCAAGATATGGAAAAGAACAATCTAATTGTTAAATGCTATGTAAACAAGACTGACCTTAAACTCAGATGCAGTAAATATGTTGTTTAAAAAATGACTAAAGTACAACTTACCGCATGGACACATATTATAAATTCAATATACATAACAGTAGCAAGCACGAAATCCACGAATATTGTTACCTCCACAACAATTCACTGTATAGCACATTCTAACAGGCTCGAATCTGATAACCGTTCTCTTCTTGCCCGCAATTATTGCGTGCAAAAAATAACCCGGCGTCCAAGTTAAATGTTTTCAAATAGTGAATTTCAAGAACTCAGGTTCAGAATCATCTGTATGCAAGAAATATAGATCATTGAAACTCTTTTATGTTGCTAGAGGTGGCAAGTATACTATGACTATTTTGGACCAGTTCCCTTGTTGAACCATGCCACAGTATAACGCGGTCTCACTTATAACGCGGGTCTGACTACTATGACTCCCATTAACAGCGTTTTAAACGGGAGCATGGTGGAAGTTTTCATACCTATTACATCTCCAGCATTTTCCGGAGTCTTAATAATTTTCAATCTCCAGCATTCCAGTGAGGAAGACAAATCTACAGCATTTTAATCGCATTTTAAGGAGCAAATTAAGAATGTTCTTGGACAAAGATCTAATATGTTTGAAATGTCTTTAATTGTGTCATTGATACCTAATCTACCCCTCGTCTGTATTTATAAGTTGTTAAAGGTGGGTGGTTGGGTTATTATTAAGGACTGGTCTCTTATTGTAGCGGAGCCAAAACAAGGGATTTTTGATAAATATTATGAAAATAAGAGTTAAATAGGACAAATATGGTCGAAATTTTATAAAGGAAAAAGGTAACTTCCAGCATTTACTCCCAATCAGCAACATTTTTATTGTTCCTGAAGTCATCACACATTGTTTGAGTTTTTAGAACTTGCTGTACTACTAACATAAAATAAATACAGGTTAATTTTCTTCTCCTATCACATTCATAGATTGATTAAACGGGAGAAGAAACACTTTTTGGTTTCCAATAGCAGAATCAATATTAAGCATGTAAGGACGGTTTATATTTTATCATCTGTAATCATTGATTTAGCTACACCGTTTACCGTATTAATCTTTTTCTTATTAAATCAAATGTACGTCGTTAAATCAATAAATACATAAATTGCGCACCAAACAGAATTGGAGACAACATTGAAAGTATTGATATTTCACAAATAATGTATTGAATAAAATGTTCGTAATAGTGTGTGACCTACATCTTTCATGCTAAAGGACATATATTGATGATTACAGTAAAACCTGCATTAAGGGTCACCTCTATTAGGCAACCACCTGTAGTAACACCGGCAGTTTATAGATTACTTGAACCAAATTATGGAAGATAAAAATGACTATTAAGCAGCAACCTGTTTTAATTAAGGCCTGACATTTTCTCATTTCCCTGAAGCGGCTGCTTAAGACATCTTGGAGTACATGTATATTATGCATTCTACTTGATTGAATTGGTGCCTCAAAAGCAAATAAATGAAACACACACTTTGCACCTCTCTGGTACATGGCTCGATCCATGGTCCCGGAATGTACATTACAAGAGCAGAGGATGCCTGTCCAAGTTCAATAGTTTTCTCCATGTTTTCTCAGTTTTTTTAAAAATCAAGATCAAATATAATTTTACATCTACATCTGAGTTGCAAGGGGTATGTAGTAGTAATAATAATAATAATAATAATTTACTGAGGATAACTCAGTTATTTTATTTAAATTCAACAAATCTCCCTTGATTCTGTTTCTACGGCTTACAAAATGTACATAGTGCATTATTATAACTCATATTAAGGAAGCAAAATATCCCAATGCACATAAATTCTCTCTCTCTCTCTCTGCCTCTCTCTCTGTCTCTGTCTCTGTGTCTCTCTCTGTCTCTCTCTCTCTGTCTCTCTCATGCAAAATACATATTTTACAAGTAAATATATGTATATATAAAAATTTCTGAAGTTGTTAAGATCTCTGCTAAACATTAACTGCTGCCACCATCCCAGCCGGCGATACCAATTTTCAGCCACCTTTGCTTTCAGTAATATAAAATCAAATTACCTTTTCATACACGAACATGAACGCCTATCTTAATTTTAAGATTTAGTTCAACGAAACAACTTTCAGAGTGTATAATTGCTTCATCTGACACGCTGCAAGCATGACTACATGCCTTAGCGAACCATAGATCCAGGACAAGTCCATTTTCTTTTAAATACAAGGACGCCTTTTGCAGGAATCTGGTTGTCTTTCTTTCATCTTCAGTCCTATGCTATAACTTTTGAATTTTAAAACTAATTTCCAACTACTGAACACATAAATAAATTCTGAATTGAGCAAATCCCAATGCCTGACGTTCAGGAAAAGTGAAATTCTTAGTCGGGCTACTGAACATTTCATTTACGGGGATTGTCTGGCGCAAGAAGGTTTTTATCAATGTCGCTAGCGAGATTCGTCGATCCAGTTCATTCTACATCGACGCTTGTCATATGTAGCTAGCCGAAACAGTATCTACTGCTCCGCTATCTGATTGGATGTATCTGATAAAAACTGATCCAATCAGATTCCTCGTCCTATTTATAATGGAAAATACATGTGAATACTCATCACAGCCTCCGTAGATACTGGCACAAACCGTATGACAGTTTCTCCAATTTAAACTGTTCATATACAAGTTCTTTTCTAAAATCTTCATTAAAATCATCAATTAGACCCCACCTCCGAGCATAATGATTCAGTAAAGTCTACATCTGAGTTAAGCATCTCTGCTTCCAGACTGACTTCTGATCCTGGATTGGAAAGTTTTCAAAATTGGGTCCACCGTTTTCTAAGTATTATAATCCTATTTTTGGATAAATATGTCCCTGGAATTGCAATGCAATTTCAAATTCCTTCAGAACAGTGGCACTCGCTGGAGTAGAGGTCACAGCCTTGACATCATAGCATTGACCATGTGGCTTGAGAGAGTTACAGCAGCTGTCTGTATACATATTATTGGGCGGTGGTTAGGATTGGTTGGTTTGGTATGGTGTCTTATGGCGGAGCAACACAAGTAGGTTATTTAGTGCCGAGGCAATTGGTGTAAGGACCGACCAGGGTTGATCTGATAGTAGGATTCGAACCTGCACTCTCTCGGTCGTGAGTCTGGGACGCTAACCACTGAGCCAACCCGGCTCCTGCATTCATAAGTTGCCTCTTACGACATGTAAGAGAGCGCATCGGGCCATTCTACACCCCCGATCCTACAGGGGTTGGGGGGAGGGAGTGGGTACTTTGGTGATTTTGGAAGGGGTTCTATTGCTTCTACACCTAAAAAAAATAAAAAAAATATTTAAAAAAAATAACAAAACAAATAAAAATAATAGTTCCTTGGGGTTTTGTAACATCATGAAATCTACTAAAATTGGTACCCCACAAAACCCCCAGTGAATTCATTGTATGTAGCACATGCTGACAGGCTCGCATCTGATAATCGTTCCTTTCTTGCCCGCAATTATTCGGTGCAGAAATCAATTATGCGTCCAAGTTAAATATTGTCAAACAGTGAGTTTCAAGAATTCAGATTCAGAATCAAGTGTATCCAAGAAATCTAGGTCATGGAAACTCTTTTCTGTTGCTAGATGGGTTTAGTATACAAGCCTTGTTCAAAAACCTTTTCCTAATGAGCGAGACTTATTAATTCAGAAACTAAAATATCTACAGTACACACACACACACACAAGATCGTGATAATAAATGTGTGGGTGCCATTCCATGGCGAAAGTATATACTGTTTCAGAGAATCCTCACTGAAATGGATCACAATTTACTGTAGTTACAGTATTTCTCCGATGATCATCCAGGTTGGGGAGGGGGGGGGGCAATTGAATTTTATTTTCAATGTAGGGGCGGGTTTTTCTTCGGAAAAAGCTTTCTTATATAATGATTTGACATAATTTTTAAAAGTGTGCATGGGCCACATCAGCAAGCATGGACTTAATTATCTAGAATTACTGTTATAAAATGCCTTGAATAATAAATCAATTCAACGCCCACATACACACACACAAAAAGAATAAAAACTTTCCTTGAAGTAAACAAATCACATTCTGGGATCAATGTTCTTTCAAAAACACGTCTATTCAGACATAATATAAAATGAATTGTACTTGATGGCGCTCCCTTGTGCAATTTACTCTAGCTTTAATTTGAGCATTTAACATGTGTTCAAGTTCTATTAACATAGCAATAAATCTTAAGGGATGAAAGCTACCAATCAATACCAGCTCAATATCAATAAATCTGATGCAAAACATTAAAACTGTGCTATTATTACTTCAGGTGTCAGGACATTGTTTGTTTTTAGGCACAGAGCAATCAAGTACAGATATTTTGCATGATCCAATATTTCATTCATCCCCTGAATACATAGTAAAATCAAGAAAACAATGTTACATATCTGGAGAAGAAAAGTACCAATCAATATCTCCACATTACATTATGAAAAATGGTGCAAATATGCAAAAAAACTGTACCAAAATTATACATGGTGTGACATAAAAATAAAAATTGTATTGCATGAAAAATAAAGAACCGGAATGTTATATATTATAGTGAAACCATATTAATCTGACTTGGATATTATATATATATATATATATATATATATATATATATATATATATATATATATATATATATATATATATATATATATATATATATATATATATATCAGGGTTGACAACATTTTCTAAACCTTTAAGATCTACTGCTGCCAATCGCACAACACCACCCTAGCCGATGATACCAATTTTCAACCACATATGTTTTCAGAAATGTAAAATTAGATTTATCCTTTGATATACGAACATGAACGTCCATCTTAGTTTTAAAGTTTTAGTTCAACGACACAACTTTTAATGTATATATTTACTTCATTTGATACACTGCAAGCATGACTGTGTGCCTTATTGAACCATAGATAAACAGTCCATTTTGTTGGAACAATCGAGAGCGTTTGATGGAGACTGGTTGTCTTTTCTGTCATCTTCCGTCCTATGCTATAAATATTGAATTTGTAAACCAGCCTCTAATAATTAAGATTATGATAATGATGTAATGTCCGTAGTGCACTGAACACATAAATAAATTCTGGACTGGACTGAGCAAATCCCATAGCCTTATTTTTTTAAGGGGCTTGTCCGGCGCAAGTAATATTTTTATGAATGTGGAAAAGTGCATATTTCTGACTGCATCACAGTTAGGTTGTTAAATAACTCTGTTAGACAAATCAAATTCTTCTCCAGCGAATACTCGTCGATCCACTTCGCTCTAGGTCGACTCTTTGCATATACAGCTAGCCGAAACATTATCTTACCCTCCGCTATATGATTGGATGTATCTAAAGAAAACTGATCCAATCAGGTTCCGCGTTCTATTTACGAGGGAAAATAGTTGAGAACAATCGTCGCATCCTCCGTTGATACTTGTCAGTTTCTCCAATTTAATCCGTTCACATGTGAGTTCTTCTTCTGAGTCAAGGCATATGGACATCATGGCAGTAGTCATATTGAAAATCCAATATCTGTCTCTCATTAGTCCATAGCTTTAAGTTGGTACGGGTAGTAACTCTTTCATCCGCTAGAGGGTACTTGTCCAAAGCACTGTTTCAGCTAGCTAGATATACCAAGGGTCGATGTGCGACGAAGTGGATCGAAGACTCTTGACTAGCGAAGATGATAAATCAGTTGCATTGACAAGTAATTTATTTTGTAAATGTGATTACTTTCAATAGAAGTTATCAGCAAGTCTATCTACTGCCATCATCACGCAAAAAAACATCTGTCAACGTGTATACAGTACATATGTACAGTGTCAACGTGTGTACAGTACATATGTACAGTGTCAACGTGTGTACAGTACATGTGTACAGTGTCAACGTGTGTACAGTACATATGTACAGTGTCAACGTGTGTACAGTACATGTGTACAGTGTCAACGTGTGTACAGTACATGTGTACAGTGTCAACGTGTGTACAATACATGTGTACAGTGTCAACGTGTGTACAGTACATGTGTACAGTGTCAATGTGTGTACAGTACATGTGTACAGTGTCAATGTGTGTACAGTACATGTGTACAGTGTCAACGTGTGTACAGTGTATATGCATAGTACTCATCAACTCCTAGCCGCAGTGTCACATTTTTCAGTCTCACTTGGCAATACAAATCAAAGGTACCACTTGGCCACTGGACTCGGCATAGGAGCCTACTTAGAACAGCTGATGGTTTAGTACCTTATATAACCAAATAAAAGTACAACACTAATTCTGAAAAGGAGTAGACCCCTAACTACTACATCTACCTGTAGTGGGGTTATGAATTAATACAGCACTGAATATGTCCATACTTTGCATAAGCTGCTGAGAACTTGACAAAGGAAATAAAAGGGAGCCTATCAAAACAATCCGCTCTCTAACTCTCGCTCTCCATAAACAAACTTACGAAAAAACTTCCGTTTTTTTAATTCGTCCGGCAATTCAGATTTGCTATCGGACAAAATTTTAAAATGGTTGAATAAAAGTTTATTATGGTAATCTAAATTTGACGAGAAAGATTAAGAAGGTTAGAATGCGTGTTTTATTGTAGCTTGTACACAGTGATATCAATTATACGTGTTTTATTGTAGTTTGTACACAGTGATATCAATTATACTTGTTTTATTGTAGTTTGTACACAGTGATATCAATTATACGTGACACATACCTTTCATTTAATCCAAATTGGGAATTGGGAAAGGGATCTGGAATACTTAAGAATCATATTTGATAGGTTCAGTTGTATATTATGAAAATCGATTGAATTAATTATTGCAAATCAAGGGTCGGGGTGACAATGCAAAAATCACTTACCTTCCAGACAGCGGAGACTGCAACACACAATCATAAGCATGTCCATCTGAGCGTCTTCGTAGATCTATATTGTGGGATCCATTAAGCCCTAAGTCCTCTGGAGCCCAAAGGGTCCATCTTGGGCCCATTCCATGGCTTTCTTCGCCTGTCATGATTGGTCCAACTTCAGATCGTATTCTGGGAAGATCAGAGCCAAGTTTAGAAGGTGTAACGTCAAATTTGTCATCAGATTCAACACTTGACTCTCTTTCCTTAATATCTGCAGATGCAGTCTCCTTTCTATTTTCGCTTGCATCGCTGACAAATGACCGGTCTTGGTTTTCACTACCTTCAGATATATTTCTGAATTGAGAAGGTACTAAATGGCCAATGCTTGCTTTTGATTTGTCGTCTGCAGACCCATTGTTGCTGTCTTTTCCTGGTTCATTTGAACCTCTCATAATCTTTTCATTTGATTGGCTATTTGATGCCTCCCTCTGTTGGTTTGACTGGCTATCTGCCTTTTCATCCTCTGTTATTGTTTGGGTTTTAGACTTAGATTCGTCAGCTGCATCTTCTTTACCTTCTTTTGATTGGAAAAGTGCCTGTGCGTCTCCTTCTTTTGATTTGTCATCAGAACTTTCATTATCTTCATATGGGTCAACACTACTTTCAGATTCTTCAGAATCGTTAGAAGTTTGTGGAAATGAAGATTCAGTTTGCATCACTGCTTCAATTGCATTTTCTAATGTATTTGTTAAAGAATCAGACTCTGAGGGCAAAACTTTACAACCATTAGTTTCAATATTTTTCACCTTAGTATCTGTGCCATCGGACAATGCCGATGCTGTTTTACAGCTCTCATTATCAATCTCGCTTTCCATTTCCTCTCTGAAATTACGCTGAAGACCTCTTTAATGAAAATCTTTTTCTAATAAAAGCCTTTCCTTGAAGGTTTAGAAGTTCTGTCTGTATGTAAATTTGACAATGTTATTGTTATTATAGACAAACCCCTGTCTCAACTTAAAAGGTAAGTTTCCTGTAGTCTTCTTTATGGATGATGACTGTGGAAGATTCACACAGAAAATCAGTTTTAATTCTTTAAATTGTCACAAACACATGAATTCTTTGCTCACAGTAACACACCTTTATTGATGTTTTATATCCTCTGTGCTGAAAATATACAAATCAGGAAGTGATTTAATGACACAATACCTGAACAGCGCGTGAAATGAGTAATATTCGTTAAAAAATAACAAAATAAACAAACTGTTGTAATGCAAGTGCAATGGAGGTTATGACATCTGAACTCTACAGTAAATTCGATGTTCTGTCCATACTGCTTCAAAATACCATCACTCTGAAGCAAGTAAGGATGCAAATATTGTCCAACTTTCTTTATTGCAAAATACAAAGCATTTTCTCCCATTATAAGATCCAATAACTGGATCGTTTTTTAAACTCAAGAAAAATCGTGGATGGGCTTATTATTGATAACAATTTCCTAAATCAACATCTGCCAACATTTTATACAAGTGAGGAAGGGGTTTGTCATGCGTGGGTTTATGAGGGAGAATTATGGTATACAGTTCAACACATAAATGGATTTTCTGCAAATATTGACAGTTACTTGGTTTGTGTCATCACGTAGATATTTCTGATAATAATGAAAGGCCCTAAATTGTATTTTCCTATTCGTAACAGATTATGGTACTTTGTGCCATTATTAATTTTATATAAAAACTGGAAATATGTATAAATGCATGATGTCCACCAGTTAAAATGCCTTTCTACGAACATTACATACCTAGCTACCTACCTAGCTAGTTACCTACCTACCTACCTAGTTACCTACCTACCTAGCTACCTACAAACATACCCATTTCCCCAGCCTCTTCAAGGCAAATTACAATTTCAATACCATGGTAAAGATTTACAAATCATCCTGAATTATATCGAACTCGAGCACCGCATACGGAACAGGATACACCCGTCACGTGACCTTTCCCATTCGGATGACTGGCTTTTGAGCAAGGGATTTTACTATTGTACGATAAATTGTGGGCCTGGGTAAAGTGTCATCAACATATATGTAAGGGTTAAAAATTAACAGCATGGATAAGGAACAGGCATATTGACTTACGGTATCCCTTCTTGTGACCTTGACCTTTGACGCAGTGGGTATGAAAATTAATATGAGAGACATTGTCAAGTCAACATACATACAAGACAAAAGTTTAATTACTAAATCTTTATTGGTTCAAAAGTTATATCCGTACGTGTATAGAGGTTACTGAGGTTTATAGTGGTTAGTGAGGTTTATAGAGGTTATTGAGGTTTATAGAGGTTACTGAGGTTTATAGAGGTTACTGGTTTATAGAGGTTACTGAGGTTTATAGAGGTTACTGAGGTTTATAGAGGTTACTGAGGTTTATAGAGGTTACTGGTTTATATTTTTCCATTGCAGTGATCTTGATCTTGAGGCAGGGGTCGTGACTGTGATATATGACACACTGTCGAGTCATGATATATAACTGGTTAAAGTTTCATTAAATATATATTTTGTGGTTCAAAGTTAAACAATGGACAGGGATGCATGTCAGAGTGAAATTTCCCTTGCTGCGACCATGACCTTGCGGCAGAGGGCATGGCTATGGTATGCAACACACCATATATTCATGATATATACTTTGGCATAGATTCATTAAAATATCGTAAGTGGATCAAAAGTTATATTTGGGACAAGGATACAAGTCATAGAATTACATTATTTCTTGCCGTGTCCTTGGCCCTGAGGCACGTGCTGTAGTTATGATGTGTGAGGCACCGTCTAATCGCGATATAGAGTTGGACAAAAGTTTGTTTAAAATATTTTCAGTGGTTCACAATTTATACAGGATACGAGTCACATAATTATAGTTTCCCTTTCTGTGACCTTGAGCATGAGACAGGGGCTTTGCTATGGTGCGTGACATGCCGTTTAGTCATGATACATATCTGGACAAAGTTTCACGATGATCCCTCTGACTGTTACAAAGTTAGAGGCTGTACAAGCAAATGTTAATGGACTGACAGACAGACGGACAATGCCATCATATAATACGCCCAACATAAGACGAACTTATACAAAAATCATTATATTTCAAATGTTGTGTGTGTGTGTGTGTGATAGGGGTATTTAACCAATATTCGTACACATCTGTTTATGTCATTTGGCAGTATAATCAACCATATACAGTTGGAAACCTTGACACCAATATGACGTCATGACTCTCCGTATGACATGGTGAATTGAACAAAATTGCATCTTGGGCTGTTTTTGGTGTTAGAAAATATGGATAACTGTACTATGATTTCAGATTTGCTGAACGGTGGATATACTGTCAACTCTCTTAATATGTTGTCGATAAAACTATTTTTGCGACAATATAACTACCGATAATAATGTCGGCAATTACATCAAATTACACTAACGAACGCGCATTAATGTAATTTGCATATTGATGAATGCATAAATATGTAAAATTACGAAGTCCCCGTTATATTCTTAAAAAATAATTATGGGAACAATTAATTCTTTTCCTCACATCCGAGATGAAATTCATTGGAATCTGTATGGAGTCCATATTTGCTGGTGTGCAGTGCATGCTCAGCTTTGCACAACTTAGACCTAGACTACAGATCAGGATCTACACTGTTTATTATACATATAATTCCAAACCAAACACAGAACCAATACATATAATTCCAAACCAAACACAGAACCAATACATATAATTCCAAACCAAACACAGAACCAATACATATAATTCCAAACCAAACACAGAACCAACACGTGTGGTACTTCTAGAACAGCCCTCGTGGAGATTTTTGTTTTCTTCACTTTGTGGAGACCCGAATTTCCCAAATGATTAGGAAGGTCTGACATTTACGTGCATTACATTACATGTCAGCTAAGTATGTTCAACGCTGTTTTCAGATAGGTACACGTTATATACACAGGATACATACACAAAACCACATACTTGTTTTGTTCAGAACGGGCGGAAAGTACGAGTTTGATATGGCGTAGAGATATGTTGAGGCCGTTAGGCCGAGACATATTCATACGCCATTTCAAAGGAGTTCTTAATCCTCCGACTCAGGAATAAACGAATATAGTTTTGTATTTATTATACATCCTCTCTTGTACAGATATTTCTCGCTATGCAAATGTAATTCAAAACAGATTGTAACTGTTAACACGCACTGTTGCTACTAACAACACCAACAAGCGAACACCAGTGAAAACACCAAAATAGTTCCAATACGGGTGTGCGATACAAAAATACAACATCCGTTATCAAACGCTTGAAAAATTACGTAAAAATAAATGGATACGTAATAAAAAAGTTTTATAGTCCAGCCCTATAAATCTGACTCGGATATAATTATGTTGACAGTTGTTCGGTTGACAAATTTTACTTCAGCAGAACTGTATCAATATTTCTACCTTAATTATTCATATACATGGAAACTACACTTATGACATTTGCTTTTGTACAACAACCACGTATCTATAAATAGCCTAGATCCAGCACCGTCACACAATGCACTGGAAAAATCATGGTCTATGGTGTTTACTTAAAGTCACAAGTAGAACCAACAACGTAGACTCCAATCTGTCGGGACTTGATGTCACGGTATATCTGAGTCTATGCTATACGTTTGTACTAGGGCCCGCGTAGCGTGGTTTACAGTCCGGCCAGTTTTGTTAAAGTTTCAGATTGTCGGCCTGGGAACATGCGAAAATTGAGCGCAGCACCCTCTGCTTTACTACTCGGATAACATGGGGTAATTTCAAGTTCGAAATTATAAATAAATCCATGTGGTGATCCAGTTGTCCCGAAATAGACCGCATCCTTGCCTCGTTTTGGATAAGGTCAACGCCATGTGTAAATTGGCAATTAATAGGGATTAATCATCACGGGAAAAAACTCCCATGTCCCCAGGCGTCGATATCGCCACAGTGTCAATTGGATAATCTAATTTAGATGGATTATGAGCGGGGGAAATAAAAAGAAAAGAATATATTGGCAAAGCAAACATATATCAACGAATGTACCCAGGTTAGGGCCCGTGCTATATGCAAGCAAATGGTTCAAGATTGCACATTTTATTAAAGGCCTCAGAGACTTTACTTTATCACAATCAACAGACTTTATACTAATTTAGCTAATGATTTTATTCACTGTAAGCTCGCGCTATATGTCGATCATTCGAAGAGCTTATTCTTGTTGGCAACATCATATACAAATCAATCATAAAGTGACAAAAATCGATGACCCAGACATTATTTTATAAATTTCACATTCAATGGTGATCAGTTCCTGAGCAACACAGCTTCAAACTTAAATTTCTAAGATCTTTGATATTCACTTTAATTAGTATCGTCCAACGGCCAGTTGTCGTATGCCTCCTTCAATCGTGCGCCATGTTTCTCGCGATCTAACGCGCTTGTTTCGAGATAATGACGTCATCAGCTGTGTTACCAGCGTTCTTAAAGAGTGACCGGAATGAATTAAACAGTAAAATCAGACAAAATGAGATTTTAACAGGTAATTTCGTGTAATTTAAAAAAAAAAAAGCATAATGAAAATCTATGTTTTCACTAATGCCTTTTTTATGTCAGACATTTTGGCCTTGAATTTTCTATTGTATGCTAAAGATAGCGCCGCCGATTACATGTTGGCTTTGTTTACATATTTTGAACAGGATAATCCACTTTGGGAATTTCTGCAACTGGATAGCCAATAAAAATATTTGGTTTTAATCATGTTGAGCTCTTATACAGCGTAAGAAAAATGTTCACTCGAAACGTATATTCACTACGGACTTTTTCGTTTCAGTATTATTTCATAATAAACATATATTCTACATCAAAAGATATTGAATATATTATAATTAAATGTGTATCCATTCACCAGATTCTATTTTTAAATTTCTCTCTCCCTCTGTCTCTCTGTATGTCTGTCTGTTTCTCTCAGTCTATTGAGTCATGTATCTATATGGTAAAGAACAAGCAAGCAGCAATGTAAGTGCACAAACTGCATATAGAATTAACGGACAAAATTATTCATTTTTTAATTTAATTTTTTTAATTTCAAAAACACGAAGACGCTATAAACTAATAATATCCATACCTTGGTCTAACTGGCACGGTCCGGTTATATTCCACGTTACTTTTTAGTCAGTGTCACGAACCATGGATGTCACTTCCGGAAATAAGTAAACATACACACGCTCGGAAAAGCGGTAATTATGAACTAATGTACATGAATGCCAAATTTTTTTTACACTGATTAAATGAAGTAGATATAGTTGAACACTTTTTATGGTTTATTTTAATAGATTATCATAATATTATAACGAACGCGTTAAAATTCACGTTAAGTGAACGAAAGGTGGTTACTCGAGGCTATATTTTGAGGATTTATGAATCTTTTGCCTCAATTAAGCTCAAATATGTTAAGACCTTCAAATTCTAATTTTATCATATATGGTTAAATTTATTTATTTTTTTGTTCCTGGGTCTGTGGTGATTATTAAAAACTATACAAATAGAAAATTGGTAGAAAGCACATAACAAAATGAATTATACTCTCATATCTCGCTACAAGAACATGCTGAAAACATCCAAGAACAAGAAAGCAAGTACCTGTACGTCGAGCCCAAAGCGTTGATGAAAAACACAAACCCGAATCGTAACAAATGTTATGTATCGCTTCCCACTAATGATGACTCGACAATAAATCCTATGTGTGCAAAGTCCCAGGTCTGTGACAGTATCAGTAGCAGAAACTGAGGGATTTACCTCAAGCAAGGGCCTAGCAGAACTGGCCTAAATAAATAATAAATTAAACAAATAGATGAAACTACAAAAATAAATAAAACTCTTGAAAATTCTCAGCATTCAAATTTGATAAAGTAGATCAGGAACATATATAACTCTGTTTCCTCATCACAAAAGTTGTACAAATTTAAAATGTAAAAATCAATTGTTGCAAGGAATTAGATTTTTTCCTTAGATAAATAACACATGATAGGTCTTTGGTAGCATAGCTTGTATTTTGTAATAACTGTTAATCAAAGAAGAGGTGTTTACCATATGGACAAAGATAATATAACCAGTGACATTGATATGGGCCTTTCTTTCGTACTGTTCTGTACCATTATTACAATACTACAATACATCTTCAGATTTTCAAAAATATATATCAGCTAGTTAAAATAAATGTTTCATGATAGCTACGTTTTTTTGAGTAGATATAAGGAAATATTTCATGAGTGAAGTGGAAAGATTGTATTGTCATGAATGTTTCCACTTCAAGAGTAAAATATTTCCTCACATGTAGTTAAAAAAAAAAAGTAGATTATCTTTTTAATATATATTTTTAAGGCCAAAACCATAGAATTGCTCAGATTGTCTTCTCCGTTCTGTGCCAATGCGATTAACGGCTGCATTACTACATCGATAAAAAGAAGTTCCGACATTTCACAACAATTTTAGGACAGCGACTTTTACAAATTTAGCTTGTACATATAATGCCTCAAATTGTGTATTTTGTCAAAGTAATGATTGTTTTCATACGAAAATAGAGGGATTTTTATTTTCGTTAACACATTTCTTGCGCGGATTCATACTTTGAACATTGTTGAGGTGGGGGTACTGTAGAAACATCACAGAGCGGCCGTATCCGAAAGACTTCAGAGCGTAACATCTATAAGCAAAAGATTTTAATGATTGCGAGTTTACTTCTGAGGATTTGGGTTCTTTATTTTGTTTATTTCTGTATTCAAGCAAGCTTGCAAATCTAGTTCGGAAACAGACGTTGCACCCAAATTTATATTGTCACTTAATTTCGGTTTGCAATCAACACTCATCAATGCCCGATTTCTCTATCGTTTTCAAACATGATTATGCTTGACATGAGAGTTAAAATCGCTACTTAAAAATTGTTATTACTATATTTAATCAAGAGTCTTTTCCTAAAAATGTGTACCATTTGTTGTAGAGTGTAACCGGTTTACGATACTCTATGTGTGACCCATGATATCGAGTAACAATAGGTCATGTCAGTTCAGTCAGTGACAATTTGCGTGTTTCATGTGAAAAACTAACTATAAAAAATGTAATACTTGAAACCTGCTTCTTGTTGTTTGCAGTTCGTTTGTAGGCATTTCTTGATGGCGCGTCCTCGTTGATTACATACATGTATACTAGAGGGTCTACAGTCTTGACACATTTTAAGATCTATTCATCCTGAGAGAGAGAGAGAGAGAGAGAGAGAGAGAGAGAGAGAGAGAGAGAGAGAGAGAGAGAAGAAGAAGAAGAAAAAATTAAAATAGGCCTAAATATGGTAATACAACTTTTAATAACATACATAAGGTCAGATATATTGATGGCTACACTGATCCTCTTTATTACAAACGATGTGCACGGGATACGTGTAAGTGTACCGTGTAATAGACAAGGTCACCAAGCACTGGAGTACCTTTTTAGCAAAACTTAAGTTATAATGAGTATCTCGTAGAATTCATTACTGTGTATAGTTTTTGCTGCGCTCATTTGAATTCATTTGGCAAAAATACATCGTCTAGCGACCAAAGTGGTATGTAAAATAAATTAAATAGCAATTTCAGTTGTTAATAGCAATCCCGGACTTGCGAATTCGAATTCCGCCATCGGATTAGCCCAGGTCGGTTACCGTGGTGTATCCTTGCACAAGGCACTTTACTCCAATTGCATCGGCACTAAATAAATTATTTGTGCTGTGAAACACGAAGTCAAAAACACCAATAATAATTCAAAGATTATTTGTGTAGGAAAGAAAGTATGCGGGTCTGATAATCTGGGGCTATAACTTTGCAAAACGATCGCGTAGAAGGCTGACAATCGAATTTTGTCAATGTCTCATGAATATCAAGCAACATGGCAAATTTGGTTGACATCCAATAATAATTAAAGCTGTTATTTAGCGGAAACAAAAGTGCGTGGGTCTGATATTCAGGGGCTACAACTCGGCTAAACGATGACGCCGAATGATGATAATTGAACTGAACCAAGGTCTTATCAATATGAAGCAGCGTAATAAATTGAGTATGAGATCCAATAATAATCTAGAATTTATTGTGCAGAAAAGAAAGTGGATGGGTCTCAGAGTCAGGGGGAAAAAACTCTGCTGAATCATAACGTCGACACTAACAATCGAACGACCCAGGGTCTCAGCAATATCAAGAAGCACGCAAAATATGGATGAAATTCAAGAGTAATTAGAGTGGTTATTGTGTCAAAACAAAATCAGGGGCTATAACTCCTCGAGATAATGATACAGAACGCTGACAATCAGTTCTGACAAAGTCTTACCAGTATCAAGCAAATCAAATATGGTTGAAATCTAAAAATAATTAAGGGAGTTATTGTGCAGAAATAAAAGTTGGTGGGTCTGAAAATCAGGGTCTATACCTCTGCTAAGCAATGACGTAGAAACCGGTCAAACAAACTCAACCAATGCCTCATCAATATCTAGTGGCGTACCAAATTTGTCTGAAATCCAATAATAATTAAGGGAGTTATTGTGCGAAAACAAAAGTAGGTGGCGCTGACAATCATGGGCTATAACTCAGCTAAACGGTGACGCAGAATGCTGACAATTGTAAACGTTCAAAGTCTCGTGAATATCAATCTGACGCAGAATGCTGACATTTGTAAACGTTCAAAGTCTCGTGAATATCAATCTGACGCAGAATGCTGACATTCGTAAACGTTCAAAGTCTCGTGAATATCAATCTGACGCAGAATGTTGACAATCGTAAACGTTCAAAGTCTCATGAATATCAATCTGACGCAGAATGCTGACATTCGTAAACGTTCAAAGTCTCATGAATATCAGTCTGACGCAGAATGCTGACAATCGTAAACGTTCAAAGTCTCGTGAATATCAATCTGACGCAGAATGCTGACATTCTTAAACGTTCAAAGTCTCGTGAATATCAGTCTTCATATTAAATTTGGTTAAAATAATAATTGTTAAGGTAGTTATTGTCTGTAACGTACTAATGTGAGGGGGGGGGGGGGACGGGGCGCCAGAAGCCTTGGGGCGCCAAAACAGCTGATAAAAATTCGGGCCTCGTATTCTGGCCCTTTGGACCATCATCGTCGCCCCGGGCGCCATTTACCCTTAGTACGCCACTGGTTATTGTGCAGAAACGAATGTGGGTGGTCCACCAACCAAGGGCTATAACTCTGCTTAACAAAAATGTTGAACGCTGTCTATCACACTTAGTGAATGACTCATCAAAATCTAGATGCATATACTAAATTGGTGGAAGTCCAATAACAATTAAGGGAGTTATTGTACAGAAATGAAAGTGGGACGGAACGAAGGAAGATCGGACGGGTCCAGTTTTAAGCCTCCCCCCCTCCCCCGCCCATTCTACGAAAAGTGGTGGAAACAAAAATGTATATGTCCTTCAATCATTTAAGACAATAAGCATTCACACTTATTATTATGATTTTACAGGATGTCAGATAGTTCGATACAGTCTACAGATAAATAGGTTCGTTTCCGTCTCAAATTTAGTGGTCTAGACAGAACAACTAATTATGAAAAATACACGTACATCTCTTGGGTTAGACAATTTGAAAACTAAAACTTCGTTTATAGAAATAGTTGCTGTAAAAATGAAAATAAATTTCTCACGAGGCACAACTTATAATATACAATGAACAGTTTGTGGTACACTTAAATTTGATAATTCGGTTTGCCTGACTTGCCTGATAAACCTATACGTATGTGCGATACATATCTTTACGTGCAATATATACAGACCTTTGTCTGTTTACCGCGTTGAGCACTGGAAAAAAAATATCTTGTGGTAATGGAGAATTCGAAATGGAATTTTTCAACATCTACTTCAGCTCATACTATTTTAGGTTATTCGAATTTTTAGAATGTGTATTTAGAATATTTGAACACACATCTGTTGATAATTTCTAGTTATCAGTTAATATAGGATCAATAGATATGATTTGTATAAAAAGAAAAGGAAAAATCACACGCACATGCATATAGCACGCACTCTCTTCAGGTACACAATTTATATACACAAACACAAGTAGACAATGTCTAGGTGATATAGACTTTTGTGATGGTATAGCATTTTGTTCCTGTTTTTCATCAAATCAGACCCGAATACAAATAACCAATTCAAAGAAGAAAAATTATTCTTATAGTCATGACTGAGGTCCATTTTTGAAGAAATTGGTCCTATGTTTTTATTTAATCTAGCAGTGCATTTTCAATATTCTTATACATTTTAAATACCTATTTAAAAACATAAATTGAACTATTTTGCATATTGAATCCACAAGAGTAAACATAACACTTAGCCAAAATAAGCAAGAAATTACACAAAATTCCAATTGTTCGCTTCCTAAACAAAAATTCTTTTTTTGACAAATATACAATATTTGGGCGACAAAGTGCAAAATGTTTCATAAAACGGTACCAAAAATGAAGTAATATTGCAATCACAGAAGAGTTTTCAATACTTTCGTTCTCACTCTTACAGAAAGTTCATTTGTCGTCGTCTAATATGGTAATTCGTTTCCGAAAATTATTGGTAACAATTATTCTATGAATTAGTTTAATTCAATTTAATTGATTTGGGTTTCTGAATGATGAGAGCCAATTAGATGTGATTTCACAGCACTTGCTATTGTACATTAATGGTTTTGGTTACATTATGTCTTGTCATGAAATAGACATGCTTCTGTCATACCTCGGTATAAGGTCCAGGGCACCGTTTCATAAAAAAAGCAATGTACGCCCAAGATTTTCTTAAGTTTTTACGTACGACTTTCGCGCGTGATTACGGGTGTCTCATTAACGAGAATTACGTACGTTTTTTCGTAATTTTCCCTTACATTTGTACGGAACTTTACGGCAACTCACAGGCAGGCGTAAATGCATAGTTTTTTCGTAAGTTTGTTCATGGAGAGCGAGAGTCAGAGAGCGGGTTATTTTGAGATGCTCCCTGACATTGCAATATATACCGTATAGCGTGTCTTTTCTAACAAAGCTATTTTTTGTTAATCATATTTATAAACGTTCTCCGTAAAATTATAACATGTAAACATTCATATGCGTAAAGATAAATTTTACTTTGAATATTAAACAAGTGAGACATTAAATCACCGATTTTACTAACATTCTGTTAAAAAACAGCGGAAGAAAATGAACCTTTATATATGGTATGTGAGGGTCAGGAAGTGCTGCTATTCAGAGAGGCATTCCATCCAATGTGATATTGAATATTTTGATGTGAGTAAATAAAGAAATTAAGTTGCGGAAAATTATAACCCAGTAGACTGTAAGCTCATTTCCATAGCTAATATTCATTACAAACACCATTTTTTTCTGTGTATTTACATGTGACGCTGTCAGTATTTCCATTCCGTGTGGTAATAGCAGCTGTCTTGAATAAATCGAACGAAAAAATTCAAAACAGTTCTTTCTGTTCATCATCATCATCATCATCTCCTCAAGAAACTGGAATTAATAAACTGTGTTATAATGGCTAATAATAAGAATTCTTTCATGCAGACTCTGTGGTCCTCAGATAAAAAGTACGTGCCAGCTAAAACAAGAAAGTAATATAAAAGGGACATCTGTGTTATTGAAGAACATTTAAAATGGAAACTTTTAAAAAAATCTTCGCTGGTATTATCTACAACATCTGTACAAGATTTAGTTCCAACTAGATATTGCACAAAATTTCATTTTGACACAATGATTCGATAGAGAAACTAATATACTATTCCCATTGGTTTATTATGATTACATAGTGAGGTTAATAAACTATTCCCACTTGTGTAGGTTCCTATTTCCATTGAAATCGCATATTTGTACAAATAATTCATTAAAATTACAAATATTCTGATTAAGAAACATTACTTTATCTATGTAGACCTGAACAAATTGTTATTATAGCGAATTATAAGCTGCTTCTGTATACATAAGGTAAAATTTAACCAAAGCTGCTTCTGTATACATAAGGCAAAATTTGACCATAGGGTGCAAAGTGCATGGTATCAAAATTCAATTGAAATAATTTAAACTGAACATTAAAATAACAGTGTCAAAATTTACGCAGATGCCTGTTCACTCTACCACACATAATACTGGTAATACTAATTATCAAACATCAGAGCAATCACTTGAGCAGAGGCGGAAATTAGCAGTCAAGCGAACAGATAAGATGTAAAATTTTGTTAAAAACTTTAATTATATTTAAACATAAATTGCATTTTCTTCAGGAAACTATTTCGAGTTTGTAGCTGTCTGCAGAAGAATGTTCTTTTTCCATTTTTCAAAATAATTATCATTTGCTCAAGATATATACTAAACAGATTTGAAAGTTTTAGTACAAGTCTATAGTGTTATATTGTGTCTTTTTATAATTAAATTGTATATTTTTTTCAATCAGGGCATTCAGACATCTTGAAACCGTATCTCTTGGTTGTATCTTTATTAGATAGAGTCTTACTACTGCATCTGATCTTAATATGCATTTTTTCTTCAAGTGCGCTGTTTTACAAAGATAGTGTTAACAAAATAATAAAAAAGAAGAAGAAGAAAAACTAAGATGCATTTTGTATGACATCAAATCAAAGCGAACAGACTAATATTCCATCAACGGAAAGAAAGTGCATACTTTGGAGTGTTTAAATGCTGTTCAAAATGGAGAATTGAAATCATTATCTTTTCGACGGAACTTCTATGCCTCGAGATCGATGATTCAATAAGAGTGTATGTGCTACTTTCACTTATTTATTTATTTATCTATTTATTGTCTCGGCTTTGTTCACAGACAAATGCGAAAAAGCGAGACATTTACTTTCATTTGTCGACCTCAAGTGGTTTTTGCTTAATCATTCTAACAAGGTTGTCGTTCAAAAAGTAGAAGTCCAAAAAGTGTTTACATTTTTTTAAAAATAAATAAATAAATTCATGGAATTTTCAGAAAATTTAAATCAGATCATCGACATACAAATAGAAATATGACTATTAAATTAAATTTTTCAACCTCAAGCGGTTTATGCTTAATCTTGATAACAATGTTTTATTTTTTTTTAAATGTCCAATTCCAAACAGTTTTAAAATGTGTATAAAAAAAATTAAAAACAAAAATACAAGATTGCTGGAATGTCCAGAACATCTATTCAGGTCATCTTCGAGTGCATACAAAAATGATAGCAAAAATTAATTTATATACGTTAAATGGTTCTTGCCCAATGTTGCTAAAAATCTTCTCGAGACAGACAGACTTAGAGAAGTCCGGACGTACGTATGGACTGGACCAAGTCAATATGCCCCCACAGATTGACATAGGCAAGTGAAACTTGGTTGACTTGTTTATATACATATGTACCTAATTCGATCAGACTTCCTTGCCATTTAGTTATTTTTTATAACATTTATCAGTGGATGGCATACGTGTTTTGCAAACACAAATATAGTTTCTAAAGGTTAAGTCAAAACTTTTCAAAATTAGTAGGTCATAGTGGATGCAATAAATAGGAAGATAAAACTTCATTGTTTGTTTAAATGAATCTGAACCTAATAATTGGAGACATGAACCTAATAGTTTATCGAATTTTATTTCTTTGCATTAATCTATTAGGTAAATAAAAATTGCACAAAATATTATTTTTGTTATATAGTTAAAAATATTAATCAGATATAGTGATTAACTGAATTTAATCATGGTGTTGATAGAATCTATGAAATGTGTATGTGTGTCTGAGAGAGAGAGAGAGAGAGAGAGAGAGAGAGAGAGAGAGAAAGAAAGAGAGAGAGAGAAGAGTCATTTTGAGACGATTCCCGACCTAAAAAAATGTATCTACATAACGTCCCACTGTAATTTTCTTCCAAGGTTTTACGAGCCAATTCATAGAAAGCACAAACGAATGATGCATGCTTCTTTTTTAGATTTTGTTCTCACAAATCCAAAATAATAGAATGTTCTGAATGGATTCCAATAGCCTTGAATGTGCTGATGTACCACAATGATGTAATCCGTAATGTTTAAAATGAATTCACATAAATCCCCAACAAATCCTAAAATCTATGAGCACTTTAGTATTTCTAATGAATACTTTAAATAAATAATTCCTCTCAAATTATATCTGATTTCAACAACACAACTAAAATTGATTCCTTACAGACTGATCTTTTAGAATCGAAATTCTATAAGAGGAATGAATTTGTTTACCAAAATCTGTATATAAATACACATACCTACATGATCTATGCCACATCACAATATGAGTAATTCTTATGTAAATTACTTTGTATACCTGACTTTTGTCACACAAGACATGGAAATAACAGTCCAGCTGCTAATAAAATCGGCCTTGAACTCAAATGCTATGTAAACATGTTGTTTACAAAATGACCATAATCTGACTAAAGTGCAACTTACAATCATGGACACATATTATAAATTCAATATACATAACAATAGGAAAGTGTATGTGTTAGAGAAAGGTAAAATAATATTCTCTCTAGAATGAAGGTATATGTGTATATACATGTATAGGGTTTAACGGCACATATACACAATCATGGCAATTATGTGCCAAATAGGTTTAGGCATCCAGAAAAAAAGATTAGGGCAAAAAAAGGCTAAACTCCCTAAAATACACTAAATATAAACATAACTCTAAAAAATCCAAAGACCTTTTCAGTGTGAACATCATTGCGGGAAGCATCCCAGGTCAAAACGGTTGCCTCCATTAGTAGCCTCTTACGACATGCAGAAGGGCATCAAGCCTCTTACGACATGCAGGAGGGCATCAAGCCTCTTACGACATGCAGGAGGGCATCAAGCCTCTTACGACATGCAGGAGGGCATTAAACCTCTTACGACATGCAGGAGGGCATCAAGCCACTTACGACATGCAGGAGGGCATCAAGCCACTTACGACATGCAGGAGGGCATCAAACCTCTTACGACATGCAGGAGGGCATCAAGCCTCTTACGACATGCAGGAGGGCATCAAGCCTCTTACGACATGCAGGAGGGCATTAAACCTCTTACGACATGCAGGAGGGCATCAAGCCACTTACGACATGCAGGAGGGCATCAAGCCACTTACGACATGCAGGAGGGTATCAAGCCTCTTACGACATGCAAGAGGGCATTAAACCTCTTACGACATGCAGAAGGGCATCAAGCCACTTACGACATGCAGGAGGGCATCAAGCCTCTTACGACATGCAGGAGGGCATCAAGCCTCTTACGACATGCAGGAGGGCATTAAACCTCTTACGACATGCAGGAGGGCATCAAGCCACTTACGACATGCAGGAGGGCATCAAGCCACTTACGACATGCAGGAGGGTATCAAGCCTCTTACGACATGCAAGAGGGCATTAAACCTCTTACGACATGCAGGAGGGCATCAAGCCACTTACGACATGCAGGAGGGCATCAAGCCACTTACAACATGCAGGAGGGCATCAAGCCACTTACGACATGCAAGAGGGCATCAATCCTCTTACGACATGCAGGAGGGCATCAAACCACTTACGACATGCAGGAGGGTATCAAGCCTCTTACGACATGCAGGAGGGTATCAAGGCTCTTCTACATTCCCGAGCAGCAGGGAATAAAAGTGGAAACCTCGAAAAACCCTTACAACACACATCTACATTATTGTATTCAACATTCACGTAACGTATTACATCAAATAGGTCGAATACAAAGTTTGCCCATGGCATCGAATTTATCCTCTTGGGTGTGCTTCACAAGTGAGACAAAAAAATTAATCTCTCATTTATTCCACTAGTTTTGTAATAATACACTATAAAAGAATTTTTAAGCCATATAAAATTCATCCATCTTTGATTTCTAGTACGTATTTAACTGTAAATATGCAACATATTCGGTAACACAATAAACAAAAAGTATAATTTATTTATAACTTTAAATAATAATGTGTGAACAATGTGAAAATTATAGCTGCGTACCATCAGGAAATCATTACATTAGTCCTTACATTTTGTAAATTGTATTTTCTGAACTACTTAATCCTCATTTTAAAAACAATAAATAGTGTTTTTTGAGACTTAAAATTTTGGGGGTCTAAAAAGCTATATTTAAAATATTTGGAATTTCAATTTTTGCCATTTGGCTGGTTAAAACCGATAGCTTGAAGAGGAATAAATAATTCTTTATGAATGGTTAATATAATCCAGCATACACGTTAGTGTGAAATAGGGAAATCCCACCCTTGGGATCATAACTTATGGCCAGGAACTCTGCTTTTGATGGATTATTTTTCTCTCATTTTGCACTAGGACATAGTGCTGGAAAAAGATGGCCTATCATCAGTACTGTAGAACATTTTTCTCAATCTTTTTACGTCCTTAGAAACAGCATAAAAAAGTTTAGTTTACAATTAAAAAAATTGTTTACAGCAGGGATTACTGTTTATAGGGCAGCAAAATTTGTCTTTTAAATAATTCAATCGCTAGAAAATGTGCAGGCTATCAAGACTTTGTAAGCACAATGACGCCACCTACTACAAAGCACAATGACGCCACCTACAATGTCATTGAGTGCACTCATGTGGGATAGGTCTATCTTCAGGTGGATAAGGCTTATCCCACGTGACTTTCTCGCATGGGCAAACTATGTCATACATATATTGGAATGAGAGAATTTTGGCTCCTCCAGTGCTTCTAAGAAGAATAGGGTTTTTTTTTCCATCGTAAATTGCATACTAGTATTGTATCAAGCAATTTTATTATTTTGTAAGTTCCTTTAGCAATTTTCCAGTAACCTTGCAAATTCCAAAGCCTGTGACCCAGTTACAATTGTTTTACATATATCTATGAAAATAGGCAAGAAAAGTTCCTAGATAAGACTTACAATGCATGACTGTCACCACCGCTCATGATCCAGTCATACATAAGAAACTCGAAAACCACAGAAAACACGGGTCTATTGATCAAACTTTTTGCCCGGATGATGCCCCAGTGCATATATTAAAGCAATAATATAATGAATTGACGAACATCAGTAATTAGATTATTCCACTTACGTATCCTCACTACTCACCACATCTGATGTGATATAATTCTCTTTCTGTTCCTTGAGTTACATTACCATATTTTCTTGTGTATGTTGTTTGTTCAGCTTGTTATTTCTAGTGAAAACAGCAGACCTTGAACTGTCAGTGCATTATACATGGGCAGATCTTGGTATATACTGTTTGTAGTTGTGGGTATGTTGCACAGGAGTAAATACAGTAAGAATAGGAGTTTGCTGGAGAAGCCCGTGCTGTAACCTTAATTTACTGTATTTCAGCATGTAGATAGTACGATGTATATATATATATATATATATATATATATATATATATATATATATATATATATATATATATATATATATATATATATATATATATATATATCAGACTACTATAAAAAAAGAAACCCAGACAACAATGAATTCACCAGTTACATTACTCGCCTTCATAGAACCTTCAGTAGTTTCCAGTAGCTAGTGTAAACACGAATTATTGTGCAGAAAATTAAGTCAAACTTGAAGCGAACTTGACCAATAATAGGTTGGCCCCTGTATCTTGACATACAAGTCATAAATGATAATACTGAACATTCTTTTTTAAATATCAAAGCGGAGGTGCTGTATTATGTTGGTAGAAAGTAGAACTGGATCAAGAACCCTTCTAAGTTTATTTTTTTCCTCAATATGTTTGCTTATCAACTTAATCATTGCGTTCCTGTTGCCTCCTAACTGACCCCTCAATAACAGCTAAAAACCGGTTGACTGGTATTGAAGAGGGATTTAACTATAGATGGAAGTACGGTGGTAAACAGTAAACATGTTTATAGTAATCAATAACAACAGAGTAATTTATCACCATATACACTGTATAGTCATTAATATGGACAGTTAACCATTCGGTAAATATATGAATTCCTAGTTTCAACTGCAATGGTCAGAAAGGACTTAAAAAGGAGGAAAAAGTATGTACTGTAGTATCATTTGTTTTCGTAGGGTTAAATATTCGTGGTTTTGTAGAAAAAAAGACATTTTCTTGTGTCCTTAAATTTGTGGTTTTGCTTGTCAAAGTTTGCATATTAATATGTATTTAATTTCGTGGTTTAACCTCTACAAATACCAAAAATAAAGCATGCAAAAGAATAAAACTATGTCGACGCAAACGGCTGTCACTTGAATGTTTAAAACAATGCTACCACATGTATGAGCACAAATCAAAGACCTGACAAGTTCAATACTTACACCGTGTTTTCGTACAAGTGAATAACATCAATGGAAGCCGACGCAGCGAACAACACTAAAACAATACTACCACATCTATGAACACAAACAAAACACCTGTCAAGATCAATCAATTACACCGTGATTTCGTCTCAGTGCTGAATATCAAAGGAGACCGACGCAGACAACAACACTAAGGCTATTGGTTATTAAAGTCTGAATGACCTCTAACTTAAGCCACTTTCCATAAAGTGAACAAAATTTGACCTTGCGACCTCATTAATCAAGCCAATTCACGCTGAATGGATAATTGCAGCTCACGTGACAATGAGTGAAAGATCGGACCTAATTATCAGTGGTTTTGAGAAAGCTGGACCTGTTTAATGCTACAATTTGGGGATTATTTACCTTACAAGCATTTGTGTGTACGATGAGACTTGATTGACACAATGCTGATACAGTGGCTTTGTCTGAAAATAGGTGAAGTGTGAGCTTGAATGCTCTGCTGTAATTAGTGTACGAACATAGTGTTTCATTAATAATAGTGTTTCAAGCATTAGTTCTTATATTTTACAGGCTTGTTGTTCTTTTGGATTAAGAATGCATGGATAAAATGTAATGTGCTTTCAGGAGGATTTAAATTTTTCAACATCAGTTGTACACGAATGAAGGATCGATTTGCATAAGTATTCAATTTATTTTCGTATATTAGTACTTTTTATTATTTCTTTCATTCTTAGTATTACTAGCGTTTGAATATTTTATGCTTTTTATCGTTTCTCTCTATCCATACTTATCTCACATATCAATTTAAGGCAGTGAGTGGAAATTACAGCTATCGGATTCCTTATCGATATGTGTCCGTTGAAACAATATAAAATGCTTTATAATTCTTTTTTCAAAGGGTTAAAATAAAACAAACACGTGTAAAAGCTAATATTTTATTACCAGATTACAGTATTGACGTTGATTTATTAAATACTAGTAGCTTTGCTAATCTCAAGGAACGAAACACAATACAAACATGGGGGGGGGGGGCATCATCATATGTTGCTAATTTTTCGTTGAGTATTTAAATTCGTGGTTCGGGGCAACAATGGAAACCACGAAATGATCTTCTTTGGTTGTAAGGGTCACTGGTCTAGTACTAACAGAGACGTATACAATTATCAAGTTTCATGACTCCAACATGAACAGTATCAGAGAAGTAAAATTAGAACATACGTACCAGGAATACACTGTCCCCCGCTTTATTATAAAAGTAGACGAGTGTAGTTTTTTTAGAAGAGGTATAAAGTTCATAATCAACTACAATTCGGTTGAAATTCAATATTAATTAAGGAAGTTATTGTGCGGAAACTGTGAGTGGGACCAGGGCCGTGGTTTGCGCTGGACGAAACAGCGCTCCGGACGAGCGTTGCCCCCTCCCATTTCGGAAATAAACACCGGAAACTGTTCATTTTTTAAAAATGTATTTAATAGTCATGAGAATAATAACTTAACGTAGCTATTTGAATGAAAAAGCTGTAGGTTTATTTAATTATGACGGCACTGTGTGGGACAAACAAAGGGCTAAGGTTTTAACTCCACTAAACGATGTGGAATGCTAACAATGGAACTCAGCCAAGATCTCATGAAAATCAAGATCTCGTGTACATTTGATTATAATAATAATTAAGGAATTTACTGTACGGAAGCAAAGAAGGGTAGGTCGGACAATCAGGAAATATAACTCTCCTAAACGATGATGCATTGTAATAATAATTAAGGAAGTTACTTGTGTGGAAGCAAAGGTGGGTGGGTCTGACAATCAGGAATTATAACTCTGCTAAACGATGATGTTGAAAGTGGAAAGTCAGGCACATCTTCGCTAGACAAGGGTCGTCGATCCATTTCGTTCCACATTGTCGCTTGGCATATATAACTCGATGTCTACCGCTCCGCTATCTGATTGGATGCAGCTGTGAACAAAACTGGTCTAATCAGATTGCTCGTTGTATTTACCTAGGAATATCAGTTTGGAAAGTAGACGACCATTGGCTAGCGAAGATGAGCCAGACAAGGTTTCATCAAGTTATTCTGCAGAAATTAATGGGGTGGATCTGACAATCGGAGCCTATAGCTCCCCTAAACGGTGACACAAAACATTGGCGATCAAACTCGCTCAAGATCTCATCAATACAATGCAGCGTACAAAATTGGCTGAAATCCAAAATAATCAAGGAAGTTATTGTATGGAAAAGGAAGTGGATGAGTCTAAATTCAGGGACTATAACTCTACTAAACGAGCAGAAGGCTGACAAATTAACGCAGAAAAGGCCCAGCAAATTTCATAATTAAGGAAGTTTTCGTGAGGAAGCAAAAGTGTGTCGATCTGAAAATCAGAGGCTATAGCTCCACCAAACGATAATGCAGAATGCTGACAATCAAACTCATCCAAGATCCAAGATCCCATCGATATCAAGCAGTATTTCAAATTTGGTTGAAATTTAATAATAATCAAGAAATTTATTATGCGGTAAAGAAATTGGGTTGGTCGTATAATCAGGGGCTATAACCCCTCTAAATGATATCTTAGAAGATTAAAAACAGACGTTCCCATGGTTTCATCAGTAACAAGCAGCATATCAAATTTGGATGAAATTTTATAATAATCAAGGGAGTTATTGTCTGGAGACAAAGTGGTTGGGTCTTACACTCGGGGCTACAACTCTACTAAACGATGATGCAGAATGATGACAATTGAGCTCATATAAGGTCTCATCAGTATCAAGCAGCATACTAAATTTGATTGAAATTCAGTAATAATCAAGCATTTAATATGAGGAAAAGAAAGTGTGCGAGTCTCACAGTCAGGGGCTATAACTCTGCTAAAAGATGACTCAAAGGTTAACAAGCAGACTCAGCTAAGGTCTCACCAATATCAAGTAGCATACCAAATTTGAATAGTGTCCAATAGTAATTAAGGAAATTATTGTCTGGAAATAAAAGTGGGTGGATCGGACAGTCAGGGGCATTAACACAGCCAGATGATTATTTAGAACGTTGACAGTAAACCAGATTTGTTTGGAATAATAATTACGGAAATCATATAAAAACAAAAGTTGTTTGGATCGATAATCGGGAGATATATCTTTGCTAAACAATGACCTAAAATAATGTAAATCAAACTCAGCCAAGGACTCGTCAATATCTAGCGGAGTAAAAAAGTTGATTAAAATCCAATCATAATTAAGAGAGTTATTGTGCAGAAACAAAAATGGGTGTCTCTGATAATCAGGGGCTATAACTCAGCAAAACGATGACTGAAAATGCTGGCAATCAAACTCAGCCAAGGTCTCATCAATATCAAGCAGCATGTCAAATTTGGTTGAAAACTAATAATAATTAACGGAATTATTGTGCTGAAACCAAAATGGATAGGTCTGATAATCTGAGGATATAATTTTACTAAACGATGAACTATAGTGCTGACAATCAAACACAGTCCAGGTCTCACCAGCATCTAGTTGTAGACCAAATTTGGTGGAAATCCAGTAATAATTAGGATAGTTATTGTGTACAAACGAAAGTGCAAAGGCGGAAGGAAGGACGGACGAACAGGACAGTTTAATGCCCGCACCCCCTCCTCTTTTCTACGATAAGCAAAGAACAAAAAGGTGCACACGTCCTTCAATTATCAAAAAAATAAAATAAAAAAAATAAAATAAAGGATACACACTTATTATAAAGATCTAATAATATGTCAGCTACTTGCATTCCAATTATAGATATAGCTGTTTCAAATGTGTGGTCTAGACAGAAACATTCATTTATCAAAATACACATACATCTCTGAGTTAGACAATTTGAAAACTAAAACTTCATTTAAAAAATAGTTGCTGCAAGATGAACAGAAATGTCTCACGCTGCACCAGCTATAATATGGAATTAACAGTCTGTGGTGTACTTAGGTTTGATAATTCTGTTTGCCTAGCTCAGGGGTCCCCAACCTTTTTGTGTCTACGGGCACATTTGTAAGTTTATGAGAGAGTGGCGGGTACCAACCAATTAACTTGACCCATTTTTATTATTATTAATATTGATTATAACCTCTTCCGCGGGCACACAAAAAACCTTGGCGGGCGCCATGGCGCCTGCGGGCACCGCGTTGGGGACCACTGGCCTAGCTTGCCTGATACACATACATACATACATACATACATACATACATACATATATATATATATATATATATATATATATATATATATATATATTTATTTATTTATTTATTTACGTGCAAAAGGTACAAAGACTTTTTCCTGTTTACCAAGTTGAGCACTGGAAAACAAATCTTGTGGTAATGGAGAATTCGAAATGGAATCTTTCCACATCTACTGCAATTGAACCTATTTTAGGGTTATTCGAATCTTTTGAATTTAGTAAATTCAGAATATTTGAAACAAACATCTCATCAGAAATTCACATTGTCCATAAATATGTTGCTTTTTATATGGACAACCGTTTTACAAATTTAGTAGTTTTGCTAAATTGAACCAAATTGTATGCTACCCAACAGTTTGTGATAATTCAATACGTATGGTAAGAACCAAGAGATCTCAAACCTGTACATACTAATAAGACTGTGACACAGTCGCAAAAACCTCACAACAACATGTATATAATAAAAGGACATTAACACAGTCGCAAAAACCTCATAACAAAAGAGAATATTTTAACTGTAATTTTTGATACCCTCTAAAGCTTCAGGCATCATCAATCCATAAATATTATAATTACTTCTTATCCTTTAATTTTTGGTATAACGAATTGTTTTCTTATTAACATTTTGTAAATTTTAGGTCCATTAGAAAACGATAAATAATTTTTTTTTACCTAATGTGTACACCTGAAAAAAAAAGAATAGTAAGTGTACGAAATAAATATAAGGCCAATCGGTACATCGTAGTCCCCTCATATAACATAGGCATAGTCATACCCCCCCCCCCCCACTTCAATTGACTTAATGCAGTACTATCACTGTAATGTAATTCAATTGATTTTGGTTTCTGACTGACGAGAACCAATTAGATGTGATTTCACAGCACTTGCTATCGTACATTAATGGTTTTGATTACTACTGTATATTGTCATGAAATAGACATGCTTCTGTCATACCTCAGTATAAAATCCAGGTCTCACTTTTAATCTTGTACACTTTTAAACAGCCAAGGAAATACATTATAATTGGGATCACTCATACAATGGTATAAAACATACGGGTCATTTAAATGGAGGTGAAAATGTATTGGTTATAGTCAAGTATATATGTTAGATCAAGGCCAAATAATAAGCTGTCAAGAATGTATCAATGTTTGTATAGGGTTTAACGGCACATCAGCACACTTTTGGCAATTATTACCAAATAGATTTGGGTATCCAGAAAAAAAAGGCAGACATAACAAAGCTAATGGCAAAAAAGGTATACACTATCCAATTTTTTAAATAAAAACCTAGCTCCAAAAAGTCCAAAATCTTTTCAGTGTGAACATCGTCACCGCAAGCAACCCAGGTCAAAACGGTTACCTCCATTGGTCGCCTCTTGCGACATGCAGGAGGGGCGCATCAGGCCTATTCTGCATTCCCGAGCAGCAGGGAATGAAACCGGAAACCTTGAAAAAATCCTACAACACACATCTATATTATTTTATTAAACATTTTATATAAAAAATTGCATCACAATATATTGAATACAAAGTTTGGTCATGGCATTAAATATTATTGGCTGTACTTCATAAGTGAGACAAAAAAAAAATTGCTCATCTCTCATTTATTTCTACTAGTGTTGTAATAATTAGGTTAAAAAAAAAGAATTTTTTTCAAGCCATGTAAAACTCATCCATCTTTGATTTATAGCACGCATTTAACTGTAAACATGCAACATATCCCGTAGCACAATAAACAAAAAGTATAATTTATGTATAACTTTAAATATTAATGTGTGAACAGTGTGAAAATTATAGCGGCGTACCATCAGGAAATCATTACATTAGTCCTTAAATTGTCATATGTACCGTTTCAAATCCAAACATGAACTACATTCACATTTGATTTTACTTCCCATACATAGGTAGTTTGTAAATTAGCTAATATTAGGAATACACTTTTTACTTGATGTTTTTTTTTTTTGTTTTTTTTTTGTTTTTTTTTCTAAACCATTACCAGTGCAAAAATTCATTTAGAACATGCTTTCTTACACAATTCACATGAATTGTGGGAAATTAAAACTGTGAATCTAGACTATCCCGGTTCCATTTAGATAGTTTCTATTAACAATCAATGGTATGGACATCTATTGTAATTTATCACCGTCATAGAATCTGTCATGATTCATCAATACATGAATATATTGTCATAGAATCTGTCATAATTCATCAATACATGAATATATTGTCATAGAATCTGTCATGATTCATCAATACATTAATATATTATGTCAGCACCTAGTCAATCTGTTACATATAGCTCAGGTTAAATGTGCACATTACATAGCGATTACACTAACATGAATTTTCTGAATCACTTAATCCTCATGTTAAAATCTATAAATTATTTTTATTAACACTAATCGATAAATAGTGAATTTTTAGACTTTAGTTTCTTTTGTGTGGAATGAAGTATTTCAAATATTTGCAATTTCAGTTTTTGCAGATTAGCTGGTTAAAATTCCTAGCTTTATAAGGAAGAACTATCTTGTGATCTTTAGTTTTGTTGTTTTATAAAGAGCTCAAAAATGAGAGAAACTTATACTGTTGCAAACATTACTTTATACGGTAAAAGTCTGGTTTCATTCGAAGAAATGTTGAAGAAATTACAAAACTTAATCTTGTAATCCGTTACAAGAAGATCGAAAAGTGATTTGAATGTCACTTTAGTTATGCTCATAGACACATAATTTTGCGAAAAGACTGTGAACTGATTGCTGAATGTCAAATCTGAATACAAAGATAGTGCAATCAAAATAAATGTTACCTTTTACGCTTTAAAACAAACATGGACATTGCCGTCTACTTAATATAATTTAGTCACTTGAGATACGTCCAAAATCTTGTTAGAATACCAGACTGCATAATGTAAATCAAGTATAATTGAGATACGTCCAATACTTGTTAGAATACCAGACTGCATAATGTAAATCAAGTATAATTGAGATACGTCCAATACTTGTTAGAATACCAGACTGAATAATGTAAATCAAGTATAATTGAGATACGTCCAATACTTGTTAGAATACCAGACTGAATAATGTAAATCAAGTATAATTGAGATACGTCCAATACTTGTTAGAATACCAGACTGAATAATGTAAAAATAAAGTATAACTGAAGGCACTCTACAGATATTATGTAGTTCTGAGAGAGTGTCAGGTGTAAGGTGAAGTTGTTTGAATTTGCAACATGAACAATGAAGAGAATGTTGGCACAACTACATGCTATTATCATGTACTGTGGCTGAAATTTCTTTACATATTGTTCTTGTGGAAATTGTGCATGATCTAAGCACACAGCTGACAAAAATAGCAGCTCCCATGTGCTCGAAAAATCAGCCTGAATTAGTCCAAATTACACTAGTTTTAGCAGTTATTAAAATAGGGAAAACGAATTTTGCCAGAGTAGGCAATAACAGCTTCTGAACGTACAATGAATGAATTACAAAATATATAAAAAGTAATAAAGAAGTTATTGGTTCTTTTTTTTTTACAATTTACCTTTGAAGTCCAAGTAGTGAAAATGAGCAAGCGGAGCTAGCAGTTTTTTGATATGTGCACACATGAAGTAAGACCAAGCTGTATACTCTATAACCCAAATTGCACCCATCAGTCATACACTAAAATAAAGAGAATTCAAAGTTCTTGTAATAATACCTAAGATATACAGGGTATTTTTTTAAATAGCCAAGATAACCAGTGAGGAAAACCTGGGAAATTCTTTTTCTTTAAAAATCTAACCCCTATGCAAAACACGAAACTGTAGAGTGCCACCAATTGATATACGTCCAATACTTGTTAGAATAACAGACTGAACAATGGAAATGAAGTATAATACTAAGCATATAACCATTCTAGCTGCCATGCTGCATACAAGTTTAGGACTTGTTTCTGAGTGCAGATCTCTTTCTCTTTCAATCAATCAATCAATCAATCAATTTATGCTTTAATACTATATTGCAAACATTGGATCTTGCTAGGCTTTAAGAAAACTGCCTAGCTGTTTGACTCTTGCAGTCCTCTGCAGGGATGATTTAGCTTCTAAAGCCTCATTAGAGTATGTTTGGTCCCTGCATGCTGGACTCACAATCAGTGAGATGCAGGTTGGAATCATGCCCTGAGTTGCCCATGTTGGCTTGGATACCTCTTGAAAGTAACTTGCCTACAGACACATACTATTCCCGTTAGTACTAAGTGGCATTTAATGCGCTGATATGCCATAAAACACCAATCAAGTAAGCAATCAATCAAATCAACCTGAAAATTATGTCCCTGCAGCTATTTGTGAAGTATGTTTTTGGACCATGCTGCCTTCTATGATGTATGTTTGCTCCCAGCAATCCTCTATAAATAATGTTGGTCTCTGTAGCTTTCTCTGAATTATGTTCAGAACTTGAAGTCTCTGTGGAGCAGGTTTGGCCCTTGCAGCCCAAAATATGTTTGCCTCCTGTGATCCACTATACATTATGTTTGGTCTCAAGACCCCTCTCTGAACTATGTTCAGAACTTGAAGTCTCTGTGGAGCAGGTTTGGCCTTTGCAGCCCAAAATATGTTTGGCTCCTGTAATAATCCTCTATACATTATGTTTGGTCTCAAGACCCCTCTCTGAATTATGCTCAGACCCTGGAAGTCACTATGAAGCGTATGTTTGGCCCCGGCAACCCTTGGTATGTTTTGGGAGCCCACACCCACCCCCACACACTGAATTGCTGTTACTTCACCGTTTTTTTTTTAATAGTGTACGAATGTTTTTGTATTTCATAGTTGATACCATCAATGAATTTAAAGATCCAACAAGTAGTGGTTCTGCTGTGGTAACAATATTACCCTTTTGACAATTTTAAGATTGATACCCGTGAAAATCAATCAATTCGTATTACACTCAGACTCTGGAAGTCTATGAGGTATGTTGGCCCTTGCAACCATCTATGAAATATGGTTGACCCCTGCAACCCTCTATAAATTATGTTTGGTCCGCACCCCTCTTTGAATTATGTTCAGAACCTGGAAGTCTGTATGAAACATGTTTGGCCCTTGCAGTCGTCTTTGAATTATATATTTGGTCCCTGCAGACCTTATGACGTTCTTTTTACCTCTGCAGTCCTTCATTATATTTGTCTACTGCGACCCTAGTGGGGCATTTTTGGTGTCTTCAGCTGTATATGAAGGATGTTTGGCCCTTGCAGCTCTTTTGAATACTTTTGGTTCCAACAGTTCTCTGTGGAGCATGTTTGGCCTGTTCAGTTCTTATGAGGCCTTTTTGACCCCTGCAGCAACCTTTGAGGCTTTTTTGACCCCTGCAGCATCCTTTGAGGAATTTGTAACCCCTTCAGGATATTAAGAAGCATTCTTAGTCAAATACAACCCTCTTTTATAAATATTCGGCCCCTCTAATCCTTTATAAATAACTAATAGAATCTATCATACGCGTTGGTGTGGAATAGGGAAATCACACCCTCGGGAGCATAATTTGTGGTCAGGTACTCGGCTTTTGATAGATTATTTTTGTCTCATTTCTCACTAGGACATGGTGTTGGAAAAAGAATTGGCTGTTATCGGTACGGATATAGCTTTAGAAATAGAGAATTTTTTAAAAACCTTTTATGTCATTAGAAAGAGCATAGAAAAGTTTAATTTACAACAAAGAATTTGTTGTAAGCAAGGATTAATATTTATAGGCCAGTAGCATTTGTCTTTTAAATAGTAAAACCACAAGACAAATTGCAGACGTTCATGACATCGTAAATATAATGACGTCGCCTACAGTGACAATAAGTGTACTCATGTGGAAGAGGCTCATCCACACGAGGAATAGGCATATCCCACACGACTTTCTCACATGGTTAATCATGTGGAATAGGCATATCCCACATGACTTTCTCACATGGTTAATCATGTGGAATTGGCATATCCCACATGACTTTCTCACATGGTTAATCATGTGGAATAGGCATATCCCACATGACTTTCTGACATGGTTAATCATACAGTTATAAGAATGAGGGAATTTGGCTCCTCCAGTGCTCTAAAAAGAATAGCTTTTCTATCATAAACGACAAAGGGCATCAATCAAACCTATTTTTCTCACGTTTCTTTAGAAATTTTCAAGTTACCTTGCTCAGTCTAAAGTAACTGATCCACGTATGCTTGTTTCACCAATATCTATGAACCTAAAAGGGTACCAGGTAAGGTTTATACTACATGACTGTCACCATCACTCATAGTTCAGTAATACATAAGAAAATCGACAACCACAGAAAACACGGGTCTATTTTTCAAGCATTTTCCCCGAATGATGCCCCAGTGCATATATTAAAGCAATAATATAATGAATTGACGAATACCAGTAGTATGATTATTGCACATGCTCATCGTCCCTACTGACAACATCTAATGTGATATAATTATTCCACATGCTTATCGTCCCTACTGACAACGTCTAATGTGATATGATTATTGCACATGCTCATCGTCATTACAGACAACGTCTAATGTGATATAATTATTCCAGATGCTCATCGTCCCTACTGACAACGTCTAATGTGATATGATTATTGCACATGCTCATCGTCCCTACTGCACATGCTCATCGTCCCTACTGACAACGTCTAATGTGATATAATTATTCCACATGCTCATCGTCCCTACTGACAACGTCTAATGTGATATAATTATTCCACATGCTCATCGTCCCTACTGACAACATCTAATGTGATATAATTATTGCACATGCTAATCGTCCCTACTGACAACGTCTAATGTGATATGATTATTGCACATGCTCATCGTCCCTACTGCACATGCTCATCGTCCCTACTGACAACGTCTAATGTGATATAATTATTCCACATGCTCATCGTCCCTACTGACAACGTCTAATGTGATATAATTATTCCACATGCTCATCGTCCCTACTGACAACATCTAATGTGATATAATTATTGCACATGCTAATCGTCCCTACTGACAACATCTAATGTGATATAATTATTGCACATGCTCATCGTCCCTACTGACAACGTCTAATGTGATATAATTATTGCGCATGCTCATCGTCCCTACTGACAACATCAAATGTGATATAATTATTGCACATGCTCATCGTCCCTACTGACAACATCTAATGTGATATAATTATTGCACATGCTCATCGTCCCTACTGACAACATCTAATGTGATATAATTATTGCACATGCTCATCGTCCCTACTGACAACATCTAATGTTATATAATTCTCTTTCTGTTCACTGGGTTCAATAACCATTTTTTTCTTGTGTATGTTGTTTGTTCAACTTATTTTTTCTAGTGAAGAATGGAGATTCTGAACTGTTAGTGCATTATACAACGGCAGCTGAATGTCTATGCTGTTTGCAGTTGGGTGTATATTAAACGGGTAAATACCGAAACAATAGCAGTGTGCTGGAGCAGCTCATGGTATATCGTTGGTTTTACTGTATTTGAGCATATAGCAAATACAGTGTATATGTCTATATCACACTATTAAAGAGCTCTCAAAAACCAAAATGGAGTCACCAATTACATTGCCCTAATATACAGAATGGAATCACCAATTACATAGCCCTAATGTACTGAATGGAATCACCAATTACATAGCCCTAATAAATAGAATGGAATCACCAATTACATAGCCCTAATATACAGAATGGAATCACCAATTACATAGCCCTAATATACAGAATGGAATCACCAATTACATAGCCCTAATATACAGAATGGAAACACCAATCACATAGCCCTAATATACAGAATGGAATTCCAATTATATAGCCCTAATATACAGAATGGAATCACCAATTACATAGCCCCAAATATACAGAATGGAATTAGCAATTACATAGCCCTAATATACAGAATGGAATCACCAATTACATAGCCCTAACATACAGAATGGAATCACCAATTACATAGCCCTAATATACAGAATGCAATCACCAATTACATAGCCCTAATATACAGCATGGAATCACCAATTACATAGCCCTAATATACAGAATGGAATCACCAATTACATAGCCCTAACATACAGAATGGAATCACCAATTACGTAGCCCTAACAAACAGAATGCAATCACCAATTACATAGCCCTAATATACAGCATGGAATCACCAATTACATAGCCCTAATATACAGCATGGAATCACCAATCACATAGCCCTAATATACAGAATGGAATTACCAATTACATAGCCCTAACATACAGAATGGAATCATCAATTATATAGCCCTAATATACAGAATGGAATCACCAATTACATAGCCCTAATATACAGAATGGAATCACCAATTATATAGCCCTAATATACAGAATGGAATCACCAATTACATAGCCCTAATATACAGAATGGAATCACCAATTACATAGCCCCAAATATACAAAATGGAATTACCAATGACATAGCCCTAATATACAGAATGGAATCACCAATTACATAGCCCTAATATACAGAATGGAATTACCAATGACATAGCCCCAAATATACAGAATGGAATCACCAATTACATAGCCCTAATATACAGAATGGAATCACCAATTACATAGCCCTAATATACAGAACTATTAGTAGTTTCCAGCAGCCATTGTAAACACGAATTTTATGATGCAGGAAAATGAATTCAGACTGAAGTGACCTTTACCTTTGACATGTTGACCCCTGCAACTTGGCATAAAAGTCATAAAATGATAATATTGAGCATTGAATGGTATGTTGACCCAAATTAAAATTACATCAAGTAGCCTTTTCAGTTTATTTTTCCTGAAATGGGTTTGTTTACCACCTTAATTCTTGTGTTCCTATTATTTTGCTAAACTTACCCTTCAAAAGGGCTTGACTGTTATTAAAGAGGCATTTAACTTAAGGACTATTGGCAATGTTAACAGGTTTCGTAGGGTGGGTGGGTATGGTATAGCAAAATATCATGAAAAGAACATAGTAACTGGAAAATGCTCAATCATGTAAACACATAACTTTCATTGGAATGTGCAGGTACAACCTGTTTTGGGAAAAAGGCATTTGTAAGAGCTAAAAGTGGAGATTTATACTGCATATTACGCGCAATAGATAACGGCATAGATATTTAATTGGGAGATGACATTGTGATTATATTATGGTATATAAAGTAGACCAGATGCAACGAGCGTTCAATTTTTAATACACATGGGGCCTTACGTACACCGCATGTGGAAACATCCGAGTGCCCTCTAATGGAGGCTGCCATCTTCGTCTTCTTCGTTGTCAATACAGGTCCACGAATTAAAGTCACATTTCGCGCATATCTTTTAACCCGATCGCTATCAAAATTACTATACGGAGCATTCATTTGCGTTCGGTATAATTAATAGTAATGAAAGTGCAAAACATTTATTAAATACATAATATTCAGTGAGTTATCCCTTTGTTTACATTCGACATGCTTATCTATGTCGTTTCACCTCATGTAGTCCTGTTAATATTAATCCGCCAAACTTGATATGCTCCGGTATCATCTTTCGTTCCTTCGTAATAACCATCTAAAGATAATGAAAAGTACTTTAAATAAGCTAAGCATCATAAACATAGTTGAAATTTATTTTTAAATGGTACATATATTGATTTGGCTTTTAAATGGTACATATATTGATTTGGCTTTTAAATGGTACATATATTGATTTGGCTTTTAAATGGTACATATATTGATTTGGCTTTTAATGATGAGAACTATTGTTCTTTAAGGATACTGTGGAAGGTACTTCCTGCGAGACAAAAAGTGTGGCTCAAGAGAAGAAAATACTAAATTTTGTTAAATTTACGAACTGATCATGAATGACACATGAGCTTTTTCATACTTTAGAAGAAGGTCTTTCCTTCAGCCATTTTGGATTTGACGATCATGACTAATAGTAAATTATAAACTATAAGTGTAGCGTAACATGGTCAGTGAAGGCGATCATAATATGTATGCGTCCTGGTGATTTCTACAGTGGATTCTACGGTGTGTCATTTAGGCCTGATCTCGGGAAATTGTTGAAATTTAATGTGACAATTATTTCGGTATCTTAACCTACTTACTTTGGGGAAAATGGTCTAAATTAAACGTTTGGGGGGGGGGGGGTCATCTCAGAATTGGGCTACTTGTTGTCTTCTGCTTATATAAACCTTCGCCAGCACCTATGTGATCATTTCAGTGTAACGAAACTAAAAGAACCAACACAAACCCTAGTCAGGAGTCGAATCCAAGAGCATAAAGGTGTAAAGTGAGTGTGTTACCACTATACTCTCCAGGTCCCAAAATGCGTTCATATTCATGAATATCATCAGCTCCTGTCCTTTCAAAATGAATGTAATCTGACCATATACGAGAGGGTAAGGTTACATCCAAGGGTCAGTATTAGTTGTCTATTAAAACTTGTCTTGAAGGCTTAGTAAATGTATCTATGAATATACGATTGGAGGAATCGGGCGACAGATTAACCTCTGGTGCCAATTTTCGTTGCATGTTTAAATCTGTCATTTCATGCTCAGTAAGTGAATACATTTTCTATGGTTATTGGGTGGGAATCTTACAAGTTTGTAAGTTACGACCCAAGGACCAAATCGGTAATTTCTCAATGCTGCAGTCATCGATTACATGTACCAGTTCTTATACATGTGAGACACACCACTCTGGAGTTACAGCACATTTAGGTAATGCCACCCCTATCTCCATTAGCCCACATCTAGAGGCACAATTTAGATTCAGATGTGTTGGCATATTCTAAACTCATCGGAATAGCATTGGCCTAAGTTTAAATTGTGTAGCTTAAATGGTACATGAGGAGTTAAAGGACATTACAGATTTATATAAATATGTCAGGACTGTACAACAATATCTTGTTTTTTTTTAAAAAGCTTGGGGATAAAAATGGTCTAACGTGTCTAGTGATTCACTTTATATTTTACATTACATTTTGCCTTAAACCCACTACAAGGACACCGAACAAGTGACTAGAAAATTAAGACCAAAATTCATTAATTTGTACAGCTTGGACTATTACATTGCCAATTATTGTGATCAAGCAGTTTCACCACACACACACACACACAGACACACACACAGACACAGAGAGACAGACAGACAGACACACATACACACACATATATATATATATATATATATATATATATATATATATATATATATATATATATATATATACATATATAAAGATAGATTCCATCATGAACAGAAAGACATATGAAAAGAGTATATGACAACAGTCCTAACTATTAAGCATAGGGATCAATCATCAGAATATTTGGCTTTTACATTCCACTCCATATCATTATTCTCAAAATAAATGTACAGTTGTGTCATTGTGCTTTCATATGATGCTGCTCATGGCCAGTACAGGCCTCCATAATTTTATTATGCACTACATTCCAGATTTTCATGACTGCATAACATTTCATTTATTTACAAATACTGGGTGCAGAAAAACACCTTATGTTCAATTAATTAAAGTTTTATATATATATATATATATATATATATATATATATATATATATATATATATATATATATATATATATATATAAAATCCATTGCTCCTTAGCACTAAATGGGTGAATGATCAATGTCGTTCACATTTTCTTTTCAATCAACTATTGCTCTAATTTTCATCAAAGTCTGAGGGAAAAAAGGTATGGATTTTGTTAAAGTTATTTTTTTTCTTCACAAATTCCTGACTAAGTGTTACAGGAAACGTTATTGAAGGGAATAAGACATCACTATTACACACATTTATGAATAACTATTTCTTCACAACCGGAGTACCATCCCCACCCACCTGTACTGAATTGTGCCCTGACATAAGATACTGTAGTGGCATAAGCAGCATTTAAAAGAAAACTGGGAAGAAAATTATTTTGAAATGAGACTCGATGCAAGTCTAGATAGAAATCAGGGAGTAAGTTTTCATTTTGTTTTCAAAACATGATTCAGAAAATCTGCTTCAAAATCTGTTATCATGTTATAAACAAAGAAGAGTGATTTACCAAGTGGGAGTAACGAGCTTCGAATAGTGGCACCCACTATAACCACAATCACAAACATGGTACAATCATGGGTACACTTTCATCAACCATTACAACTGATGCCTCACATGGAAAGCATGCACTCCATTATTTTAGGCTGCCTACATATTGCCTACTCATTTACAAGTACAATAAACAGAACATCTGTGGAGAGTAATCAATGACAATATAGTAATCTATCACAATACACAATGTATAGTCATTAACATGGACAGTTATGTTTTAAATATATATATATATACTTTCAACAACAGTTGTCAGAAATGACTGTATAGGTAGCAAAGTATGTATATAACATGCCGAAATGTATGTGGTCATAAGCTGAACACAAACTACTTGACCAAAGTCAGTAAGTCCGAGAGATCTTGTGTTATAATGGTCAGTGGTATAGTACTAACATAGATGCATCAAATTATCACATTTCATGACTCTAACATGAGCTGTAGGGAAATGGCCTTAAAACATACAATAAAATTCCTGGAGTTCACGTCCCACACTTTTTGCTGGAAGTAGTTTTGTAGAGGAAAGGGACAGGTGACAAATGTGATATAACCAAGGTAATATAGTAAATGAGTTAACGTAAATTTTTAAAGGAAGACTCTGTTGATGACGTATAACAATGACAATAGAATTCAGGTGAGGTCCCATTAATATAAACCTGAATACAAAAATGTGGGTCCAACATTCAGCGACCATAACTCCACTAAACGATGATATCGGGAGCTGATGATCCAATTCCGTTGACGTCATATCAATATATAGCTGTATATAATAATTATGGCAATTATTGTGTGCAAACAAAAGTGGGAGAGTTCATCAATTAGGGGCCACAATTCTGGTAAATGATGATGCAGATCAAACGCTGAAATACCACCCTAAGCCAACGTGTCATCGGCTTACATTTGCATACCTAGGAAGTTACTGAACAAAATGGAAAGTGGCCGAAACGACAATCAGGGGCCATAACTCCGCTAAAAGATGATGTTGCATGCTAAATAATTATCTAAAAAAACACTGTTAATCAAACTCAACCGAGGTCTAATTAACATCAAGCTGCCTATTCAATTTATTTAAAATCCAATAACGGAGTCATTCATATGCAGACACGAATGTGGGTGGGTCTGACAACCAGAGGCCGTAAACTCAGATATCTCGTCAAGATCTCATCAATATCAGGCAGCAACAGAATTGGTTAGAATCGAAAATTAACAATTGATTTAGTTACTGTGCAGAAATTAATGTGAATGGCTCCGACAGCCAGGGATTTAAATAATGATGTAGAATGCTAATAATCAACTTCATCAATATCAAGCTGTCGACACAATTTGGCCGAAATCCAACCATACATAAAAGTGTTGCTGTGCAGAAGTGAAAGTGGGTGGGTCAGTCATTCCGGCTATGTCTCCTCTAAATGGTTATGTTGAAAGCTAACAATCAAACTCAGCAGATGCCTCACCAATATCAAGCGACCTCGAAAATTTGGTTGAAATTTAAATATAATCAAGGAAGTTATTGTGCGGAAACAAAGTGGGTGTGTGTGACAATCAAGGGGCCAGGTATATAACTCCACTAAACGATTAGGAATTTTGACAATCGAACTCAGACAAGATCTCATGAAAATCAAAATGCATACCAAAATTTGGTTGAAATTTAACAATAATTAAGGCGGTTATTGTGCGGAACCAAAAGAGGGTGGGTCCGACAATAAGGGGCAATAGGTCTGATAAACGTTGATGCATAAAGTGTACAATCTAAGTCAGACACATCTTCACTAGTTAAGGGTCGTCGATCCACTTCGTTCCACATCGACCACTGGCATACGTAACTAGCAGAAACAGTATCTACCGCTCCGCTGTCAGATTGGATGCAGCTAAAATACTGCTCCAATCAGACAGCTCTTTCCATTTACGTAGGGAAATAGTTCGGAATAATCGTAGAGGCTTCCGTGGACAACAACACAAGCCGCTTGTAAGTTTCTTCAATTTAAAACTTTCACACACAAGTTTTTCTTTCCAGCCAAGGGATGTTGAGATCTGTGAATTCGCCGTATTGAATACCTAACATGTCTTGTAACGAGCCCTCTAATTGGTCATTTGATTTCGCATGTTACGAGCAGTAACCTTTTCATCCCCAAGAGGGTACTTGTTTGAAAGACTCTTTCGGTTATCTATCTTGGTTATCAGCCGAGGGTCTATGTGGAACTATATGAATCGACGACCCTAGCCTAGCAAAGAAGAGTCAGTTTAGGTTTCGTCAATATCAAGCTAGATACCAAATATTGCTAAAAGGAACCTATAACCCCGCTAAACGAAGACGCATAACGTTGGCAATCAAGTTCGCTCAAGGTCTTAGTAACATCCAGAAACTGTCTAAATCTGGTTGAAATCCAATAATAATCAAGAAATGTATTGTGCGGAAAAGAAATCAGGGGCTACAACTCTGCTAAACGATGACGCAAAATTTTTGTTGAAATCCAGTACTAATTAAGGGAGGTTTTGTGCGGAAAGAAAAGTTTGTTTGTCTGAAAATCAGAGGCTATAACTCCGCTGCACGATGACGCAGATTTGTTTTTAACCGAATTCATCCAAGGTCGCATACGTACCAAGCAGCATATCAAATTTGGTTGAAATCGCAAAATAATTAACAGAGTTACTGTGCCTGGGTTGGGTCTGACAATCAGAGGCTATAATTCCTCTAACCGATTCAGTAGAAGGCTGACAATATAACTCACCCAAGGTCTTATCAGTATCAAACAGCATATCAAACTTGGATGAAATCCAATAACAATTAAGGAAGTTATTGTGCGGACACACAAAGTGGGTGGGTCTGACAATCAGATGCTATAACTCCGCTAAACGATGATGCAAAACGCTGACAATCGAGTTTACCTACGATCCTATCAATATCAAACTGCATACCAAATTGGTTGAAATCCAATAATAATTGAGGGAGATATTGTGCGGAAACACAAAAGTGTGTGTGGGGTGTGTGTGTGTGTGTGCGTGTGTGTGTGTGTGTGTGGGGGTCTGTCAATCAGGGGCTATAACTCCGCTAAACGATGATGCAGAACGCTGACAATCAAGTTTACCTAAGATCTTATCAATATCAAACTGCATACAAAATTGGTTGAAATCCAATAATAATTAAAGAAATTATTGTTCTGAGACGAAAGTGGGACAAACAGAAGAACGGATAGTCACAGTTTAACATTCCCAGTTTGTTATGAAGAGCGGGAGACAAAAATTCAGCTAAAGTTACTGAAGTGTGAAATTTAGGTCAGAGAAACCTATTTTTGTGGAGAAGTACTTATAAATAGGCACACCGCAGCAAATTTCATGATATTAGGCAGGTTAGTGTGTATAAGCCAGCACACATACAAAAAAGAAAGAAACAAAAAAAGTATGCAGGCATGAAGTAAAAGCAAAATCTGAACCAGAGCCAGTGAAGCATGAAACGTACCTTTTTTCTGTAGAGGTGCATCCAATCATTAAGTTTTATGCCTCTGTTGTAAAGAGTTCTTGTGAAATGAGGTTAGAACACAAAATTAAGCAAAATCACCGGAGCATGACTGATAGTCACATAGGTCTCTTTTATAACAAGGTTGTAGGACTTATTACTTAACAGGATACACCCACCCACCACCATCTGCTCTCCAAGTTTTATGATTCTAGGTGGTATAGTATCCATATAGCATGAAATACGATCTCTGTAGTCATGAGCTTAATGCAAAAACTGAATCACTCTTGTAAAATGGAATACAGGTCACAATGCCCTTCTTTGTTGTAAGGGTGATTTGACCAACAGAGATACAACAGTTATAAAGTTTCAGGATTCTAGTATGAAGAGTATCTTTAAAACCAATTTCAGACGTAACATTTTACCTAAGTCGGTGACGCATGAAATATGTATCACAGTGACATACTTTTGTGATAAGTGTGTAATACTGATCGAAATGCACCCCCCCCCACACATGGTTTCATGATTCTAAGTACAATAATATTTATACAGGATGTGTGTGTGTGTGTGCGTGTGTGTGTGTGTGTGTGTGGGGGGGGAGCCCCTTGTTTTGCTGGTGCCCTAAAACGTAATTTCTCATTTTTTTGTGCCCCTGCGTTGCTGGTGCACCAAGCACGTGCCTAGTCTGCCTATTGGGTAATCCAGCACTGAAGACAGGTTACTTTTACAAATTGTTTTCATACTTTATTGGTTTTTTTTTAGTTTTTATTTTGTTTTTATTTGTAATCCCTGATACATACATATATACATGTAGATAGATAGAAAGGATAAAATTAATTTTAAAAATTCAACCTTAAATATAAACTAATAGAACTCTTCATTCATAGCAACTGTAACCAACCAATCTAACTACATAACGCAGCTTAACCTTTCTACGTGTAACTTACCTACATCTGTACCTACCTTAGTAACCTCTCTAACCTACCTCCTTCCCTACCTACTCACCTGCATACCTATACCTACCTACCTACATACATATGTACGTACGTACATACATGTATGCATACATACATAACAATATATATATACATATATATATACATGCATACATACATACATACATACATACATACATACATACATACATACATACATACATACATACATACATACATACATACATACATACATACATACATACATACATACATACATACATACTATGAAGTTGAGCTTACCTTTATGTCTGCATTGTATAGAGAGCAGAAAACTATCCACAGAATTGAGAATTGCACTCCACTGAATGTCACATGAGAGTGAAAACCAAATGAGAATGAAACCTGTGATGGAACATTGGTCTCTCAATAACCTGCAGAACAGATACAGTACGAATGATATAGCCACTAATATAGTGTGTCTCACGGATATGTCTTGAACAATCAATGCTTGTCATCGGCCATGAAAACTCCCAGCTGATTGGAAAGATATTCCAGTAACTTGTATATGTTACCACAGCCAGGCACTGACTGGTTTCAATTTACTGCTTGAGGAGATACGTCTGTTTATTTTCCTGTATTAAGCATAGTAAACCCATGTTATGTATTCTGTGAAATGTAGGATGAAGCCATCCTGATATTGTTCAGTGTATGGTGTCTCCTGAACCAAAAGATTTATTAGTGGGTAGAAAAGTCTGCATTTGTTTTATCTACCGCAAGATATAAAACAACGTTTAGCATTGGACACTGTACAATTATGTGCAAAAAATATGCCCAGAATCATCGATAAAATAATGCAAGTTGCAGCAATAATAATGTGTTGTGTCAGACGTCACAAGCATAAAGTTTTTGCAATAATGGTATGGGATTTTATACAATGTACAATTAATAATAACACTCATTACAATGATATGAAAAACGGAAAGTAATCACTGAAGAATTATTTGAATCTTCATATGTATTTTAATTTGTGATATCAAAAGAACGTTTTCCAGATGATTTGCAATTAATATTTTCTAAGAGCCATCTTGGTTTTCAAATATGAGCTTTAATTACTTTTTTATGTTTCCATGTTTAAACTTGGTATTGCTTAATTTAGTTATTAAAATGAATAAATTATTAGTTGTATTACTTGTGATATTACAAATGTTACAATTATGTGTCAGCTAAATTATCATATTTATTTTACGAAGAATAACCTTATCTACATAAGACCAATTTTGTTTTTTAAAGTCTGAACATTTGAAGAAAAAGTGTTCTATATATTGTGTTTCACCGCTATATGGACAATTCTTGTTTGAGACTATCTTTGTATTAAACAGTAACATTTTTATAGAGTAAATATTATGCAATATTTGATACTGCCAAACCCTTAATATTGTTTCACAACGACATTTAAATGGTAGTTTCCAGCATACATCCTAATTTCTTCTAGGCAATGAAAATTGTTATTCCCATATTCGATGCAAGCGAGGTTCGCCATTCTTATCTGTGACAATTAATATCTCATGTTTCTTCGCATTAAGTTGAACAATAGGTACATTATGAAAAGATAATTCTGGAAAAGACACTAGATACACCTGTAAGAACTAAAATGTTTGAAAACGTTATTTAGAATAAACCAATATAAGGTAAGAAATGGATAATACTGATGATTTCTTAGTAACTCTTCATATGATACTAATATTCCTGACCTGAAAATGTCATTTATATATACAATGTCATTTTCTTATCAATGGTTGTGAACAGAACGTTTCCCTGATAAACACATTTACAATTATTCCATAATGGTTCAAATAGAACATTCTGAGCAGGATATACCTTGTTTTCATTTATTACTTTTCATTTACTAACCATACTTTCAATAAATCTGTATAAAAACCAGTCAATAAATGTGTGCATTTCATATCTTCAAAGCCTGTATTCACCCTAAATATTGTAAAATATTTGGCAATTTTTTTGTCATAACACAGTCGAATTCGTTCTTCCCTAAGTAAATTTTAATCTTTTCAATATCTGAATTTCAGTTTATAAGAATTATCTGTCCCTGGCTTAGTTTTGTACCCAGATAGCTATAGACGATACTAACCCAATCTCGTGTCCAACATCTAAATCATTCTCAGTTATATATGTTTCTTGCAAAAAGGCACTATCGTATTGATTCTCTTTAAATATATGAAGACACCTCGCAATTTGGATTTATTTCTCAGACCATTACAGTTACATATAATTTTTCTTGACGTCATCCTTTAACAGAAATATGGTCAACACTATTGCAGAATCGTTAATAGTTCATATAAACAGTTAAGTCAAACCTATGTCGGTAACCGGGACACACGAACTATGTCGGTAACCGGGGCACACGAAGCGATCGTGCACTGTGTGAGTATCCTTGTTGTCCTCGGTAAACGATTCGAGCAATAGATTGAGGTTCAGCATCGTGTGGGTGAGATTGTTTCCCTTCTGGCTCAGACAGTTGGGGAGGGGGTTTTCCTCTCTTCCTGACACTTTTGAGAAACTTATCGATTAGCAAATGCGGTCTGGGTCTATCAAGGGACGATGCTCTGATATTGGCCGGCTTGCGAGGACGAGACTTGCTACGAATATTCTGCTGTGTAACATTTTCCTCTGTGAAGTAATGTCATCTTCTACAGGACATGGTCACTAACTGCGTACCCATTAACACTGCCGTCGATTATACCCTCGATCACACTGTTCTCCTTGAATTTCGGGCAATTCGGATCACTTTCCTTGTGTCCAGCAATACAGCAGGCTCTGCAAACAATCTGATGTTAGCATTTCCGGGTCCTATGACCCTTCCTGAAACACCTATTACATTCCAGATTCGCATCTGAAATTACTTTTTTTCCCCTTGCGCAAATTCTTTGCTTACAAAGGTCTGTCATATTACCCCATAGCTTCAAACCGTGATGAAATTCATAAATTTTATATTTTTCTTTACAGGGTGAGCAAGTGAATTTAGTAAAACAGACACAATATTTCCTGTAATAACTAACCATCTACTAAACACATAAATAAATATGAAAGAAGCTTTACATCATCTGAAATGGAAATAATTATAAAACCTCTAACTCTTAAATACATTGAGGAACATATTTGCATTTCTTTTTGTCCCCCTTCCCCATACTAATTTGCTTTTTTTTTTTTTTTTGCTTTTGTATTTTCACAAATTATTGAAAACCAAAATGTCATTCATTCAGACAACTTTGAGGTAACATAATTTTTATTTTTATCTTTGTACCACAAGAGTTTTTATTTAGTAGGAGCACACAAGATACACGAGTGTATGCAGCAGGAATGTGCGTCTTTAAAAAAAAGTGTTCAATAAACCATATAAAGTAAGTCACAGCAACCAATTTTGGTGTATGACATAGCTTAATCCCAAGATGCACCTACAGCCCATATTTGGTGGTAATTGGTCCAAAGGTGTGTAAATAGAGCACATATACCATCTTTAAATAATATTCAGAATCCTGGAAAACACTTTACAGTAACCAGTTTTTAATACGTGAAATGTGTTTATCCTAAGATGGACTATCAGTTCCAGTTTGGTGGCAATGGATGAAAACTTATCGGATTTAAAGCCAGTACACAACTGTAACAAACCTTTATTAAATCCTGGAATATAGGTTAAAGTGACCCTATTCAGGTGCATGACACATATTCACCCGAAGATAGGATATTAGTTTGATGTCAATAGTGTATTAGTAGTACTATAGAAGTTATAACTCCGACAGGGAGGATGGACACGATTGTCAAGCAATTTAATTAAAATCATGGAAAATAGGTCACAGCAGCCCAGTTTTGGTGAATAACACATGTCCATCCAAAGATGTATCCTAGGTGTAGTTTTTTTGTTGTTGTAATAAATGAAAAGGTATTGAAATTATGATCCATACACGATTTTTAAAAATTTTAACACATCCTGGAAAGTAGGTCACATCAATATACTTTTGATGCAGGACATATGCTCATACCAAGATGCATTTATCGTTTAAGTTTAATCTTAATATGTGTATTTGTATATAAAGTATATGAGTTACAACCCAGACAGGAAGGCTAGACAGAAGTTTTCAGCAATTATGAACAAATCCGGGAAAGTGTGTCACAGTGACTCAATTTTTGGTACGCTATAGCCGTTCAGTCTATAGCCGATACACCCTCAGTATAATTTTGGTGACAACAGGTGAAGAGCTATTGGAATTAAAGTTCACATACAATTTGTTTAACCAATTTTTAATAAATCCTAAAAAGTATGCCACAACAACATAGTTTTGGTGGCTGGAAGGTTTTCTCCAAGATGTACCCACAGTGTAAGTTTGATGTCGACAGGCGTATTAGTATAGGAGTTATAGTCAAGATAAAAAGGACGGACGGATGGACGTACATTCACGCGGGTACAAAGTAAATCCTATATACCGCCAGGTTCTTATAAATTATACAATGTATCTTATACCATTTATAAGAAAACTTAATGATGTCCATTCAATATCTTATAAAGTTCAATAGATGCATATCGTATATATATATATATATATATATATATATTATAAATGCATATCGTATATATATATTATAAATGCATATCGTATATATATATTATAAATGCATATCGTATATATATATATTATAAATGCATATCGTATATATATATTATAAATGCATATCGTATATATATATATTATAAATGCATATCGTATATATATATATTATAAATGCATATCGTATATATATATTATAAATGCATATCGTATATATATATTATAAATGCATATCGTATATATATATTATAAATGCATATCGTATATATATATTATAAATGCATATCGTATATATATATTATAAATGCATATCGTATATATATATTATAAATGCATATCGTATATATATATATTATAAATGCATATCGTATATATATATTATAAATGCATATCGTATATATATATTATAAATGCATATCGTATATATATATATTATAAATGCATATCGTATATATATATTATAAATGCATATCGTATATATATATTATAAATGCATATCGTATATATATATTATAAATGCATATCGTATATATATATATTATAAATGCATATCGTATATATATATTATAACATATATCAATATAATTCTTCACGTAGCAGGATACTCATGAACACAAAACCAGTTTATGTTAAGGTATGAGACACCGATAAAATCGGGGAACATTTTTTTTTCTGCAGAGTTGACGACACAAAGTAATGACATGCAGTAGAAAAGTTAAAACATTAAATATTCACTTTAAATGAGTCTAATCCCTGCTGAAAATACGTCATTTACAGCATTAGTGCGATCTCTGGTGAAATAAGTCATTTCACACACACACACACACACACACACACACACACACACACACACACACACACGTACACGCACACACGTACATAAATATGAAAACAAGACAAAAGTTAGATAAAAATAAAAATCATTTCACTGATGTAATATTTGGGTTTCATAAATCTCTGCATTAAAAACTGCTAAAATATTAATGTTTATTTGTGAATATATATAACAAATTAGCTGTACATTGTTATGATTGCACAGATTTATATCTGATTTTTGTGTGTATGAAATGGATAGCTGAAATGATCCACAGAAACCCAACCCTTCTACTATGATCACATCAACGCACTGTGAAGATATTATCTCCAGGGGACTGGCCTCTCTATTTATCTCGCTTGACAATAGATACAGCATATAGAAGCTGCAGTAACCAATTTAAAACTGCATCACACAGAAGTGTTCACAGCCATCAATGCTAATCATTATCCATGAAAAACTCCCAGTAGATTGGAAAGCTATTCCACTCACTTGTCTCAATTATCATACATCCATACATTTCTCCAATAAGCCCAGGAGGCTTATGAGTTTTTTTTTTAAAATTAGGGAGAGAGGTTTATTATTGGAAAATGAACCTTCTAAAAATATAATTTTGCCTCAGGGGGATGGGCTTATTATCGGGCAGTATCATAGGAGAGTTAGTTCTTATTACCTGTCCCGGTATTCACTTGTTACCTGGACATAAATTGGATGCCAACAGCTAATTCCTTGTTATCAAGGCACATGTAGTTCACTTGAATTTTTGGCAATAATATCTAGCAGCAAAGTCCTTGTTATCAAGGCACATGTAGTTCACTTGAATTTTTGGCAATAATATCTAGCAGCAAAGTCCTTGTTATCAAGGCACATGTAGTTCACTTGAATTTTTGGCAATAATATCTAGCAGCAAAGTCCTTGTTATCAAGGCACATGTAGTTCACTTGAATTTTTGGCAATAATATCTAGCAGCAAAGTCCTTGTTATCAAGGCACATGTAGTTCACTTGAATTTTTGGCGATAATATCTAGCAGCAAAGTCCTTGTTATCAAGGCACATGTTAGCAGGAAAGTCCTTGTTATCAAGGTGTGTACATTTGCCTCAGAACATACAATTGTGAAAATACTGGTGAAATCTGAACACAGTGGTTCTTAGATAACCAAGGGAAGATTTACTTTCAATTTAGAAACAAATAAATAAATAAAAATAACCAGTGTCCTCCTCCGACAAATGCAAAGTTTTCGTGCACAATTATTTAAAAATTAACGGTAATTGCAATTTTAGTATTTTTGACCTTTGAATCCACTCAGGGACCCAAGGACTGAAGCTCAAAAAGCATACCCCTCTTGTACATGATAATCACATCGGCAACCTATGCACCAAGGTATGTGAATTACCATCCAACAGTACAGGAGGAGTTGTGGTTACAGAGAGACGGACGGGCGGACAGACAGACCGATTGCAGAACTGTAATCCCTGGCTAAAGCATGGGGATAAAAAAAGAACATACACTTAAATTGTCTCTAGTAAAGAATAGTTGGGTTTTTTTGGGCGGGGGGTGCTTAGGAAAACAATATTTCAAACATCATTGATAATAACAATCTGATATTTATGTATTGTAGGTTAAGGTATTCACACAAATACATATACACTCTGTCACACAAGATTCAGTGTATATTCTAAAATATTCCATTGATTATTGTATTTTTAAAATTTAGAGACGGTCAGGTAGTGATGTGAACTGCATTTAATACCATATGAAATTGTAAGGGCTGATATGGCACCAGCTAATGAAGGAATGCATATTTTTTTATAGAAACGTATGTATGTTTGTTAACTATTAAACAAATATTATTCAATTCTATTGCATACTTTGAATCAACAAAACCAAGTATGACTTCCTCAACTTAGATTTGGATGTTTTATTTTCTTTGTGTAATATTTTCTATTTCTCTCCAAATTATCTGTACATATTGATATTGCCACAGAAGATATATAAATAACTCTGAATTTGCTTTACAAAAACCGCAAAACTCTGATGAAGCCCTTCTACATTTCACAAGGAATTTGTTAATTGTTAAAAAATAATGGAGAATTTTGTGTTGAAAAGTCTGTAATTTGGTATCATATGTAAAAGATATATATATATATATATATATATATATATATATATATATATATATATATATATATATATATATATATATATATATATAACACCAATTTTAAAAATTACAATTTAGGGCAGATTCTCATTTATGTTGTGATTTAGCAGGTTAAGTTATGTTCTGTTTCAAAATTCCTTATAAAATGGCTTACATGTTTTTATTTTACATACACGACGACAATAGAAATAATACTTTATTTTCAAGTAATGTAGAATTTCCATATTCTTTAAAGACACGCTTCCATTTGTGGGGGATATCATCTAAAATTCCATAATATTGAACACAATTTATATCAAAAAATTATATTTTTCAATAAAGAATAATATATCACATGAAAATTTACTGTTTTCGATGGCTCTGATTCTTTAGGCTATATATAAGAAAGCAACTTTAAATATCATCCCTCCCCCTGCAATCATAGATGTCTCTTTTTTTCCTGAACGAATTAACAAAAACATTAGCATATATTCTAGCAATTTTAATATAATCTGGATACTTTATATCTTTATTTAATTTACTTCATGAAATAATTGACAAAGTTTACGAGAGTTATTAAATTACTAACATGGAACTTCACTGTTCCAATAGCAACCTGACAATGGCTTTATCAAAATAGGAAGTACCTGCTGCCTTGTGAAAAATGTTAAGCTCAGTAGAAATAAGATTTATGCATCTTTGGATGATTATTGGTATCTATAGTCTTCCATTTCGCAATTTTGGCTCTTGCAACTAGCTGTTAAACATGTACGCTATCTGAAATATTCCATTAATCAAGTTTGACCCTTGCAGACATCTATAACGCATGTTAGCCATCTGTAGTCTTCTATTACGCAAGTTTGACCCCTGCAACCAGCTGTAAAGCATGTTAGCTATCTGCAGTCTTCCATTAAGCAAGTTTGACCCCAGCAACCAGCTGTACAGTACATGTATATTAGGCCTCTGCAACTCTCAATAAGAAAGCAAAATAGGGCCCTGCATCCATCTGTAAAACATGTTAGGCCTCTTTACAGCTTGTTTGGCTCCAGCATATATCTTTAAAGCATGCTGGGCGTCTGAAGTCCTCAATGAAGACAGTTTGTCCCAGCAGCCATCTATAGTGTATGCTGGGCCTCTGAAGTCCTCAGTGAAGACAGTTTGCCCCAGCAGCCATCTATAGTGTATGCTGGGCCTCTGCAGTCCTTCATGAACCAACTTGAGCCCATGCAGTCATAAATAATGTATTTCATGCATGTGCAGAAATTATGAAGCAAGTTTGGCTGCTGCCTTTTATAATGCATTTTAGGGCAAAACAAAGTCTCAATAAAGCGAGTTTGGTCCCTAAATATATCGATATAGATAATATTAGGGCTCTGCCGCATTCTATGAGCCATATATTGCCCCTGTCAATATCTATAAAGCACATTCGACCAATGAAACCATATATAAAGCAAATAAGACTATGCAGCCGTCTGTAAAGCGTTTTATGTCTCTTCAGTTTTACATGAAGCAAGTTTGGCCCCAGCAACCATCTATAAAGCATGTAAGGTCTCTCTCTTGCCTTCCATTAAGAATGTTTTTGCTCCTGTAGATATCTATAAATAATGTTAGACTCATGATGCTATCCATGAAGCAAGTTTGCTTCATGCAGCCATCTGTGAAATATATAAGTTCCTGGAAGCCTTCTTTGAAGCAAGGTTGGCTCCTGCAGCCATATATACATTATTTGATAAGCTTGTTCGGCTCCTACAGATAACTCCAAGGCATGCTAGACATCAGCAGTCACTCATGACGCTAGGTTTGCTCCTGCTGCCATTTATAATGTATGCTGGGTATGCGCATTCGTTCACAATGCAAGTTTGGCTCCTGCGTTCATCAAGCAAGTCTCACCTGCAGCCGTCTTTAAAGCATATTAGGTCTTTGCAGTCTCTACAAAGCAAGGTGGGGCCCTGCCCATATCCACAGAGTATGTTAGGTCTATTCAACCCTCTTTGAAATATGTTTGTTCCCTATAGGTAGGGAGCCGCGGTAGCTCAGTTGGTAGAGCGTCGGACTCGTAAACCAAAGGGTGCTGGCTCGATACCCACCCAGGTCAGCTCATGTCGGCTGCCTCGGTATGTCCTTGGGAAAAACACTTAGCTTTCATTTCCTCAGCATGATATAGCCAATATTGTGTTAAAAGTGCCAACAAAGACCCAAAACAATCCTCCATGTATCTATACTGCATGTTAGACTTCTGAAATTATATTCGAATCCAGTTTGACCTCTTGCAACCATCTATACAGCCTGCATGGCCTCTGCAGTCCTTTGTAACGCAAGTTCAGCCTGTTCTGAATACCTCAATAGAGCAAATTCGTCAGATGCAGCCATCTATAACGCATATTAAGCCTCTGTAGATCTCTATAAAACAAGACTTGCCTCCTGTGGCCATCTATAAAGCACATTAAAACTCTGCATATATCTATAAAACAAGTTTGGTCCCCTGCATCCATCTCTAATGTATGTTAGACTTCTGTAAAGTTCATTGAAGCAAGTCTGGCCCCTGCAGTCATCTGTCAATCCTGTTAGGTCCGTGCAACCCTCTTCAAAGCATGTGTTTCCCTTGTACCCATCTATATATATAAGGCTTAACAACATGTGCAGCTCTTATGAAACTAGATTCCTATAGAAAGGTAACCTTTCTCCACACACATTTACTCAATAACTTGATATCTTACACAAATAACTGGGATGATTAAGAGCATCAACATTTTTAAAACAAATATTTATTTTAAATTTCATTGGATAGTGAAAGCCAAATGACCCCCTCCCTTCCCCCACACGAAATAACATTTAATCTTCATCAGGGATGGCTTGCCATATAAATTCTAATTAACTATTTTCTCCACATTAGAAGTCGCACAGCGGATACTGTAGCAACTAACACTGTCACTGTATCTGTTGAGTATATGTCCACAGAAATCAATGTCATCAGCCAAGAAAGATCACTGACCCACTAGATTGGAAAGTAATTCATTCGCTTATCTCGAGTACACCTAACTTCATGCATCATTTTATATGTTGCACAGCTCCACTGGTTACAAGAAATGAGGATGGACTGATGGATGGAATACAAAATGGATAAAAGAATTCCATACGGCTTCAATGCCTCAATTCAAGGTTCTAATTGGCATATCATCAAAATCATGTTTTGTATTAAAATTAATAATTTAAATACTTCAAGAAACTACTAGGCACAATAAAACTGTACGTAATCAGATAGTACATCTACGAAAAGTAACAAATAATTAACCCATGATAATCCCACGCTTGATGACAAGCCAGTCACCTACTTTTTTCTACCATACTTTCATTTAAAAATGCTTTTTTTCAAATAATAGGCAAACCCATAATTTGGCAAAAATTCTAAATACTGGTCCCTGATCTTATCATAGGAAGATTAGTGTATCTGTTTCCTATTTAAACTCTTCCTTTTCAACCAGCCATAGCCAACTGAACAATACAGCTTACAAACAGTTTGATGCATGATTCAGGCAACTAGGACGTACGTCATCTTCAACTTGACAAAATTGTAATTTTGCATGATAGAATGAACGCCAAAAGAGGAACTATGCCACGATGCTATATACTTACCTTCCTTCTCAAACACGGACAAAGCACATACGTTGTCGTCATAAAAACTCTCCATATATCTTGTGAATGAGATGTAATGAAGAAATTAATGCCAATCAATCACTTATGAAAACTCCCATGAGACTGATATTACCCCTGTAACTAAGCATACTTGAATAATTCAATAGCTTTACTGATAACAGCAAAATTTGTCTGGTTCCCTGACCATCTCGACTCCATTCATCTTGAATACATGTGCTGATATTATTGCTCCATCTCTTACCTACATAATTAATCAAATCATTAGTTAGGGAATCTTCGCGTCTCAAATGAAGGATGCCAAGGTTATGCCTGAGTATAAAAATGGTTCAAAATAAAATCCAGATAATTATAGACTAATATCTATTCTGCCAACCATATCCAAACTGTTTAAAAGACGTGTTTCCAAACATCTCCATGGTTACCTGTCAAAGTACTATTTAATTCACCCATCCCAATCAGGATTTAGACAGAACCACTCCTGTCAGTCTGCGTTAAAAAATGCATCGATGACTGGTTGCTTGCTATGGACAATGGAGAATTGATTGGAACTATACATCTTGATTTTAAGAAGGCTTTTGAGTTAGTTGACCGTAATATACTTGCATGAAAACTTGAAAAGTACAAATTTTCTCACTTATCACTGTCATGGTTCAAATCATACAAATCTGACAGAAGCCAGCAAGTTGTTATTGGTAACATTAAATCGGAGCTAATGTCCATCAACAAAGGAGTTCCACCGGGATCTATTTTAGATCTTGTATTATTCATATTGTTTATAAATGACTTGCCGCTGTATGTACAACATAAAAAAATGATCTATATGCTGATGATACTACTTTGCATAAGTCCGATTCTAATGTTAAAACGTTCAACAAACAATTGGGTTAAGATTTATATGCAGTTGAATATTGATGCTCACTGCATAACATGTTTATCAATCCCCTAAAAACCAAGACAATATTGCTTGGAACTTGACAAAGATTATCAGTGAACAGAAATCCAAATCTTGAGCTGTATATTGAAGATAATCTAACTGAAAATGTTGACACAGAAAAACATTGGGGAGTTCATGTTGATAAGAACCTAAACTGGTGCAAGTAAGTGAAACATGTTTGCTCTGTTGTAAGCTCAAGAATTTATCTTTTACAGAGAATAAAAAGTTATCTACCACTCAACTATCAGAAATTATTCTACAATGCATTCATTCTTCCTCTTTTGGACTGCTGCTGTACAATTTGGGGAAATACAATTGATAGCAATATTGAAACAATCCACAAATTTCAAAAAAGAGCAGCAAGAATTATCCTAGATTTACGATTTGATGCACCTTCCAAAATTCTATTCTTGGAATTGAAATGGCTGAAAGTTAAATACAGATTAGCCTACCACAAATCATTAATAATGTTCAAAGTAAAGAATGAACGTTGCCCTCAATGTTTGCATGGCATGTTTCATTTTAAGTCAGAAGAACAACACCAAGGACCTAAATTGAGATCAATTACAAATGATCAGAGCAGAATACCATTTCCAAAAACAAATACTTTTAAAAAATCATTTGCTTACTCTGGTACTATTTTATGGAATGAACTCCCTATAATCATTAGATCAGAAACAAATCTAAATGTGTTTAAAACAAAATTGTATAACCATTATCTTGAAGGGCAGTTGTCATTTTAAATATTGAAATATTGAAATACATGCTCTCCAGTTTGCTCTGTTAATGCATACCATATACACTTTGTGCTTTTATACTTAATGTATCCTGAGAGCCTCAGGGGAGAATGGTATATTATACTAACTGAGATACCAACATAAAATAAAGTGTTTATTATTATTATTATAATTATTATTATATTATTATTATTATTATTATTATTATTATTATTATTATTATTATTATTATTATTATTATTCCTGTCTTCATAACTAAGATTAATAGTGTAGATGATCAGTGAGCCAGCCTAAGGGAAAATGAGGTTGAACAACAAAAAACAAGAAAACCAATTTATGTAGAACAGAAACTAGTAATTCACATACTACATTTGTTAAATCAAAGTTGAGATCATGATGTAGTGTGTCTACATAAAATCGTTTGAAATAGTTTCTACCACATCACTCATCAATGATTAATGTGGGTCCACAATAGCAGAGTGGTACATGTAACATACTTGCTTTGCATCTCTGCAGTCCAAGGTCAATTGTCAAATGACCTCTTGAAAAATTAGAGTATGATCCGTCCACTAATATGCATAACTATTGCTGTAAGATTAGTGTTTCTTTCCTAGAAAAAATTATAGTAAATGTTACAGGACTTTTAAAAGTGTGGTGAAATTTTCTTGAAAATTGGTTGAGATAAGTTGAAGTTGAAATTACATAAGTTATATAGTGCATACTGTATAAGTGACCTACTTGGTGTCCGACTGCTTGAGCAATCCAAACACGTGAAATATGGGTAAACATTTACACCTAGCATTAGCGATTAAATTGGTCAGTGGGCCATTGTAACGTCTGTTATGCAATAATTGATTGACGGCCACAGCGCTAAACTGATCAGTGGTTTCTTCTTGATTCTCCAGTTTCCTCCACATAGAATCGTGGTGGATCAGTGGTTAGCGTGCAGGACTAGCGACCACAATGGTGCGGGTTTTAATCCTGCCCAGACCAGGTTGGGTCAGCTACCATGGTGTGTCTCCGGGCAGGATACTTTAATTCAATTGCCTGCATGAAGAATTTTGATTATTGCATGATGGAATGGAAGGTAACTAGGACTCATGCAGTAGCATTTCCTTTACTGGATTGCTCATAATTTTCTCCCTAATAATAGATAAAACTCAGCCAGAAGATGATTGGATTGTTTCCAATATCATATCATCTTATATAGTATGTATCAGAATCCAATAAATGGAAAATTGCCGCTATATTGGCAACTTATTTCTGTCCCTTTCCTTGATTACTATTAAATCTAGTAGCTGAATACTTTATTCCAGTTATTGCTAAAGGCAAAGAACGGTTTTATCTCCTCAGCAATGGTCTACTTATTTGAAAGTAAATTTTATGCCTAGCTGCAAATTGTAATTTTTCGGCATAGCTGCATATTTTTTGTGTTATCATGATAATAAAATTGCCTCACAGCTCATATTTCTTTCAAATTTATTTGCAAGATAAAGCACCTAGTCTGAGATAAACACCGGAAATATTTACATTGTATTTCAGAAACAAAGACATTCAATTTAATGTAACATTAATTATTTTTTTGTAAGGATACCAAGCATCTGAAGATAGTATCTTTTTTATTTTAAGCAATTAGTGGATTTTCCAACAGAAATAATCTAAAAAATTCACTGGAGTGAATTATGAAAAATATTGTTCACTGCCGTCAATACATACTGATAGCATTACGGCCAAGAAATTGAACATGGCTTTTGTCATTTGCTTGGTCTAGTGGTAACGATGGCCACGCGTCAAGCAGGAGGAAGATGCTTTTTTTTCTTCAATTTTTTTGTTAAAGTACTTTTTTTTATCTTGAGTTAGGAAAGAAAATTATATTACTACTAATATTTTCTGTGCAAATATACACAAAACACAGCAGAACATAACCGGTATTATCGCGCGGGATATCAGAAAATAATCTGCTACTTCAATCTGTTATACATATTGATAGCCAATATATTTGAGCATAAAATAAAAAGAAAAATTGCATATTCCGAGTGAATAACGGATATCTTACATCTCACGGGTGAAAAACTTAAGTATTTTCAGTCGTGACTTCGACATCCGTGAAAATACTGAGTTTTTCACCCACTTGATGAAATATATCCGTTATTCACTCGATACAAGTAAATACCCTCTGTGTTATGTCTAAGAGATGAAACAGCTATTTTTTAAACTTGTATTCTTAAAGCTGTCATGAAATTAATGGCACACACAAATTATTCATCTGTCTATAAGAGTCATATTCATAGAACCTGTATATCAATTATTCATTGATCCACGAATTAACGTACCGACGAAAATGTAATTTTCTTCAAAACCACGAAAATTTATATCCACGAAAATAAACGAATTTACAGAATTCATTATTCCTCACATGCTATATGCTGTTGGCCGCGGAGGTCAGCTACTGTCATAAATGCAAAATATTGAAAATATCACATAATCAAGTAATTTGTCACACTTTCCTAATCAAGATATTGGAGGGGGGGGGGGCAGGATAACGGCCCGTTAAACACATTATTGGCAATGTCATGGCGAGGAAATGGGAACTAAGTGTCTTTCCCAAGGACACACCGAAGCAGCCGTCCCAGGCTGTCCTGGGTGAGTATCGAATATGCAACCCTTGGATTACGAGCCCTACGCTCACCCAACTGAGCCAATGTGGCTCCTCCTTTTTTTATAGGTAAATAGACTGGTTCCTATATAATGTCCTCAGAAGTCTGTCACTAGTAAAGTGTAAATCTAGTCAAGAATATGATGCATGCAAAAATGATGAAATAAACTACACCAGTCTCTGACTAAAATACCATATAAACATAAGATCTTTTTATGATGACACCATACAGTTCGTTAGATTTGGACCTCAAAAGTATGAAAAGGTTATAATAATTTTTTTTATTCATGTGCAGTTTTATATTTAAGCGATTTTTTCATATTACATGAGTGCATTGTTTAATCATATACGCACTGTTGGAGCTATATTTTTAATGGTCATGTTCGTCATTCCATGTGTCCATCTATCAATTATTCCATGCGCCCGTTATTGTTTTCCTTGTAACCTCAAATACACCTACACTGATTAAGGAAGGATCATCCATTTTTTGTACGATGTTTAAGGGGAATGAGTAGATGTCAATCAAGGTTTGCATCCTGGATAGGAAGGGGTGGGTGGGGGCCAAAGGTCAGATTGTTTTTATAGCTAATATGGGATCTTCTTGTAACCTGGGCTGTATCTACAATTATTGAAGGATAATAATCAGACTTTGTATGGTTAGATAACAATCTATGTTTCGAACTCTGGATGCATGGGGGGGGGGGGGGATGTGGGAAGGGGGTCAAACTTCACTTTTTCATTTGTAATATGGAATATTTCTTGTAACCTGAACTCCACCTAAACTGACTGAGAGATGTCACAGTAAAATCTGTAAAAATTTCAACTATGTAAACAATTCGAACACTGTAATTATTTATGTTTTGGGCATATATTCAAAGTCTGTTATTTTTTAAAATTGGAACTTTTAACAAAATTCAAAATTCCATTCAATATTCTGAGATTTTACTTTCTCAGGTTTTGCGCTATAAATATTAAATTGTATATTATAAATGTTAAATCAGTGGCGTAGTGGGGGCGAAGGGGGCGGTGGCCCCGGGCGGCACTTTCTAGGGGGAGGCAATTTGGTAAGAGTACCGTATATATCTTAAATAATACGAATGGAGTGGGGGCGTAATTTTGGTAGTTGGCCATGGGCAGCACTTTGCCTCGCTACGCCACTGTGTTAAATATTCAATGTGACTTTGCTGGGAAAGAAGTGTGATGAAGGTGTCATTTATCGCATAATAAATATATTGAGGGTAATAAATGAGTTATTTACATGTCAGAGAGAGAGAGAGAGAGAGAGAGAGAGAGAGAGAGAGAGAGAGAGAGAGAGAGAGAGAGAAAGAGAGAGAGAGAGAGAGAGAGAGTAGATTGTGAACTGTCGTTGATAGAAGCGCTGGAAGACACTGTATGACTTTGCTTCTTTGCCATGCCTATCATGTACAGAATATAACCTTTAAGACCGCAAAATAGTTGTCGTACACGCAACAAAGAAAACTCCTTTTGATAAATCCTAGATACAGCAAAGAATGTGTCTTTTGAAAATACTGCATAACAATACCGTAAATAAGCAATGTTTCTTACTATTTACAAAACATGTACCTATTTCTCTTGGATGAATAAAGTGTTGGGAATCAATTTACATTTAGTGTATTTACACTCAAGGGAATGTGTTTTAATTTAAAAACAAAACTTACTAACTGCACTGCAGGCTATGCCACTTAGAATGCAGTCTCACACAATAAAATGTAGGGATTTCAAACTAGATGAATGGTGAGCAATTTGCTCACGTAAGTACCCTCCTCTCCCGCATCCCACTCCTAGTCCCACAATGGATATATGTCTAAAATTTAAAAGTACATAACTCGTCCGATACTAATATGAGTAAAATGACTGATCGACATGCATATCTTCCGATGATGACCAAAATATGCACAAAGTTTCCGGGCAATCCAAGAGAGAAGTTGCAATCACAAAATTCGGTCATTATATTGAATCCAGCTGTAAATCAAAATGTACAATCTCTTTCAAAAACCGCGCAAGCACACAGATTTGCCAATATGCACATCTTTAGATTATGACTATAATATGTACCAAGTTTCACAGCGATCAATAAATAACTATAAAACAATATGCGCTCACAAGATACTGTTTTACATTGCACTGAGCTGAGAACAAAAAGGGCAATAACTCCAACAACAATTTATCGATATGAACATCTTCAAATGATAACATAATATGTACCAAATTTCATAACGATTTTTTTGACAAGTTGCGTATACAAAATTCTGTCATATACTAAAGCCATCTCCAAGTCAAAATGAGCAATCACTAGAGCTAATAAAAACCACAGGAGCACATTGATTTGTCAATAAGCATATCGTCAGATGATGATCATAATACTTCAGATGATGATCGTAATACTTCAGATGATGATCATAATATTTCAGATGATGATCATAATACTTCAGATGATGATCGTAATACTTCAAATCATAATAGTAGTACTTCAGATGATGATCGTAATACTTCAGGTGATGATCGTAATACTTCAGATGATGATCATAATATTTCAGATGATGATCGTAATACTTCAGATGATGATCATAATACTTCAGATGATGATCGTAATACTTCAGATGATGATCGTAATACTTCATATCATAATCGTAATACTTCAGGTGATGACGTAACACTTCAGATGATGTTCGTAATACTTCGGATGATGTTCGTAATACTTCGGATAATCATCATTATACCCGAGATGATGATCGTAATTCTTCAGATGATCATCATGATCCTTGATATGATGATCGTAATACTTCAGATGATGATCATAATACTTCATATGATCATCATAATACTTCATATGATGATCGTAATACTTCTGATGATGATCATAATACTTCATATGATGATCATAATACTTCAGATGATGATCATAATGCTTCAGATGATGATCATAATACTTCATATGATGATCATAATACTTCATATGATGATCGTAATACTTCAGATGATGATTATGATACTTCATATGATGATCGTAATACTTCAGATGATGATCATAATACTTCATATGATGATCGTAATACTTCATATGATGATCATAATACTTCATATGATGATCATAATGCTTCAGATGATGATCATAATACTTCAGATGATGATCATAATGCTTCAGATGATGATCATAATGCTTCAGATGATGATCGTAATACTTCATATGATGATCATGATACTTCAGATGATGATCATAATGCTTCAGATGATCATAATACTTCATATGATGATCATAATGCTTCAGATGATGATCATGATACTTCATATGATGATCATAATGCTTCAGATGATGATCATAATACTTCAGATGATGATCGTAATGCTTCAGATGATAATCATAATACTTCATATGATGATCATAATGCTTCAGATGATGATCATAATACTTCATATGATGATCGTAATACTTCATATGATGATCATGATACTTCAGATGATGATCATAATACTTCAGATGATGATCATGATACTTCATATGATGATCATAATGCTTCAGATGATGATCATAATACTTCATATGATGATCGTAATGCTTCAGATGATGATCATAATACTTCAGATGATGATCATAATACTTCAGATGATGATCGTAATACTTCAGATGATGATCATAATACATTCCTAGTTTCACAGCGAACAACACAAAACTCCGGGACTAGTTGCATTCACAAGATTGTGTCATCACTTCACTAAGTGACAAGACAAAGAGAAAACAAATATGCGCACCTTCAGATGATGCCCATAACTTTACCCAATTTTTCGAGGCGATCAACTGAAAACTGTGAGGCTTGATGCGTTCACAAAAAATGTTGTCACACACTGCTTTCAACTCCAAGTCAAAAGCGACAATAGCCATTAAAAACATTGCAGGAGCAAAGTGATTTGTTGAAATGCGCATCTTCAGGTAATGACTATAATAATTTACAAAATTTCATGGCAATCCATCAAAACCCGTTCGACTTGTTGCGTTCACAAGATTATGCGACGGATGGAAGGACGCAGGGATTCCTATATACCCCTATTTCTGCATTACAAGCTATGAAACGATGTGTTATGCCAGTATTTTAATTGAATTTATTATTTATTTCTGTGAATCGAACAAAGAAAATAGTATTCAACATGTATCACGTATTACTCTACAATTTCTAAAGTGAGCCCTAGAACCCTTGGAATTGGTAAATTTGCGCATGTACCATCGTCGCAAGCCACAGGCGATAATCCGCTACGCTCCTTTTTCAGCGGTGGCTGCCAACAACAAGATTTCATCGTTTCTCATGAATATGCATACATCTACTTAACCAATCAATGCGAGTGGGAGTACAATTTTCTAGCAATGTTGACCCTGCATGACTTTTCATGCTGTTTGTATGAGTCAATCAAAGTTGTTTTTTTTTCTTCCCAAACAATGTCACTTATCGATCGATAATAAAGGCGCTTTCATTGACGAGTATGAGATTGTTACATTGTGTTTTTGATGACGTATTATTCATGAAAAACCAGGAAATATTGTCGCAGGCAACCACGGGTATTAAGAGAGCGTAGCGAATTTTCGCCCGTGTTTAGTGTGATTTATTTTGATTTCTCATAGTTCTGATTTCATTTTGATTTCAGAAATCTAATTTTCTTCTTCTTTAGTTTTTCAATAGTAGCTCAACCTTGTCGTGATTTCAGCATTTTTAACCCCTCCCAGCACACTCTCACATACAAGAACATCCATGTACTTTTATGTGAGTCATGCTTTTAGAGGGGTGTAAATGTCATTCTTTTAAATAATAGATTTGTTAGTTATTTTCTTCTTGTAATACTTCAAATTATGTGACATATTACATTGTTGGTTGTGAGAAACTTGCAGTCCGGATTAGCAAGCTAAGTACAGCACGTTTAAATGCCGTAAAGCAGGCTTAATTGTCGTAAAGGAGCTACTGAGCAATTTCGTACAATCCAGCACTGCCGAATGTTTCTCCTTTTCCATTAAATAACCACGATGAATAGAGATTTTTCATTTTTATTAGTTCTTTCTCATGTTTCACATAGAAATACCAGAGGAACAAAACTTTATTTGAAAAAGTTATTTTACTTGTTATCTGAATCTGAACCCTATCTCTTCTCAGCTGGGAATTTTCAGGTCAAAATTGGAAAAATATACACATTTTTGAGATTGGGAATGGGTTTGAAGTTAGACACCAACCCTTACACCCGGTGTATTGCAACAAAATGCTCAGCTCTACCTTGAAATAATTGCCTCTCCCCCTTCTGCATCAAAATTTACCAATCTAGGAACAAGGCTCCAGTTTCTCTTAACATTTACAATTTTCTTCCTCTAATCCAAATGTTTCAGTGTCTCATTAACTGTTATGATGGCAGCAATTAACTTTTTTACTCAACATAGAGCAGTCATCAAGGATTCCAGTACAGTCATAACATCTCGAATTGCCAGTATCTCTGAAAAAAATGTTAGGATTTTTTTTAAATTTAAGAAATTCTTCTAATCTTTTTTCAAGAATTACAGAATAGTGGGTGTACGATTTTAAAACGAACGAGCTATTATCTATACCTTTGAGGAAAATTTCAATACTGCTAGAAGACTGTTTTAGAGCAAGATAATGTAAAATCTCCATTTTAGGAGAAACGTGGAGAAATTTAGTGTAACTGGGGTGTGATTAAGAGGATCAGACACTATTTTGAGCCAAGTTAAATATTTGCCAGAGCAAGAATGAATAAAGAATTTGAACCCGTGACAAATTTTGAAATTAGATCAATGTGTAAGGAAATGAAAGAAGTCGTATTGATCAAGTTCTTTGAACATCGGCTGTGAGTACAAATTTATTTGTCTTTTGTACAACAAAGTATGGCACAGAAGGTCAAAAACCGCTTGAAAAAAAAAATAACTATCTTCAATTATCCGAACAAATTAGCATTACTTAAAACGTGGTCTATTCAATAACATAACTACAAAAAACAAAACAAAACAAAAACAAAAACAAAGAAAAAAAAAACAAAAACAACTAGTACCAACAAATCTCCATCAGCATATACAGCTGCTTCATTAATACAGTATGTCAGAATTTACAATTCGAAAATTTCTTGACCATAGTTTTCCCTGCTTTGATGCCACAACGCAGAGCTATATAAGTGTATCTGACAGATACAGTGGATGTGTTTACTTTCATGGCTGTCAGTTTTTGCGGTTGTGTTATAAACAAAACAAAACAACAAATTTTCATACGTATTTAAACTCAGGCATATGCCTTGGCGGTGTCCACTAAGACAAGTTTAACTGTTATATGAAAGACGATTTTCAGTCTCAAAGACAAAACCTGAAGCTCTAAATTCTTTCCTGGCTGTTTCAGAAAGCATTTAAATATGGCGAAAGGTTGATTAAATTCTTACCCCTAAATGATGAATCACCAAATGCACAGGGGCCCCGGGTGACCGAGTGGTCTAAGGCGCTCGCCTTTACAGATCACTGACTGAGTCTCGGGCTGGCCAACGTGGGTATGTAAGAAAGCTTGCCAGTAGCTTCCCGTGGGTCTGTGGTTCTTCCCGGGGTTTTCTCGGGTTCTTCCTCTACCAAATATACTGGCCGTCATGTATAGCCTATCAAGTGCTGAAAAATGGCGTTAAACCCATAACAACCAACCAACCAAATGCACAGAGGTCCTCAAAGACAGACAGTGGCGACGCTAGGGTCGCCCGGCGGCAATGTTCTTTAGTGGCGCCCCTTACTTTGCCACGGAGAACAGTTTTTGTGACAGTTGCCAACCTCCGACTCCACCTCCCAGCATCTACGCCCCGGTTACAGCTGCCCAAAAAAAATTTTTTTTTTAAATGCTCCCGACGGCGCCGCCTCTTTTGGCGCCCGGGGCTATTACCCCCACCCCCACCCCTCGCGTCGCCACTGTAGACAAAACCTGCATTTATACACGGATACATTTCTCAGCATCATGTCTGCAATGAGTCAATGATTATAGCAAAATAAGCTAGATCCTCGCAGACAGTACATCATTTGCAAGCAATAAATACCCATTACATCCTCCTCACAAGATCAAGATACTGCTTTTCTGGTTTTAACGACACTTTTAACCCATTACTGACTATATCATGCCCAGGAAATGGGAGCTGAGTACCTTTCCCACGGACACACCGAGGCTGCCGAACCCGCGACCCTTGGATTACGAGTTAGACCCATGCGAGTGTGGTATTACAGAAAAATCCAACTCTAGAATGATAACAAGTAATGTAGACGACGCTTTATCAACTGAGTTTCCGTGGCTCCCTCAAGGAACAGCAGCTAGGCTAAGTACTATGAAGTGTGAGAGATATTTAAATTGGGTTAAGTCTTCGTGTATTTTGACCCCACTTCAGGAAAAAGGCGACAAAAAGCACTTCAGTTTGCCATTTGCCAATAATATCTTTTTTAGGAAAAACCATATGCAATCACCATAGATAAATCACATTTTTTTTGTTAAATTCAGCAATCAGTGTTTGATGGTTGGGGTGGGGTAGTTGATTTATGAACTCAACATAGTTTAAATTCCTACCCTGTCTCTCATCAAAATCACAGTGTTTCTGAGCGTTGTTTATAATCAAACTGCCATGATGTTAAGATAAATGAAAACTGTTATTTTAGTGAAATCTATTTATGGAGCTCACTCAATGGACCACAGAATGTTGTCATTTGTGAACACATGTACATTATATAGATGTTTAAAATATATCGGGTAATTAAACTTTGACAAGGGTTCATAAACGTTGTCGTTCATGTTGTGCCCTTCATGCCGAGATGTGCTAAAGACAGGTTTAACTTATACACAATAAAATAAAATAATTTTTATAACAGAAAATGTATTCATCAATTAGTACAATATGCATTTTGGTATTTAAAAAATACAATGGTCTCTTACTGAAAAGCCCCTCCGTATAATACAGGCCCTCCTGTAAAGCGGGTATGGTAATAGATCCAATCTAACTGGCTGAATATACCGTATATGCGTCAGCAGATCAGGGTCTATGTTGTTTGTTTTTGCTGATTAGTCCTTGCAAACTGCATAGACCCAGATCTGCCGGCACACTATGCTACGGCAGATCTGAGTCTACGCAGTTTGCAGTTGGTATCGTCTTATACGCGAGTAATACGGTAGTTTCATTCCTGGTTAATTGACTGCAATAAAATGCAGTTCCTGGCTCATGAGAACCAATGAAAAGGTGGTTCTACATGATGTCATACCTCATTTTTTTGGTGAACAGGTGTGGATACTTTCATTGCAATTAATTACTAAGATTACATTTGGAAGCAATTAAACACGTATTCCAAAAAAACATCAAGACATTTAAATACACACTCGAATCAACTTCTACCAGAGACATCTATAATACAATAGATGTCTCCAGTAGATGTGTCCACTTCTATTAACCGCTACACCAACTAACCTTTAAAACAGACACGGTGTAAGATTTAAATGGTCAGTCTCTAGCTGTGCACAGCATAGACAAACACCTTTCCTTGCATAACTTACCGTATCTACCTGTCTACTAGGACACCGCTCTTACAGCATTGACACAAGCACATGCTGGTCTAACCTGTGCCTATTAGCTCTGAATTTTCCATGGGGAAAGATCAAAATCAGTTCAAACAAATCAGAATAAAAAGCACACACACACACACACACACACACACACACACACACACACACACACACATATATATATATATATATATATATATATATATATATATATATATATATATATATATAATGAGGACTTTGTATAGCGCATAATCTTTAGAAGCTCTAAGCGCTTTACACATTAGATAACACCTAAAAAATATATATAATGATATGATTACGAAAAACAAACACCATGAAATTAGAAAACAAAAACATGCTGAAAATTGTTAAGGTAACGAAACATTATTAAGTCTCTAGGTCTATTCTTGCAGTCGAAATGGGTGAGTTTTAAGAGCACTCTTGAATGAGATCACTGTGTCTTTGTGTCTAAGTTCAGTGGGCAATTCGTTCCACGTTGCTGGGCCCTGGTATGCAAAAGAACGTTGTCCGTATGACTTCATTTTGATAGTGGGAATAATGAGAATACGAGTGTCGGAAGAGGAGCGTTTGTATCTTGCTGGTGTGTACACATGGGTGAGGTGAGATAGGTGTGTTGGACTGGAGCCAGTCAGTGAAACGTAGCATAGAGAACAAATTTTGTGTTTGATTCTGGATCGAATGGGTAGCCAGTGTAGGGTACAGAGCAGGGGGAGGTGTGCTCTGTTCGTGGTACTCTAAGAATGATCCGAGCAGCTGTGTTTTGAACTTTTTGAAGTTTCTGGAGTAGATACTGAGACGAACCAGATAGAATTGAGTTACAATAGTCCAGTCTTGAAAGTACTAAGGAACACACAAGTGTTTTAGCGGCATCAACTGAAAGATAATTGCGAATGGAGCTGATGCGTCTCAGCTCAAGATATGCAGCCTTGCATATGTTCATGACATGTTGGTGCAATGAGAGAGTACTGTCTAGAGTAACACCTAGGTTTCGTACTGACTGTGTGAATTTAATGTTGGTGTTGCTGATATTTATTGTTTGAGGTAAAGGATGTGAATGAGAAAGTCTTTGTGTTGTAATCAGAATGGCTTCAGTTTTATCATCATTCATCTGCAGCTTGTTACATGTCATCCATGATTTCACTTAGGAAATGCACCTCTCTACACCTTGGATGGTAGCATCAACTTCAGTTGGGTGGCTCGATTTGTATATTTGGGTGTCATCAGCGTACAATTGGTGAGACACTGGATGACGATCTATGACACTTGAGAGCGGCTGAGTGTATAGAATGAAGAGAACAGGTCCAAGAACAGAACCCTGTGGAACACCAAAACATAGATCAGCTGGGCTGGAGTGTTTTCCATTTGTGGACGCAATTTGTGTCCTGTTGACCAAGTAGGACTTGAACTATAGTAAGGCTGTATCGTGAATGCCAAATATATGATGGAGACGGTGAAGTAATATATCATGGTCTATTGTGTCAAATGCTGCAGACAAGTCAAGGAGGGTGAGGACTGTAATCTTTCCACTATCCAAAGCAGAGAGAAGGTCGTTAACTACTTTCAGAAGGGTAGTTTCGGTATTGTGGCGAGGGCGATATGCAGACTGTACATTGCTAAAAGGACTGTTTGAATTCAGATGAGATACAAGTTGGGATAGAACAACTTTTTCTAAGATTTTTGACATGAATGGGAGGTTAGAAACTGGGCGGTAGTTCTTTAAATCGTTATGGTCAAGTGTTGGTTTCTTCAGCAGAGGCTTTACAATGGCAGTTTTGAAAAACGATGGGAATTCCCCGGATGAGAGAGAAGAATTAATAACATCAGTTAGTGAAGGCAATATTGGATCTAAGCACTCAAGCAGCAGTGATGTCGGAATCGGATCAAGTTCACATGACTTTGGGGCACTCTTCATCATGATTGTACGTACTAAATCCATAGAGACAGGTTCAAATGCTGCTAACGGTTGCCGCTGAAATTCTGTATCGCAACTGTATGGCGACGACGAGTCAATTGAAATTGTGTTGTCAAGCTTATCTCTAATGGTTTGTACTTTGTCACGGAAGAAATTTGCAAACTGGTCCGGAAGGTCGACTGAAGAGAAGGTAGTTGGAAGTGGTGTACATTTGTTCCTTGACATTAGCTTGTTAGTAATCTCGAAGAGCTCTTTGCAGCTGGAACTTTCAGTAATCTTAGTACTGTAGTGGGCTGATTTCGCTGCATGGACTATGTTTGTAACATTCTTCTTAGCGGCTTCGTAGATTTGCTTGTGAATAGTGAGTCTGGTGGAAAGCCAAAGCCTCTCAGCCTTACGGCGGTCTCTTTTAGCAGTGCGAAGCTGGTCCCTAACACTGCTATACCACGGAGAACATTTGTGAATTGACACTCTACACTTGGTTGCTGGGGCATGTTTGTCAAGCAATGAACGCAGGCAGTTATCAAGTTGTTCTGCTGTAGGAGGTAACAAAGTTGTTAGGATTGCTTGGATGTCATGCATTGCTGGGTTCTATTTGTCATACGGAGGTTTCTCTTAGTAGCAAATAAAGGTGGAGGGTTAGGGACTGATACGTCAAGCTGGCATATAATTCAGAAGTGATCTGATGCAAGTTCGTGGGACACCAGGGAGGACTGTACAATATTATCATCAGGTCTATGAAGAATCCAGTCTAAAATGTGACCATGTTTATGGGTGGGTTGGCTAACTGACTGTTTGAGGTTGAAAACGTGAATGGAATCTAGGATTTTCGATGTATGTGGGTTTCCAGGACAGTCAAAGTGAAAGTTGAAATCTCCAAGTATAATCAGGTTGCCACCTATCGAATTTCCATACTCCAAGAGATTCGGAAACTGCTCCAAAAAGAGAGATTCAGTCAGCTTGTTTTTTCTACTAGGACGAGGGCGGTAGAGGCAGAAAAAATGGACTGACCTTTGTTCCAGTGTGAGTGTTGTTTGGACTAGTTCAAACGATGTGTGGTAGAAATTGAAGGTTGTAGTGTGATTAAGACGGTTGATCATGGAGTTCTTTGCGATGATAGCAATTCCACCTCCGCGGGAGTGGCGGGGGAACGACTTGATGGAGTAACCTGGGGGTGTTAGATCCGCGCACTTGGGCTCATCGCCTGATGTTTTTAGCCATGTTTCTGTCAGGAAAAAGATGTCGATATTCTGATCGTTGATATAATTTACTATTTCTGTGCGCTTTTCCGGTGGTCCTGCTGATTGGGCATTGAATAATGCGATGCGCAATGGTATCTCTTGGATAGTTGACACAAAGGTTGATGATTTCAGAGGAATTTGAATTAAGTTATTTAAATTAACGGCCGAGTTTTCAAATTGCTGAGCCGGAAATGGCGAAAGGGAGATAACTGGAATTCTTCTTCCTGTTCTACGCCGGCCAGCTTTGAAACAACGTTTCTTTTTTCGCTTTCGTTTACATTTAAGTAATGATGAATGTAGTCCCAGGTCGTTTAGTCTAGTGCACAATGTAGTGCATAGAGCCAAGGAGTGATCATTTAAAGCAATTAATGAGGGTCCATCATAGCATAAACGGGCGGACTGGCGAGTATGACGTGATGGCGGTATATTCAACAACAAAGGTAGTTGTAGCAGTGGAGCAAGACGGCTGATAAAAAGTCTAATAGTTCTCGTTTCCAAAACAAGAAGATGAGGAAACACATTCCAACAGAATAGCCAATGCATGATGAACACAGTAACGTAGACGAAGACAGACAACAAGCACATAAATCATGAAAAACGGCACAAAAATCCGGAGCAGCTGCCTCAAGCCTGTTAAGCGATAGCGGCCATCTTGATTTATATATATATATATATATATATATATATATATATATATATATATATATATATATATATATATATATATATATATATATATATATATATATATATATATATATATACAGTATGCTGTTTCTTCTAATTTCTGAATATTATAGTTCAATTTTGTTATTATTTAACTTTTCATTTCTCCGTCCGTTCTGGCAAACTATAGACCTTTCGTTCTCTCTGCACGGCCACTTCCTTTCTCAGCATTCCCACTCACTTTTGTAGTTGGGGGGTAACTGCATCCAGTAATGGTCACAATTCAGGATACAATGATGTATTAGGGGGTATAATGTTTTTTTTGTTGTTTGTTTGTTTGTTTGTTTTTTTTTTGTTTTTTTATTGAACACAAGTTGTCAGGATTTTGCATATTCCCCTATATCACCACCTGACCTGGTGTATGGGGCATTACATTAAATTATTTTGCATCCTGATCTTTACATGTGTTCCCTTACACAATACACACACATGCACACACCGACACATACATTCACAATTATTGTACACAAAGACACGCTCGCATACAAACCCTATGGTGTTTTAAATTGTCTGTTTGTTTGTTGTTGTTTTTTGTTTTCTTCCTAAAAAATTTTTTTAATAAAAAGTTTAAAAAATCATGTAGCAAAAGTTGACAACAGAGTCCACTTTTTCTTAAACTCATCACTTTTGTTAATCACTTTGGCGACATATTTTTCCAGCGTTTTATATGATAAAACACAATTTTTATAATAGGTGTGATTTGGGATTTTTTTATGCACAACCTGATCTGTATATAATATATTTTGCAAGCAAAATTAGGAAGTTAATAAGATCATCAAGTTGTTATTTCATACAAAGACGTCTTTTCGTGTAATTCTAAAATTTGGATCGTAAGTTTGGATCCATTCCACAAATAGTTTCCAAAAGTGTTCAGTAACTGAACAGTCATAAAATAAGTGCTCAATTTGTTCTATTCCCTCATTACAAAAGGTACGTTTATCATTATCACTTAAATTAATCTTTTTTTAAAAAAAACTGGTTTGTGGCAATATTTATATGGAGAAATCTAAAATTAAAGCTAATCAGTTTTGTGTCTTTTGTACAAAGTTTATCCAAAACAAAAGAGTTCGTCCATTCATTTGAACAAATTGCACACTCTAGCTGCCTGGACCAAGTTTCATGTTTGCCATTTGGCTTTTTTATCTTGGTTCTTATCAGGTCTTTATAGATAAATTTATTCTTTGCTCTTACCCTAAGAAGTGATGTTTTGTCCAAAACTACATGAAAACTATTTCCACTTTCAAAAAACCTTTTAATTTTCTTTTTCCACAGCACCGAGATCTTTGAGATAAGAGTAAAGTACTGTATGAAATTAGTAGTTTGTGTTTTTTGTTTTATTTCATCAAAACCTAATAGAGATCATTGTGCATCAAAAAGATGTTGAATAAATATAACACCGTTTGTTCTCCGCCTTGTGTATGATTTAAAATTATCTATAGTAACTAAAGTAAGAATATCTTGAGATTAGTATTCATGGACAGTATATGGTTCATTTTTCCATTGTGATAACGCATAAATAATATTACGCCAAAAATATTTTAAATTGATTTATAAATTTCTTTTAATTTAGTTTTTCCTAATTTAAATAACAGCGTACCTCCAAATTTTCCAAATATTTGTTCAGAAACCAGTTTTTGCCATAAACCAACTTCGTTTAGTAAAAGACGCCTAATTCAAGAAAGTTGTATATAACATACAAATGAGTTAAAGTGAATCATATTTAATCCCCCTTCCTTAAAAGAAGCTATAAGAGTGTCTCTTTTAACCCTCTCAGTTTTACGCCCCAAATAAACTGGAAAAATAATGCATTCAGTTCATTTTCTATATAGGACTTGGCAGAGCAGCAAAAAGATGAATGAATTTAGGGAAAATCAAGTACTTTATCAAAGTAATTTTTCCAATAAGAGATAAATTTCTTCTGCTCAACCAGCTAAGCAGTTTCTTTAATTAGTTTCTTCGTCGAATAAATAAGTTCTACCATATCCTCCAAGTTCACAGAGAAATCTACTCCAAGTAATTTAAAATTGGACATTGACCAGTTAATATCAATTTCTGGACTTATTTTTACATTAGAATTTTTTTAATTTCCAATCCAAATAGCTTTCGATTTCAAAACATTGCAGTACAGACCTGATGCCAAGGCAAAGTCATTTAAAATCTGCATGGTTGTCTTCAAGGACAAATGAGAACCATCTAATAATCAGCGTACTGCCCTAATTTGAACTCCATTTCATTATAGAAAATGCCTGTAATAACTGTGTTCTTCTTTAGTTCTATTGCAAGAAGTTCAATTCCTATTATAAATAAATAGAGTGCTAAAGGTGGCACAATGGTTTGGAAACCAAATTTGTGATAAACAAAGGCTAAATATGTGTCAATCGTCAGTTAATATGCATAATTCGTGACACAGAATATATTCATTAACAGCGACTTAAGGTCAGGTGTTGTTTTCGTTGTTAATACATGAATCGACACTTAGGTCGCCATTACTACCAAGCTTCCTCTCTCAACTTGAAAAGCTCAGAGGTAATTCGGGGGTAGAATTGTCTATGTTCAAAAGCAAGTTCGACAATTATACGCAAGTAAAAAGTAGAACTTTAGGTATTTTGTGCAAACATTCATGTCTACAATGAAATCAGACTGAATCCATGCATATTTTGTGATTTTATTATTTTTTCTGATGCATTCGAAATAACATCCGTGTAGCCCTGCATTTTTACCCCATACATGTATAACCTCTGACCTATTGCAAAGAGACGTAACATGTATATATCCTTTGGGGGAAACTGTAGATAGGTCTATTCCTAACCATGACCATAATATTGATAATCTGTACAGTTCAGCAATTGATATGATACTTTGAAACAATCACATTTGATATTATGCCAAGATTAAGCCACGTCTCCAGGTTATCTTCGCTTGTTTTATGCCTGTCGGTAATTTTCAAACAGATACGTTACACTTTCTGAGGACACATTTTTGCATTTATAGCAAAATGATTCGAAAAGCATTAATGGAAATCTTGAAAGGTCTTTATCTGCTTAAAATTACATATAAAGTATGTAATCACATTTTATATACTTCGAAAAGTAAATGCGTTACCATGGGGTTGCGATATTTCAGATGACGTTCTGCTCTGCATAGGTCATTTGACAAATGTACAACATGATTCATATAAAAGATAGATGCGTGCAAACAGTAAGTGACAAGACAACGACATATGCAGTTTTATTGCAGAATAAATAATGACGCACAAAAGTTTCCCTTTTTATAGAAGTAAGAGACTAGAGCTTAATTTTCAAAATGACAAAAATAGTATTTGCCTTTTAATTACATAACATATTTTTGTTTTTAAAACCGAATATGCTTAATATTAACATGAAGACTCGTACTTCTGATGCGATAAACGTTTCCCGAGGAATTATAAGCGATTTTCCTAATTGGACCAGCGTAATGTATCTGTTGTTTATAATTGGGCCAGCGTAATGTATCTGTTGTTTATAATTGGGCCAGCGTAATGTATCTGTTGTTTATAGAAAAATGGTTATGGTTAAATAATTTATTTTATTACTTTCATAAAAATTATTCCTAATTCTGATTGGCTAAACAGATCACACGTGCTCAACAAAGTTGGCTTTCCACAGTGATTTCAGCTCCGCAAAGCAACATACTGTGTTCGCGTGGGGATATCTTTAGATCACCGTATGAAAGTAATTAAATACTTACGAACTATTGTCTCGCGCAATAAAACAATGTCCAGAACTGAACAAAAGCACATAATTATAAAACATTTTATCAAAAAACCGATCTTGATGGAAGCCATTATAGATTATCTCTACTGAAAAATACACGTGCAACATTGTTGGCCGACGTGTCTCAATGTCGCCTTATCCATGTTTCTGTATTGGACTTCACACGCCATTTATGCCCTGGTGTATTATTATACTTCCTTTTCGCGGGCCGCATCCAAAACAAATGACTCTGGACTTCATCGTTTGTGCATTGACTTGAAAACATGCAATCCTGTCTCACAAAAGATTAAGAAAAACCAACTTACTGGCCCAGCGCCTTCATTAGGGAAACTTTAAATTGCATCTGACAATTTAAAAGTTTTTTTTTGTTGCTTTTTATGTAAGAATAGCAATCATACATGTTATATATATATATATATATATATATATATATATATATATATATATATATATATATATATATATATATATATATATATATATATATATATATATATATTAACATTCACCCAATCTTTTGGATGTGTTGAAACACTCGATCTTTGGGCTCGGGCTTCAACAACCCCCTCGGGATTCGGGGAAAGTTTATGCTAAATATATATATATATATTAATATGAAAACTGGATCCTGTTAGTTGAGAAAGTTTCTTACTCTGATTCCAAATTAGCACAAGACTGCAAGTCTATTGTCTTTTATATAAAAGGACTTCTCCATTGCCTTGGCATGAAATAACCTAGTTGTATTGTTGTGCTACACCAAAACCAAACCAAACCTATAGTCTGAGAAGCAGTCTGCCCCAGATAAATTCTCATAAACTTATTAAGACACAATGGTTTAAAATTTGATTGACAATACATTAATATAAATTTGAAACGAATGCTTTTGATTACCAACAACAAATAGTATTACATAGAAATACAGTAAGAAATTAACATTCATGTCTAACCAAAGAGCTGATACAGAATAAATCACATGTGTTATGTATGATGTTTATATTCTTAACTTTTGTATATGATTGTAAGTTGTATGGTTATCTGAAAATACATGTTTAACTTTTGTTCAGTTGTTTACATTGTATTTTCATAGGCATTTCACAATTAGATTTTTGTGATATATGTCAGGTAGGCCAGTATTTTTCCATTAGAAGTACTCATATTCTGATGTGACATAGTTCATGTAGGCATGTGTATTTATATACAGATTTTGGTAAACAAATTCATTCCTGTTCTAGAATTTTGGTTCTAAAAGATCAGTATGTAAGGAATCTATTATAGTTGTGTTGTTGAAAACAGACATAATTTGAGAGGAATTATTTATTTACAATATTAATTGGAAATATAAACGTGTTCATTGACTTCTTGATTAATACATGATTTTTGGAGTTATGTGAACTCATTCAAATACATTCTGGATTACATATTTGTGGTACATAAGGACATTCTTGGCTATTGGAATTCATTCGGAACATTCTATTATTTTGGACTTGTGATTAAGACATTGAGAATTATTTGAAATTTAACTCACAAATTGTAAGTGTGTTTTGAATTTTCACTTTAATTGTCTGGAAATAAATTGCTTGTTGATTTTACTTACATTGTTGCTTTGACCTTCTTTCTGTTACATATTTTTAAGACATAGAGTCGTAACACATGAACTCAAAAAGTTGACCCAAAAATCAGACATTTCAGATTTTGATAAAAATCAAGTCATTTTGTTAGAATATACAACTTGGTTTTCCAGTGATCAATGTTTTTATCCCTCAAAGTTCTCTGCATTCAAGAACTTGAACTGATTTATGTACACGGTTACTCTAAGATCAAGTGGCAGGGGACAGTTTCATAAATTGGCCCCTGTCAAATTTCTTAACTTAAAGCTATGATGTGACTTTTTGAGCTATTATTGTTTAATAATTAAAGATATGGATATATTTGTGAATTAGTTGTTTCGGGCTTGTGTTGTTCTTCAAACTGATGTGATGCATGTACAGCTCCCATAGTCAGTTCACAGTATGTAGACAGTGAAATACCAATAGTCGGCTAGGAAGCAGAGCTAGCCACCCATAGTAGTAAACATGTGGATTCAAGGCAAGAAGAATATCTCAAAAACGGCTTGGATGGCAGCTATTTTGAATTGCATCAAGCTGTTTAGTACACAATGTTTTGCGGAAAAATCACCTAGGAAAAGGGCTTGCGTTTGCACTGTGAGCATCACTTGGTGTCAAAAATGACCTTCGGACGTGAAAAATGCAGGTATACATTTGGGGTTGGGGTGCATAAACTTCTTTTGCTATGAACTGCCATTGACTTGTCAGATCAAGTGAATACTATTTTTATGCTTTGTTTTAATATAGCTATCCAAAAATATGGACCTTTTTGACCTCACTTGTGTGTTTGTTTATAATAATTTTTTATATTAGACTAGTGGATGCGGCATTCAGTTTGTGCATAAAAACTGTCCCTTGCAACCTCAGTTATTACCATCCAATTACCATCAGTTATTACCGTGAAAGCAGGTAATCTTCAACATTATCCTGCTTTGCTATCCGCACAAGTTTTAATGGTAAGTAGATGTACTTGTAGAGTTTGTTGTTGTTGTTGTTGTTGTTGTTGTTGTTGTTTTTGTTATTTTTCTTGCTGTTTCTTATCTTATTGCTTGATGTGTTATTGTTAACAGTCTCAAACACTGACCATTGACAATAGCAAGCATGGAATCCCCACGCTAAAGTTCCCTGGAATTGTGCTGGAAAAAAGACAGTCGCCGCAAATTGGATGGATCATTAGAAAACAGCAAAGAATATTTAAAGGATAGCCCAAACAGCAGGTCTTGCAATCTCAATTACATATATGGCTGTTAGTCATCTTTAAACATTTATGAGGCTGCCATTTCTGTTAATAGTTGGCAGCAAAATAATGGCCCAATATTGCTGATTTGACAGTTCTCACATTTTATCTGACGCAGATGTGATTACGTTTCAATAAATTTTAGACAAGTGTCAGGGCTGCATAATACTCTCTGGTGCCCGAAATCGATAAGCTCAACTTGTTATTACTTTATCCATTTAAATACCAGATATTATACAGGTTTTTTTTACAGATCAATTGTTGCAGATGAATATATTTGTTCAATATTCTTGTACACCATATGTCCATGTCTAGCAATATAAAACATATGTCCATGTCTAGCAATATAAAACATATACAGTTACGGTATTCGTCCTAGGATAGGCCCAGTAGGCCAGCATACCAGTAGTAAATTTGGCAAACAAAGTACAGAGTGGACTTATTGTCCTACAAATATGTCCTTTTTCTAAGTATTTGCTACAGTTCTGTCAAGGGGGGTGGGAGTAATCAACAAGCATGTACGTATCATTTTATAAATATGTCATAATCCAAACAGCGAGTTTTAAATGAATTAAATAAGAATTTCGTGTCACTTTTAAATGCCATAGGATTCGCGGAATGCTATGATACCAAACTTGTAGCATCTACATTGTTAAAAAAAGCTTCTGTTGACATGTATCATTTAGTCTCAAATTGTTTTACCGTCTAGCGTTTCGTACATCCATCAATTAATACAAATCATACCATGTTTGGTAATTTAATTAATTATGCGAAGAACTTTTTCTTATAAATTTTTTGTAATTTTCATGCCTAAGAAGTATGGGCTGAAAATTATAATTAATATTTGTTACCTATCATTAACAATACACAAAAAATTAAAATAATAATAATAATAATAATAAAAATAATAATAATAATAAATTTAACAAGTGTACACAAAAATTCATATACATGAGCTCCATGTTAAATTATTTATTCATCACGAGATTTGAAGGCAGTAATGTCACTCAAAATCTTAATTTATTGTAGTAAAATACAAAAGAAAACGGATCATTATTAAACTTTCAAGTAAAGATGTTGGGTATTTTCATGATAGATGGAATATGGGCAATAGTAGTACAACGTCAAGCCTATATATGTTTTTTACATCCTGGATCCCAAATTATTTTCCCTATTTCCAATCATATTGGCCTCCTAGGAGATAGACCTTGAGGTCAAAATTCTGTTGAAAAAGTCTGCCCCCAACTCCCACCGATGACCCATGTATAATGATTAGGACGATATGACACAAAATGTCTTTATTGTGAAGATGGCTGCTTTTTTAAAATTCATTTTGTCTTGAGATAAATTTCAAGAAAAGAAAATAATATATCATTAAAAAAATAATTTGCCATGTACATAATGCTATCAAGAAGACCAATTTGATAGTCCCCTTAGATTGTTAAAGAATATACTACAACAAAATAAAATTTAAAAAAGTTTAATTGGCCAGCTTTTTCTACCGTCAGCAGTGGTTGCTAATTTGATGTGGTTTTACTTTTTGCAATACTCAGTAAGTAAATTTAATATACAAAGAAATGCACAAACATGCAAAGAAACAAAATAAACGAACTCATCAGAGTTTGCAGAGTTCTACAAGAATCACTTTTAGAAATTATTGGCAGACTTAAGAACAGCTTGCATTCTTCCTGAATCCTAGTTAACTAAATTTTGAACATATTTTTTCAATTATCCATCTAAAACTGCATTAATTTCGTTACATCATATGTAGCTTCAACAAACCCTTGTACGATCAAAATCTGTTTAAACCTTATGCCAGCTATTAACAATTTGCCATAATTTGAATTGGAAGGTTTTGGATAAAAGTTGTCCTTGGGCAGTCACTAACAAGGCACAGTAAAACAAAACGTGGCAGACGACAATTAAATTCAAGAACAGATACTTATACAAGAACAACAAAAATATATAAACTCCTTTTCTCCACATTTAACCTATCACTGTAACCTCGATATGATGGACACCTGTTAGTGTCGTATCCAAGCATATGCATAACATAAAAAAATTCCCCCCCCCCTTTTAAAGAACTGGTAGCAGCATGTACACACATGACATACATTTGTGGTATTTGTATCATTTATAGACAGATTCCCGGTACATATCGGGCACGCGCATCTGAAAATTGTTATTATTATTATTATTTTTACGTCATCATTTTACTTATTTATCTTGACTGCAATTCCATTCTTATTGTGTAAATAACTTATGGTCCCAATCTTCTGATGCTAATGTTATAGACCTTTTCTTTAGTTTTTTTTGGAACGCATCTAGAAACATAAGCAGGAAATCGCTTTACAGAACATGCACTCGTGCGCAGTGCAACCGGAAGTGCCTAACTCGGAGACTAATGTCATTACAAAGTTGGCCTGGACTGTTGTACCGTTACAAAACAATGCCGCAAATTCTTCAGAGCGTGTTCATTGTTTGTTGGCCTGCAGAAGTAGAGAGATTTGAGAATCAACGCCAATCTTGCACTTGATTAATTGGGGCTAGGAAATACACCGAAGGATGTTTCCTGCTTGGTAAATAACGGAGCCTTCGGTAACGACAACGCCAATAAACTTAATGCTGTGTCGTTCAGAGCCAACGGAAATAGATTCAAAGATTCTTTTCAGCGACCATCGGGGTAGTACGGCAGCACCACATAGGGATAAGAAAACTGTCCATCCAACTTTGCTAAAACACATACAAGAAGGTAAAGACCCTAACCTGACCTCCATCTTAATTCCGCACTAAAATGGCTTACACTCGGAGAAAATGTTGACAGTCGTGATCAATTAGGCAAGACGCATGATATGAACAAGGACACCTGTTAGTGTCGTAGCCAGGCATATGCATAACATCAAAAAATCACCCCCCCCCCCATTTAAAGAACTGGTAGCAGCATGTACACAAAAGACATACTTTGTGGTATTTGTGTATCCTTTATACACAGTTTCCCGGTACATATTGGGTACGTGCATCTGACAATTGTTATTATCATTATTATTACTTCATCATTTTACTTATTTATCTTGACTCTGATTCCATTCTTATTGTGTAAATACCTTATGATCCCAGTCTTCGGATGCTAATGTTATATACCTTTGTTTTACTATTAGAAAATTAGGAACATGTCTTTAATAAATATCCAATATCCAATTAGACAGAGTGACGGAGGCACACAGGGCTCCACATTTGAAACAAAGTTTTTTTAAAAAAAAAAGTTTAGCTTTGTCCAAAATGAAGTAGACAAAAGAAACCCATAACAAGCAGATCTAGGAATGAGAATCAATGCTCACATTTTGAACCTGTTTTGCAGTAGAGTTCTCTGCCCACATAATAGCATCGGGGTCGTCTCAGCAACACAAGTAGGTTATTTAGAGCCGAAACAATTGAAGTTAAGTGTCTTTCCCAAGGACACACCAAAGTAGTTGACCCAGGCTGGTCTGATGGTAGGATTCAAACCCGCACCCTTTCGGTCGCAAATCTGGTACGCTAACCACTGAGCCACCGGCTACTGCAGTTCGGATCCATTCACAAGAGAATAGTTCATCGATTAACCAAAATACATTTTTCCGACATCGACGTAAACACAAAAACAAACGATAGGAATTAAAAATAATTTGAATATGTTACAATACTGGGGATATTACGTCATGCGTACACAAGGCGTGTAATTATCTTAGAACTTAAAATAGATGACACTGAGAATCAATTGTTATAATTCGAAATCAAATTTCAAAGTCCATGGAAAACAGACTAATGATTACACCATTACACAAGGCTAAAATGAGATTTAGAGACTACGGGTACACAGATTCATTGAATCAATTACTTCATCAAGCGATATTCGCAATCGACCGTTTGTATTTTATCATTGAGAATGAGGGCTACGATGATCTGAGGGGGGTGGGGGTGGATTTTGTGGAATATTGATTGGCACATCATATTGTTATGTCTTATGATATCATGTTTAGCAAGAATTATTTAATATGAAGGGTGGCTGTATCATGGGACTAAGTTATAATCACAGTAATGGTCCCGACAACGAAGGTAGTGTAATGAGAAAACACATGGACAGTAATTTCGTTTTTCGTTAAAGCTCAAGTTTTGATTTTAAATGTTAGCGGGTTTTGTATTTCCATCTAGCGTCTTAGTTTTTGGTCACGTGATCACGCCTGTTGTGTAATATATACGAGCCAACTGTGGTTGCGATGGTGGTGTGATGTAGCCTGTAGACGTCCGTTTGAGCGAAGCAGTATATCCACCCCGCCGGAACACATTTGACCGTAGTTCGCCAAACAGGAAAAATCAAGACCGGGGAATTCTAAAAGGATAGGAAGGTCTTTCGTCGACCGGAGTAGAGGAGCTTCAAGGCCCGTTCAAAGAGCACGGAAATCTTGTTCTTACGACTTCTCAGGAATACAGATTCTAACCGAAGATCCGGCTTCTCTCTTTATTACGCCTTTCTTCGTCTCTCTGTCGATCCAGAAGGAGAGACGACCCCGACTGCGACCCAGTCGACGACCCCGACTGCAACCCATTTGGCGACCCGGAACACGACCCAGTCGACGACTCAGACTGCGATCCAGTCGACGACCTAGTTGGCGACCCGGCGTCGAGAAGAAGCCAGGAATACGACGATATCCCGCTGGGGAGAAATCTGTCACACTCTGGAGTGCCAGTCTTCAGACAGATACAGCGGGGTATCACTCCAATATATAGACCTATCCCAAAGAACCCGAGAAAGCGAGACTCGTGGTAGTGTAGGCAAGGGAGGTCCGCTACAGTTGCTTATTTGTTATGCTAGTACTTTCTGAGATAAATTCAATCGCCAAAAGTTAAAGCTTGTTTATAAGGTCGCAGAAAATGGCAATTTTAAGTTTGCCGATATCAAACACAGCGATCTTTTTTCTTTGTACCAAATTTAGATGGGTCATATTAATTTACTGTTTATTATTTTTGCATAAATATACGTCATGAACATCTGTACTAAGCATCTTCCACTTCACGGGGACGTAAGGGAGTTTTGCAGCCTAAAATGGGACGTGAGCGTGTCTCATTTATTTCACTGGTTTTTCATGTTGCTGAGAAGTACATTCGATTTTTTTTTGTTTTTTTTTTTGGTATTCCCTAAACATTTAACTGCATATTAATTAATTTACGCAAAAATATAAATGGGTGGGGTGGGTGGGGTGGAGGGAGGGGAAATTTTCCATTTCACTGTTGAATAACAACGACTAAAGAACGAATCACTGAGAACGAAGCAAAGCGTGGAATTCCAGCTATCTTGAACTTTTTAATTGTTGGACTTTATTGTTAATCAAGTTCCTTAGGGCAATGTGATACAGTACATTTAATTGTTGGACTTTATTGTTAATCAAGTCCACTAGGGCAATGTAATACAATACATTTAATTGTTGGACTTTATTGTTAATCAAGTCCACTATGGCAATGTGATACAATACATTTAATTGTTGGATTTTATTGTTAATCAAGTCCACTAATGCAATGTGATACAATACATTTAATTGTTGAACTTTATTATTCATCAAGTCCCCTAGGGCAATGTGATACAATACATTTAATTGTTGGACTTTATTATTCATCAAGTCCCCTAGGGCAATGTGATACAATACATTTAATTGTTGGACTTTATTGTTAATCAAGTCCCCTAGGGCAATGTGATACAATACATTTAATTGTTGGACTTTATTGTTAATCAAGTTCCCTAGGGCAATGTGATACAATACATTTAAGCTTCGAGTTAACAGTAATTTTAAATTAAAGATAAATGGTGAGCAGTGTAACAACAATTAACACACATCAAATAATTCAGAATCTCTAATATATATATATATATATATATATATATATATATATATATATATATATATATATATATATATATATTATCTGCATGTATGATTCAAATACAAACCAATTTAACAAAAGAAACATGGATAGTTTGATAAGCTTACAAAATCCATGTATGAATATTCATCAAGAAAAAGAACATATTAAGATGGCTCTATCTATGTTTTGTCGAAATGCAGTATACCTTTTTTGCAAAATATTCACTGTTTGGTAAGTTATTACAATCTTCAAAGTTCATGAGATCATTCAATTGTATAGCATTCAGATTTATAATGCACAAATTTGGAATGTATATTTTTATAATGTCTGCAAAAGATAATGGAATTTCATCAGTAAATCAGTATTTTCTCCACGGTTAATTCAGGAATTTTGGGCGTAATTCCGGTTTGCCAAATGTGTGTGACGTCATTGGTGCTAAGAATCAATATTTTACTGCGATCTGGTATTACTATAATGGAGTCCAGTGTGTAGCACTGAAATGTTCCAATGGACAAACAACCTTTAAGACCTGCGACTTTGTGATCAAAATGATACTTACTAACTTTTTTAAAAAAAATTTATATTTATGGTTTCGCTTATATAGTTTCAATGAAATAAGGTTAATGACTTTTCACCTGTCAGTATTATACCAAAAAAAAGTGTTTGAAAAAAAAAAAATGGAGGGGACTGTCCATTTTTTCCCCATTAACTTGTCCTGAACAAGTGACTTTGCAAAAGTGATTTATCCTGATAAATGCTTTACTTCTCCCGTTTATCTAGTTCATATGTTCTACATATTCCAGTGTCTAATGTCTATAATGCAGTCCAAAGACAGCATAAGTTATTATGTGGGTAGTATGACTGTATTCTCCTCTTCATTATTAGATGGCCTCAGATCAGGAAAATCAGGATGATTTTTCCGAGAACAAAAATAGTACCAAGTTTGATTGTGTATTTCACATCTGACTCATTTTGAAATGTTACAGGCTGTGCTGATAAAAAAGGGTAGACTTCTAAGTTTATAAAACTGTAGATTGTTGTAGTCCGAGGCCTGTATATTGGGATTGTTAAAACAAGGATACATGACTCTTAAATATTTCATTTTTAGTATACTACTCTCCTTTATCAAGTCCAGATTTTCGTCATATTCCAGTGTTTAATGTCTATAAACGATAATTATTCAACATGATGATCTTCATTAATTGTACTTACACATAACGTAGGTTTAACATAGGATTTAGCTTACTACTAACTGTGTTGATATTTTGTTATTTATCAGTATACGGCGAATTGTTAAGACTATGTTTTTGTTCTTCTATCTCTCTTTTTTAATATAAGAGAATTGATAATAGTATTGCAGGCTGTTATGATGACATGAAGTCAGAAGTGTCTAGTTATAAATAAAACATTTGTATATTCGTTTTGTATATGTTCATTACAAACTTCCAGGTAGGTATCAGTATTCAAAGATCAAAGTCCAGGGTATGCAGGTAGTATCATGTGATCAGTCACTTACGCTGAACTTTCGAAGTTACAGAATACACTCAAATACTGGGATCAGCCTAGCACAGATTCTACTTAATCTTGGATCAACCCAGATATGCTGGGATCAGCCTAGCACAGATTCTACTTAATCGGGGATCAGCCCATCATACACTCTAATGCTGGTATCAGCCTAGCACAGATTCTACTTAGTTTAGAATCAGTCTAGAATACACTTTAATGCTGGGATCAGTCTATTACAGAATGGGAATCATCATTGTCATATACAGTGTGTTTCATGCCGCTTCTAGCTCATGAGTGTAGTATCAGTAAATGAGGCACAGCCACGTGTAATTGGAGTTTGAGACATATATAAAGGTTGACAGCCATAAAATAAGTAAAACCTTGGGTCAGTCTAATTAGATCCAATTAGTTACAGAATGCTTGCGATGTACATCAGAGTGAGGCTGTGAAGAAACATTAGCCTCTAATCTATGGAGGGATGCACGTAAATTCCAATTTGAATACTGATGTAATAAAGTAAAAAAAGAAGGTACCATACCAATTCAGTTCAAATCCACAAAAGAAGAACAATTTTGCTTCGAATAAATCCAGTTTTAGTCAACTATGGAGAAGAGTCAAATTGAATCACAGTGCTGATGGCATGCGGAGATGTGAAAGATGTGGGAAAAATCCACACAGCAGAGACTAATGTCTTGCAACAAAGGCAACATGCAATATATTTTCAAAGATACGACACTTCGCATTGATGTGCAGAACTAAAATAAAATGTTTCGGAGGTGGAGGATCCCGATAATCCTGCATCTTATGGGTTTCTTAGCGGAACTGATTCTGGAGCGAAACCCTGGATAGCAAATGTTATTGTTCAAGGCAGGAATGTGCTATGAAAATTGACACCAGTGTTGATGTTACTGTCATTTCAGATGATTTATACATAAAACTGCAGGGAGTTAAACTCGTGAAAGCTGACAAAATCTTGTTTGGATCAGGACATAAAAGGTCCAGTGTCCTAGGAAAGTTAAAGTGTCACTTAAAAGTGAACAACAAAAGTACACTACAGGAAGTATATGTAATCAAAGGTCTCAAGCAATCGCTGTTGGGAAGACCAGCAATATAGGAGCTAGGAATAGTCATTAGGGTTGATGAGGTCACCAATACAGACCATACATATAGAAAATGTACCCCAAAGTATTCAGTGGATTGGGGAAAACTGACTGAGAATACAAGATAAGACTTAAACCTGATGCAGTTCTGTTTGCACTCAGTGTACCTAGGAGGGCGCCTATTCCGTTCATGGATAAATTAAAATCAGAATTAGAAAGAATGGAGAAATTAGCCGTATATATCACCCAACAGAGTGGTGCACATGTATGGTCGTAGTGCCAAAAGGTAATGGCAATGTTCGCATTTGCGTAGATCTCACCAAACTAAACACATCGGTAATGAACGAAAATCACCTAATGCCGATTGTAGATCAAACTTTGGCTCAGTTAGCTGGTACGTACGTTTTCAGCTAGTGAGATGCCAACTCCGGGTTTTGGCAAATTATATGTTCAACCTGAGTCTCGTGTTTTACCTACTTTCATTACGTCTTTTGGTCGCTTTTTCTTTAATAGATTACCATATGGAATTTCGTCCGCACCTGAATTTGTTCAGAAACATATGTACCGAACTCTTTAGAGAATTTGGGGAAGGATGGGGGGGGGGGGGTACTATATCAAATGGACGATGGTCTAGTATTTGGGCGCGATCAATCAAAGCATGATGAGCTTTTGATAATTGTTGTGGGTGCAATTGAAAACTCAGGAATTACGCTCAACGAAAAATGCGAGTTTTCCAGAGCCTCAGTGAAGTTTGTAACGTACATTATTGATTCAACGGGAATAAGGTTCGATCCAGAAATCACGCGAGCGGTCATTGAAATTTAACCACCCAAAAATATTTCAGATGTTAGACGATTTCTCGGCATGATTAACCAACTAAGCAAATTTTCATCAAGCATAGTCGAAGAAACAAAACGCTGCTAGATTTACTGTGGTCCTTCTCGTGGAAAAGCGTTCCATGTTGTAAAGTCGGAGCGTAGATTTACACCAGTGTTGGCCCTATACAATCCCAACTACCAGACACTCTTGTCAACTGATGCATACTCATTTGGCCTAGGGGCTGTATAGTTACAAAAACAGCCAAATGAAATTTTGAGGCCAGAGTCGTACGCTTCCAGGTCGATGTCTGTCAAAGAGCAAAGATATGCTAACATCGAGAAAAAAGCTTTGGCTGTCACTTGGAATTGTGAATAATATTGTTTGTATTTGCTAAGATTTAAGTTTTACATAGAAACTGACACCAAACCCCTCGTTCCTTTGTTGAGTTCAAAGAACCTGGAGGATTTGTCTCCCAGAAAGCAGAGATTTCGAATGAGATTAATGCGGTATCTCTTTACAATATCCCACGTTTCTGCAAAAAAATCTGCTGATGCACTTTCACGTGCTCCAATCTCTCATATGTAGGGCATATGTTGATCAGGTTCTGGCAGATCTACCTGCCTCAAGTAAAAGGTTGTATGAGATTAGGCAAGCTCAAATTAGAGATGCTATTTGCAGCAAAATTATGGTTTATGAAAAAGAAGGTTGACCTCACAAGTTTCAGCTGAAAAAGAATCTACAACCATACTGGCCATTATGCGATGATTTCACAGTTCAAGATGGATTGTTGATGAAGAGTTGTCGATTGGTTATTCCAACAATGATGTAGTTTGAAATACTTGATCGTCACCACGGAATTTCAAAGTGCCGAGAGTTGGCCAATTCATCAGTCTGGTGGATGGGACTATCAAAACAGCTTGAAGCTATGGTCAATGGTTGTGACACTTGCGAAATGCATAGTATTCGTTGTGCTGAGCCATTAATACATTCCAAAATTCTAGATAGGCCATGGCAAAAACTTTGTACAGATTTGTGCTAGACATGGAATTCCTGAAATTCTTATATCAGATAGTGGACCTCAATTTACTTCTGCTGCATTTGCAAACTTTGTGGAAACTTATGGGTTTGAGCATAAAACTAGTAGCCCAAGATACCCCCAGAGCAACGGATCGGCAGAGAAATGTGTAAAAACAATAAAGATGTTACAAAAATCAGAAGATGGCTCTGCTACACTATCGTACAACATCGCTATATACTGATTACAGACCAGCAGAACTCTTAATGTGTCGTAAATTAAGGACTACCGTACCGAGTCCAAGCTCAAATCTAACTCCCGGCTGGCTATACTGATACTTAGAAAGGGTTAGATATCCCTGAGGATGATCTGCGCAGAAACACACGACATTTAGTTTAGCTACCTTCTAGTAGATCTACAAGAGTACAGGAAAATAAAACCTTGCATCAGTCACATGATGAAGGCAAGAATCGTTCGAACAACAAAACAGAGAGCAGTGATGACTCTTCAATAAGTACTGATAAAAACAATCATAAAATCAATTTGTGAAAAATGGACATATTTCTTCAGAAGCACCAAAGACAATTGCTGATCATAGTTATAAGATATAGCTTAAATCTTTTATTAGGTTTCTTTAGGATTGATAGAACTAACTTTCATATCAAAAATAGCACGAACAACATATATACATATAGTACATTTAGATTTCTTAAAGTCACAGATTCTTTGCTCTCAGACGGGAAGACGTAGTATTACCGTCTATACTCGCATATAAACCGTATCCAAATGCAAACAACATAAACCCTGATCTGCCGTCGCATAATGCGCCGGCAGATTCGGGTCTATGTTGTTTGTTCCACTGATTAGTCCTTACAAACTGCATAGTTTGCAGTTGGTGTTGGCTTATACGCGAGTACATACGGTATTCAATGATGCAGTATCAGTAAATGAAACACAACCATGTGTAATTGGAGTTTGAGACACAGATAAGGTTGACAGCCCTAGAACAAGTAAGACCTTGGGTCAGTCTAATTAAAATCTAATTAGTTACAGCATGCTTGTGATGTACATCGTTTATTTTGTACTCTCCCACCGTTATGTTCAGTTGGTTGGGCCTTCATTTAGTTATTAGGTTTGTCTGTAAATAATAAAAGTAGTGTAGAGAATATCTTGTCTTTGTTCCTACACACTCACACAACAATGTGTTGTTCCCCTTAGAAAGCCTAATGTTTATTTGTTTAATTAGTGAAATTGCTATTACTGTCACATATTAACCTCGAATATTTGAAATGATTGAATAAGGACATGTAGTGTGAATCGAGAGAGAGAGAGAGAGAGAGAGAGAGAGAGAGAGAGAGAGAGAGAGAGAGAGAGAGAGAGAGAGAGAGGGAGAGTGCAAAATATTATTGTGATTTTTATGTTTATTTTCTTACAAGGTGTGTATTAAACATTCCTTACTGCAAAATTAGGAAAGGTATTCAGAGAAGAAAAAAAAGTACCAAGTTCGATTGTGTGTTTCACACCTGACTTATTTTCAAATGTTACAGGTTGTGTTGACAATAAAAGGGTAGACTTCAAAGTTTACAAAACTGTAGATTATTGTGGTGTGAGACCTCTATATTGGGGTTGTTTATAGAAAGATCAGTGATTCTTAAATCTCTTAATTTTAGCATACTATTGAAGCCACAAACCTGAAAACTCTCACACTTTTTGCATATGTCATTAAAAATAAAAAAAATTATAACTGGACAGTTTTAAATGATTAAATTATAAATTTAAAAGAAAGCTTACCGTACCTTGTGGTCTGTACCCTAGATATTGTGGCCAGATGTTTGTGTCTGAAATTATTGTTGCATTCTTTGAATGTGACTAGATTATTCAAGTAATTGGTTTTTTCTTGTAAAGTACATTACGTAATAGTTACAAATATATTTCTGCTTCCAAATGCCCAAGAAGTAACTATCATCGCGCCATCTAATGACGATTCAGGAGAACTAACTCCAAAAATACGGATTGCGGAATGGGCCAAAATGCAGCCACAAACGGCCCCACAATGAAAATTTTTTTATATAAAAAATGTTGTAACGCTTTCCAAAATGGAGGAGACGAGACAAAACCCATAAAAAGCTCATCGGGGTCTTGAAACAATGTTAGCATCAACCTGCATCAGAATATATTGAATAGTTCTTGAGTGATGCTGATTACAAACAACATACCATGTAAAGATATGAATTTGACCGATAAGGATCATAATTCAATCCAAAATGGACTACATAAGACTAAACCCATAATAGGCACATATAAGTCTTTAAGACAATGTTCATACCAAAAAGCTAAGTCAAAATATGTTGAATAGTTCCTGAGCTATGGCGGTTAAAACACATCCCATATGAAGATATATAGTGAACTGTGAAAGACCATAACTCTATCTAAAATGAAGTTGATGAGGCAAAAGGCACTTCTACGTCTACGAGATGATCTACACACCAAATGAATCAGAATATATTGGATGAAAAAAGGGCAATAACTGTCAAAATTGCACCAATAAAGATTAATTTTTTAAAATGCACTGCTAGTTCTACATAGTAGAGGCACTTCACCTACAAAATAGCATATATTTTATGTGTACGGGTTGCAGAACTATGGTAGTTACAAGGAGTATGAACAGATAGACAGACGGACGGACAGATAGATAAGGCGATTACTATGCTGGGCCCTGATTGAGATGGAGAATACTGAGCTCCCCCTTTTTATAGATCTGTTCATGAAAGCCTAATGCCGAGGGAAGTTCCAACAAGGTGCTGTCCTGACGGTGCATTAAAACATATATAAAAAGAGTATTAAATGGTGTAAAGTCACCTTAGAATTGGTTTTCATAAACCAAGAACTAATAAAAAATAAAATAATTTCAATAGCATTCTGATGGCTCGGTGGGAGGATAGCTAGCAAGCAAAAAAGCGTATTTTGATGGGTTGGTAGGAGGATAGCCAGTAAGCAAATAAACGTATTTTGATGGGTTGGTAGGAGGACAGCCAGCAAGCCAAGAAGCGTATTTTGATGGGTTGGTAGGAGGACAGCCAGCAAGCCAAGAAGCGTATTTTGATGGGTTGGTAGGAGGACAGCCAGCAAGCCAAGAAGCGTATTTTGATGGGTTAGTGGGGGGATAGCTAGCAAGCAAAGAAGCCTATTTTGATGGACTTTCTGGATATCTAGCAAGCAAAGAAGTGTATTTCGATGGGTTAGTGGGAGGATAGCTAGCAAGCAAAGAATTTGTTCAGGATTCTGCTCCGATAAATAAATACCCCTTACAGTCATGCGGAAAAGTGTGAATTTTATCATTACTTCTCAAAGGAGTACATTTCTAACACATCAATTTTATTTTTGATTTACAATTCAATGCCCATACCACATGCACACAAAGCATATTGTGGAAGCTGTTAAAACCAGAAATTTAAAGACGCTACTTAAAATTATACATCTTTTAAAACAATAGGAACCATTGTTCCATCAGAAGCCTATCAACAAATTTAAGTAACGACAAATGTGCTATTTCAAATGAACCACAGAAATCGATATGCAACCGTGAAATTGATGAACACGTTTTATAATAAAGAGTCGCTACTACTACTACTACTAGTATCATTATGAAATTATATATGACATTATAAATGGGGGGGGGACTTTTATAGAATTGTATTTCTCTAGCATTAAATAACATTAAGGAGAAAATAAGTCTAAGGGATGGGCTTTTAGACCCATTTTGCTTGTCCTTTTCCTTTTCTCACATTTCTATTCGACCTTACGCTGGAAAAATAATCCCATTCTTGCTTTATTTGGAAATCAAGTGGTTCTGAACAGTGCATTAACACGGCAATATTTAATTGGCATGTCTAGAAGTCTAGCTCAGAACAAGCAACAAAAAGCTCAGGTTACATTGATCAGTTTTAAAAGCAAGGCAATGAACTTTTCTCCCTGAATTAGGACAACAGTAAAACTTAAAAACTCAGTGCTGTGGGTTCACAATGTTTCGTTAAGTTTTATGTAGTTTTGAATTTACAAGGTCTCAGTTGAGAGAAGGCTTTCCACCTTGACCTAGCAAGTCAGCTGAGTGATGTTGATAACCTGTATTTGTTTGATGATAAACCCATGGCTGATGATATGCCGACCATTCCAACAATATTTAAAAGAATTAAGGGCTTTTGTTGAGGTGAGTGCATTGTTTTATAGTGTTGTGACATATTATATTGGCCGACACTAAACGGGGGCCAATATCTATATTTCGAACCTCAGTAAAACAATCTATTGAGCGAAACAAAATCCCGCAATCGTTTTATTACTTTCAAAGCGTGATCGAAAAATATAACCATGCGAGCACAATACGTTGTTTTGCGACCCGGAATCACTGTGAGGAAACCTATACATCGTGATACCGTTGAGCGCGCGTGACCTGTTCAGCCAATCAGAATTCAAAATGATTTGTATGAAAGTAATAAAGTCTATTCTCGTTAATCTACTAACAAATGTGACCATTAAATTAGGTCACATTAACCTAACTGTTGAATAAAGAGTCTCTTACACAGGTATATATTTAAAATTAAATTTATGAAATATGCTGATTAATATTTTATGCCAGTAGGGCATATTGTAGTTTTCAACGTGTTTCGTAAGTTTTGTTTCAAATGAACACGAATTTCAGATTCAGTTTATTACATACCCTAAGGAACTTGTTTGTGTTATACAATTTCTGATCTTTATGATGTGACGTCATGGTGCTAATAAAGGTGAAAGTTATGTGATGAAAAGAAAAGAATTTAATAATTTAATACTAGTATAATCATTAATACAATAGTTCTATAATATGCATTTAGTAATTGATAAGTGAAAGGACATCAGTTGGATGGAAAAAAGAACTGGACTGTTGTTTGTAGTTGAAGGTCACTTTCATTAAATAAAATAAACCTTGATGTTCCAATTATGAATTTTAAAGTGCTTCGGTACAATTTGGATAACCTCAACTTAATACATCTTAAATTCGATTATCTTCACTTTTAAACTTTTCAGTCATTATATAAAGTCTTCTTTTTCTATTAGGCTAACAAATTTATTTTCATAGAAAATAAAAAGAAAAAGTAATCAAACAGTGAAGAAAGGATTTGTTTTGGATCACTTGCATAGAGGTAAATATATACATGTATTAATGATCAGTTTTAAACAGAAAGCTGGTATACATTAAGAATAACTGAACCAAATCTTCAGAACTGAATATAATTTTTTAAATAAAAAAATGTACTAGTATTTTAGAAAGCAAGTTAAATATGTTATTGAGGTTGATAGGAAAGGCTCGAAGGTATGGTTAATTAATAGGAGGAAAAAGTATCAGATAACTCCTACCCTGATTGATGTTACATTTTTTGTAAAAGCAAGTGCTTCAACTGGTGTGATGCACATAATACAAATCAAATGTCAGTATTTTTTTATGTAAAACTGATAATTTCTACAAGAATTAAGAAGTTACAGCTAAGTCACGTTTTACATCAATGCATATTTTAACTCCCAGTTGAAATTTTTATAAAATATTCATTTCAATTTTTAGATCGATTTCATATTACAATTAAATATGCTCAATATCTGAGATTATTATATTTTTTGTTTTGGGGAAATTTGTGCAATGTGAGCCTAAATCAATGACAGCACGTCACAATGTGGGAATGTATGCATTGAGATTTCAACTAATTTATGATTTTTGTTAAAAACAAAATGAAAAGTTGTAATTTGCTGGTTTTGCGATTTTCCCATGTGTCATATTCCAGTATATGTGTCATGTTCCAGTATTTGAATTTTTGTAAACTGGTAACCAGATCATGACATTCCAAAAAATAAACCACACTGAAACATTCCCCTAACACGGTATTAGTACAACTATTGTTGTATGCCAGTATTCAAGAAGCTGTGGTTTTTTTCGCAACAAGATAGTTATGCCTAATTAGTTTTGCCAGAAGCAAGCATTAGCCATTTATTCAGCTGTTAAATCTCTCAGGAGTAATAATAGGTTGTGTCAGGCGCAGTCAGAAATAGCTTAAGTAAATAAAAAAATCCGATATTTTGTGTTTGAATATTGACAACACCCAACTTCAGGTAACAGCTGAATCAAACAACTTTTTAATTTTTTTTTTTTTAAATAGAGTCTTTATTCAAGCCTTCAATAAATAAATTTACAGTGAAACCAGGCGCCAAAGTTTATACAGGTCTCCATGAAGGAAAACTTCTCTTACGGAACAATATTTATGAATCACTTTTCTGTTTTGTTTGAAATTGTTTTCCTCTACATAAAGGGCACCTGCCCATAATGGACACTTGTGGTCAATTGAGTGACACTGATAGACAGTTTTATTGTATTCTTCTGAAATGAAGAATTACTAGTTAACAAATAAACTAAATAAACTAGAAGGTGTATGTTTTTGAAAGCAAATACAAATGTCCACCCCTCATCCATCATCGCAAACCACGGCGACAGTCCGCTACCATAAAGGAGCGTAACGGATTGTCGCCCTTGGATTGAGACGATGCCATTCCCCACCATGACAATTAATGTCATTCTGTGACAGATGGAAAGCAAAACTCTAGCAATGTGTATAAAATTAAATTTTGTCAGAGTGAGATATAGAAAGTTCATGACTTTTAAGGTCCGGATCTTCTCGTAAGATCGAAATAGTTCGGTCAACGTAAAGTAGCATACAAAAAGCTCGAGATTTGCAAACAAATAGGATACGTTTGACGTTTGTCGAAAAGAGGGGCTAAGAGGCTGAAATTTTCAACCAAAAAGCAAAATTAAAACCCACAGAAACCCCAGGATTTATGTATGCAAACACTGCAAACCCCCAAATAGTCTAAGTTAAAAAATTACAAAATTTAGAAAGATTTGACAAATTGCTATATGACATGAAAATCTAAACAAGTCATTTACATACGAATGTTAATTTTTATTGTTCTGCCTCAAATGGTTTTTGCAAATTGTGCTGTCAAGGTTTTTGGCAAAAGTTCAGAAAAGTGTAAGAAATGGAAATATTGGGGAAAGATTGGTAAAAAGATCTGGAAATCTAACAAGGAAATATACACCAAACAGAGCGGAAAGTGCTATCCCTGGATTCTACAGGAGAATGCTTGATAACATTAGCAGAATTTTTGAATACGAATAAATAATATTATCATACAGGTTAGAGAATTTTAATTCGTACTCTACGGATTATATACACACAAATTCAAAAATGATGAAGATATAAAAAAAAGATCCAATGAACGCTAAAGGCCATGATCCGACGACACATTATGGGTGGCAGATCATGGTCTACGATGTACTAAGTTAGGTGTGAGTACTACATTAGTGAATATTCCGTTATACATGAGTGAATATGATACATGTATCTGCATAAAGTCAGGAAATGGTGGCTATACATGAGACAATCTGTATAATTATATTCATGTTGTTACGACTCTATGGTCTAAGAAAAATGTAACAGAAAGAAAGTGAAACCAACAAATCAAGTAAAAATCAACAAGCAATTTATTACTAGATAATTAAAATGAAAAATCAAAAAAGTCACTTACAGTAATGTGTTTTGAAATCCTAATAATCCAATAAGAATGATTGTTCTAATCACAAGTCCTAAATATAGAATGTTCCGAATTCACGGCTGTGTCCTTGAATGTTATGATGTGCTAATGGTCTCCAAAGTCCTGATGTACTAGTAATCTTGATGTGCTGATGTCAAAATGTCAAAACTGAAAAAATGTCCACCAAACATGGCATATATAAAGATTGGTCACATGACAGAATGTTCTAGAACATGTGTCATCTTAATGGAATTTTACTTGTAAACAAAATTCAACCTTGACCTTCAAATTGTGAAAACATATTGATCAAAACAACCTAATTCAAGGACACTAGTTAAACATGTTTTTCCTGATAACATTAAGATTTATGCAAATATTAAAGTGAAGAAACATTTATAACTTCCTAAAATATTCACAACATTATATAAACATCATACATAACAATGTAACTGAGGCTTCAATTATGCAAGTAATACCACTTTGTTAAGTCTAAGCGCTCCCTATCAAAATAATCAAATTCTCCGGCTGAAATACAGCAATCCTTCCTGTCATAGAGCAATCGATAGGGATATCCACTTGTATAAATTGGTCCACCTACATTATGGTACAACTATACATGTTGCTTATGGAAAATTCCAAGGCTTTATATACTGTACAGTCAAAGCTGAACTGGTGTAAAAAAAAAAAAAAACATGAGAGTTTGAAGGCAATTGAACTCCATTCAAAAGGCGTTAAATTATTGCATTTTGTATAATGTTATTTCCATTACTTCCAAAATATGAGCGAGGACAAACACAACTGTCATTTCTCTAGATGTTGCAATTTTGAATTGTATCAATCAATATCAAACATTTTGTCAATAACAGAAATTAGATAGCGTCTTGTAAAAAAAAAAAAAATGCAATTAGTTCAACTTTGAAACAATTAATACTAGCCAAACACTGTGCAAATGAATCACATTGCCTGCAATATCCAGATACTCTGATTGCATAACACACTTGTTATTCACATCATTTCCACTTTTGCCATGAATAAAATATTGGCAGAACATATTTCATTTTAATTTGTTTGGCCAGGGTTTCGCAATTTTTAAAAAAAATTTATTTTTTAAATAGGACTTAATAACATTTTTGTACAACAAGCTTGATTGGAACTCTAATTAAATAAAGAAAATAAAGAAAATCAACTGTTACACTGCACATCAAGGAACCTTTCTGTTTCTGAGTAATGAAACCCACCCATCACCCGTGTCTGTCACTTGATGGCACGAGTGTACTATGGGATTTCAATACTGCTTTCCGATATATATATATACACCAAACAGAGCGGAAAGTGCTATCCCTGGATTCTACAGGAGAATGCTTGATAACATTAACATAATTTTTAAATACGAATAAATAATATTATCATACAGGTTAGAGAAATTTTTAATTCGTACTCTACGGAGATTCGAACCCGGATCCGCGGGTTACGGCCCCTATATCACTGACTATTGTAGCATCATTTTTGGTGATGCGTGCATGGTCGAGATGGTATAGGGGTTGGTGCTTACAGGCAAGGCGATGGGTGCCGTAACCCGCATATCCGGGTTCGAATCTCCGTACAGTACGAATTAAAAAAATTCTTTAACCTGTATGATAATATTATTTCTTCATATATATATATATATATATATATATATATATATATATATATATATATATATATATATATATATATATATATCAGAAGGCTTCAGAACAGATTTCTGAAACAGGAAACCAAAAGGTCAATTGTGTGCATGTGCCATCTGGGGGAGTAATGTGTGAGTGACTTCCATTTCTCAGATTTGTTGACGTCCTTTTCTTTCCTCACAAAATTCACAAGGACATCTTTAGAAGAATTCATATATTCAAGAACTCGAATAAAAAATTCCACGTTCAACGTCTTCTAGATGTTTTATGTAAAGGCTATCGATACAGACCCTAATGGATCGAGTATTCTTTTGTTGTTGTTGTTGTAAAGGTTCATTTTGAGAAAAAGGGAGACCTGTTGTTTGTCTTGCTTCAAATAGTCCACTTTTGTCCTTTTATTTTCTTCAAATCGCAACTATTTTAACTGGAAAAGTGGGGAATCAACTGACCCATCCCTTCTTCCTCCACCCAAACCCCACGATCAACAGACCCATCCCCTCATCCTCCAACCAAACCCCACGATCAACTGACCCATCCCCTCATCCACCAACCAAACACCATGATCAGCTCCCAATCCGTCAATGGATGATGAAGCAGTAAGACAAATTTAAAAATAAGTTTAAGGAAGAAAAGGAGACGTTAAATTATACAAGGACCAGAATTTTTTCTTTTTGAATACTGGAATGATAATGATTTTTAGCATTAATGTAAGGATCATACATGGTCACTACTGTGTGCTAATGTTTGGCATAGCACGAGGGAAAGAAATAGTGTCTGAGGGTACTAAAACATTTGCACACAGCAAACTGTGTAGGATTGGTATTCTTGCATGATGAATTGCTAAGGACACAAATTATATAATAAAACACACACAAAAAGAGTGTTCTTATAATTTTTCCCAGCAAGTGCAATTCTGATGTTTCAATATAGCGAATGTAACAAATTCGCACGCATTAAACCAGCTGCAATCAGCGTGGTCATGTTAAAATGCGATATTACATATCCATCCCCTTGTTGCAGTCGGGGCAGTAAGTAAGGACTCAAATTGATCATGACTGACAATTGCTTAAATTGCCCTTCCCAAGGAAAGTAAATCTTACTTAACTATCTAGCTAGGAGGCCTGAAACATAATCACCGTTACCATTACCATAATAATGACCATACTGACTCATCTGTTATAAAACTGTACGCGGCATTTCGAGCATGAAATGTTACTCCAGACTAGGAAATCTTACTCGAAATAGACAAATAAGCCTTTTGATTGGTTAGAATATTTTCAAAAAATGTCTCATTTCTGATGCTGTGATATTTGTTGTCGATAACAGATAAATGTAAATACTGGCATGTAAGGAATGTTTGACATAGCTACCATCGAAGGTCATGCAGAAAAATGAGAATAATACTGCATCGTGCGGCAGTTGGTACCGTGCATTGTTTATGACGTCATCAGAAGTGCAGTTTGGGACCGTCTCATTTGATGGAGTGAATGACTTAGTCACGTCCGCTTGGTTCACCACAGTTTTGAGATAAACTACAAGTCACTCTCCTGAAATAAGCTTCATAAAAAGTATGTCGAATTATTTCAAAATAAGTAACCCTTTAATATTATCGTAAAACGAAATGCAAGGATTTATCTGATAGACTACTAGAAATAAGTAAACCGGGATTTAAAAAAGGTCACTAGAACATGAACTTTAATTCGTGTCTGTCGGATTTGCATTATGTTGGAGATCTTGATAATAATATATGTACGAAACAAAGTAAATTTCTCAAATTGCCTCCTTGTGTTATATACTTTAATGTGATAATATGCCATTAAACACAACTCAGTCAATATATTCGGGAAAATGCCAACGTACGGCCTGCATTAGATAAATTTATGTCTCTGAAAGGTACTGTGGAATCTTTGCACAAAGTATCAAATAGAGTAGACACATGTTCATTAATTAGACTTCTAAGATAAATCGTTTATACTAATCAATAAAGTTAGAAACCATTACAAGAGTCGCCATGGTTTAGCTCCAAAAGTAACAGACAAATAGAGGATTTCTACGTTTTTTGAGTAGATATAAGGAAATATTTCACGAGTGAAGTGGAAACATTGTATTGTCACAAGTGGCGAAACCACGAGTGACAATACAAAATGTTTCTACTTCACTCGTTAAATATTTCCTTTTATCTACTCAAAAGAACAGAAAGAAAAAAAACAAGCATAGATTTTCTTTTACTATAATTTTTTGAAAGACAAAATCGTCGATTTGCTTTGATTTGCTTCTCCACTCTATACTAATGCGTTAACGGCTGTATTACTACATCGATAAAAAGAAGTTCCGAAATTTTACAATAGTTTTAAGATTGCAACTTTTACAAATTTAGCTCGTACATATAATGCTTTTAATTATTTATTTTGTCAAATTAATGACTGTTTTCATGCAAAATGAAGAGATTTTTTTTTTTGTTACCACATTTCTTGCGCGGATTGATACAGTGAACATTGTTGGGGTGGCCGTATTGTAGAAACATCACGGAGCGGTCGAATGACTTCAGAGCGTAACATCTTTAAACAAGAGATTTTAAAGATTGTGAGTTTTCTTGAAATGATGTTGATTCTTTATTTTGTTTATTTCTGCATTCAAACGTGAACTGTATGACCTTGGCAAGCTTGCAGTCTAGTTCGGTAACAGACGCTGCAGCCATAGGTCGATTGTCACTTAATTTCGGTATGCAATCCATACTCATCTATGCCCGATTTATCACAGTTTCAAACATGATTATGATTGTGATGAGAGCTAAAATAAATTGCTACTTAAGCAATTTTATTACTATATTTAATCTAGAGTTTTTCCTCAAAATGTATACCGTTTGTCGTAGAGTGTAATTGGTGTATGAGTATGACAGATTATCGAATAAACAGGTCATGTAAGTTCAGTCATTGACAATTTGCATGATCCATTTGGAAAACTAATTAAACAAAAAGATAATACTTGAAGTCTACTTTTGTTGTTTGGAGTTCGTTTTTTGACATTTCTTGATGGCGCCTCGTCAATGGTTACATAAATATATACTAGAGGATTTACAGTCTTGACATATATTTTAAGATCTGTTCATCCTGAGAGAGAGAGAGAGAGAGAGAGAGAGAGAGAGAGAGAGAGAGAGAGAGAGAGAGAGAGAGAGAGAGAGAGAGAAAAGAATGAATGACCAGAAGAAGAAGAAGGAAAATGAAATAGGCTTAATATGGAAACATAGAAATATAGGTTTGAATAACATACTTAAGGGCATATATTTTGTTTTATTGGGAAAAGAAAGTAGTTCCAAAAGTGATCTCGACACTATGGCAAGAAAAGTGGTATCGCCATAGTGGCGACATCATTTTTCTTCCACTGATATATTTCAATATCTCGTTATGAAATATATAATAACAACATGGTACAGGAAATGAACTTTTGCACTTCAGTTTGAAAATATCCACATTCGTAAGTTTAATAGCCTGCCTGGTACCAGCGATACAGAAGAGTTGTGTAAACATCGTCCTTGCCATGAACAAGTTTGGAAGCGTCCAGCATTATTACAGGCACACACTGACAAAACTAGGTACTCTGTTTTCTCACAGACATGTTTTGAAGACCACCAGGAAACCGCATCAAATTAGTTGTATGAAACTTGTGGCACCAGATCTTAAATTTGTCTGTTTCATTTTGTTTGGTTTCTTGATTAGTGGTGCATGTCATTATTCTGTTCGTAAGACGTACTGCGTCTATTGATAACCTCCTTTTCAGTCGACCAGTAAAGAGGGCAGTCCGTTCAGCGCGTTGCACCTGTATATTAAGATGGCGCAATCATGGCAATGTCTAGCGGTAACATCGGAAAACGATCTGTCAATCTTTAAAGGTGGGATAGTGAGTCAAATTTGATGTAGGCCTAAAAAGTGGAATCTCTGAGCTAAACATCGGTGCTAAAGTTATCAGGCTGCACGAAGTGTAGCCTAAGATATCAATGAAAGAAGTGTCCTCCCTTGTATTATTATTATAGTACATATATAATTTATAGGTAAATTGTAAGCAACGATATGACCCCCTATGAGTTGATTGAACTAGGATCCAATTCTTGGGATGGGGGTGGCGGTCTCGAAATATTGCCAAAATGTATTTTCATTAAGAGGGAGTTTCTCTGTTGGTAGGGTTTAACAGGCAGCCATATGATTTGATATATTTAAGCTATGGACCTAAGCCTTCTAGCAAACAATATACTCTGTAATATCCTGGAGTCCTCGGTTTTGATGCACTTAGGAACTTTCTTTTTACCTTTTCAGAAATATACTCCTTTCATAGTGGTACCTTTCATTTCATTTGAAACATTAGTTATTTTAGCACAGCATGTATATCAAATAACAATAATGTAAATTGTCCATGGAAAATATGATAGTACAGTGCAGACGACAAAGTTAAGATGGCACAACTGTCAAAGCAGACAAGATTATCTCATTTTTGTGTACTGCTAGTGCATTATGTACTACTATTTTCCTTTGTCCCGTTAAAATGTTGTGTCCCCTAAATTTGAAGGGTGGGGGATACAGTATCCCCTGCCCCTGGGATCCATCGTGCAACACTGTATACAGTACATATGTACTGACTTTTTCTTTATACCTGCGAGAGGGCCTGCGTAATACCACTGCAAGCTCATCATGTACATTAAGCTGCTTTGTCACAAAAGAACAAAACAAAACAAAAGTAGCATGGATTTCACGTTGTAATTGCTGTACACGACTGTATTTTGTTATTTTTCCAATTGACAAACGTTTCTTTTGGATGGAGCAAGGTATATTTTTAAATTTGTAAGTTATGTAGTGAATACATAATTCTCATCTAGATTGTAATTATGCAATGTAAATACTTTTAGAAATAGAAGGTCGAGTACGAGTCATAATGGATAGGAAACTGAGTATAGTTGTTTCAAAATGGCAGTGTGAATGGTAACTGGTGTTGTATTTAACAATTTATTTCTGCAAATGTGCTGAAAAATTAATAAAGATACTGTTCTATCCTCATTAATGTGGTCACTATCAGGGTCTTTTGTAGACTTGAAAATTCTTGGAAAATTCTCCCTACTTTAGTGTCGAAGTCTAAATATTTAGGGTATAAGCCATTCTTCTTTTAAATTAAAAAAAAAACAAAACAAAAAAAAAAATAAAAAAAAATAAAAATAATAATAATAAATAAATAAATAAATAAAAACCCATAAAAAAACCCAATGCAACTATAAACCTTACTATTTCACAGCGGTTGTTCCAAGGATTTACACCTATGGTACAACTATGTCATGCCAAGTAAAAAAAGGTTGACTTTCCCAGTTTAAAATCATAAAAAGTTGCGAAGCACAACCATTCAGTAACCCCCTTTTTGGTAAATAACAGCTCTACCAGGAAAGCATTTTTTTCTTCTTCATTAATTTCTTTACAAAATCGATGCTGTCGCTGTTCGTCACTACCTATCATATCACCTGATACACAACCCTGCTTACAGCCTCGATTTGACGTAGAATGAATAATTAATGAGAAGATGTATGTGCACTTGGGGGTATGATATGAAATATTGCATCGGTACATGTACAGAAATGATAGAACCACGGCAATTGACATCAGATAAAAATAAAATATTGAATAAAAGCCACTTCAGTTACTACATAAAATTGTTTTTGTTCTTGTTCTTGTCTTTTTTGTTGTTGTTTTGTTTGGGTTTTTTGTACGATATTGACATAGTGTAATTGTTGACAGTATAATTGATGTTTTTGTGCAAAGAATACTTTATGTCGAATAGGAATGGGTAATTTGATATTTTACAACTTTTCCTAGCTTTTTTATCTTCAGGATGTAGTTGTACTGTCTTAGAGGCAAATACTTTAGATAAATTGTCGTTTTCAGAGGCCTCCTCTCCCCTCCCCCCACCGCACTTCTACACATGGCTTGAAATTAACGCTAATCGGCTATCCCACGGTTAGTTATTTTGCCGACGGATTACTAAAACCCAGTCGTCACTAATCCATTGGAGCAGTGAAAATTACCGCAGGTCGCTAACATAACAGTTAAGAAGTGGTCGTTAGTCGTTTTTTTGTTTTTGTTTTTCCATTATTGGTTAATTGTTCTTTTTTGTGTTAATTGAGTACCTACAAACACTAGTCACTTTACGAGGTATAATAATTGCTCGTGGCGCAAATGGACAGGTATTAAACCACTCATCCACTGATCAAGTAAATTAGTATGATTATTGTCAAAACAGTCTTCGGACATGTGGAACTAATATCTTGTATTTTCCCCAAGAACTGATTTAATTACTGGTGATAACAAAAGGTATAGGGTCTCAGGCTAGTATTGCCTAATCGGAAACGGTCGCGTTCGCCGACTCAACGAATAATCCAGAATTATATCGACACTGTGTTTTATATTCATATCGTTGTGCGGTGAAAATTGTAAACATAATTTGCAAGGTGCGCAGCCGCCAACGAAACGGCAGAAATTAGGTGATGACAAGAGAGAGCGCAGTTGCAAATATGATCAAGAGTAGAGACTTAGAAGGTACCAGAAATGCTGGAAACATGAACACAAATGGCTGAAGTATGACACAGGAGATGCTGAAATGTTGTGTACTTTCTGCATTGAATATTTGGAGAAACATGACAGTGCGCAGGGTACTTCATTCGTGACTCTTGTTGGAGAAATACAGTTGTTATTGTTTCGAGTTGATGTTAATGAAAAAAAAATGTTGCATTAGAAACTGAATTGGCTTCCGTTTGATTTTAGCATGATCAGTGAAACTTAGGCAAAATCAGTAAAAAATTTATTTTGGTGATCCTTTGGGTTAGTGAAGAAACAAAATTCCTAATTTGGAGCCCTGAATACATATAACAAATCCAAGAAGTACATGGTTAGAACAATGTTTACAGTGCACATAGGAATGTCACTGGGTTGACACTTTCTATTTTGGGATGCCGCTCCAGGTGCAGTATACAAGCAGCACTAGAGGTAGCCTGTTTCCCATACATATCAGAGCATATACATACAACCAGTGACATATTTCCGCACAGGCCGACTAGGCCCAGGCTTTGAGAGGCAAATTTGACAACGCGGCAAAATTCAGGCGGCATTTAAAAAAAGCGAATAAAAATATGTAGCGAACACGACACTAATAAGCAGTTGTCGAAAATAAGATTCGCGATTTGCGACCATTTTCTTCCTGCCGCCCCTCGCCTATTTTCTATTGCGAGGGGGCGGCACTTCCAAATGGGCATAGGGGGAGCAAAAACCGAAATACGTTTTAGCATGTAAATTCGGCAGAGCACAAAACCCAAATGAATCTACTAATAAAAATCATATATCACAAGATTATTTTAATGGTAAATAAATCCTTTAGGAAGGTATGAAGTAAATTGTCTTAAATTTTTCAGCACATTCTGTTTTTTTTTTTTTTTTTTTTTTTTTTTGGGGGGGGGGAGCACTTATATCCTAGAATATGAAAAGTTACATTGAAACGTGGATCTTTTTATTATGTCACCATGTATCGTTTTCTTTGTTCCCTAATAAATTTTATTATTCCGTTATAATTATTGTTGTAAAGAAGGTATATTGCTGACATAGTATTTAATTTATTAAGGAAAAAATATGTATGTTATTACCGCTACCTTTAATTTCTTTTTTTATCCTTATCTATTCGACCTGCTTGGTAAGAATTTGAGAAGAAAATATCAGTGTTAAATTTCATTGTGAAATTATAGACACATGTATCATATCACATCGCGACTCTCTGCAAGGCCCCTTCTCACAAAAAAGTGCCCCTACGGCAAGAAGTGACTTTACCTTACCCCGGACTCCACCCCGTAAGAAATTTATGGCTTGAACACTATCACAAAGTGATTTTCAGTTCAATACCTACTTTTACGAGAGGGAGGGTTGGGGTGACAATGTAATGGAGTATGGGGATTTGTGGTTTACAAACACAATCTATTCCAAAGTTCTGCTTTTTTATGTTTAATGTTTACATCCTTTTGATCATACTTATGAACACACATTGTGCCACTTTTTTATTCGTTGCTCTTGAAGTTTCGAGCTGTTATTGATCTCACAGGCAAAAGTGCACCCTATTCTGTTGTCACACTTTAATGGATTGTTCTAGAATTACCGTCTATACTCATCCCGTGTCCAAATGCAAACAACATAGTTTGTTCTACTGATTAGTCCTTATAAACTGCATAGACCCAGATCTGCCGGCACATTATGCGATGACAGATCTGGGTCTATGCAGTTTGCAGTTGGTATCAGTTTGTTCGCGAGTATATACGGTACACCCCTTTTGTGGAAATATTAACTGTATATTATTAAAGTTTTAAGTCTTCGATCAACTGCAAATTGTCATGCATGTAAATGTCTAGATACATATAATTATATATGAATTCCATCCAGAGTTTTTCCCCATCCAAAATGATCTTAATTTTAAGGAAAACACACTGTATGTCTTAGTGAGATAACAGAACTTTGACATGACTATATCCTTGTGCCTTTCCAACTTTGATAATCAGTGCAGGGAATTCTTTCCTCGTCTCAAGAACAGCAGGAAAAGTTTACTTATGGGCCATAGTGAAAAGCTGCAGTTGGCACAAAGGTCTGTACACACTAGTTGTTAAACTGCTCCACAAATATTGTTAAATCTTGTATTAAGCTGGAACCTGACGAAACTGAAATTAAACCTTATGAAAGTCACATACAGCCGTCTCACAATTGCCAGATTATTTTTTTATGGCCCTTTATAGTTTTTTCTTCAAAATAACTAATTCTTTATACTGGCATCCATGGTATAACGAGTAGTCTTTCAATGTAATACATTTTACCTGGGGGCCAGTTACTTCAGCAGCCATATTGCTTTGGTTGTGTTTAAATAGAACCTTGATGGAAGCTCGACATCGTGATCATTTTGGCATCCATGTAGTATCTATTCGTCCATTGTCCATTCATACACACCCTAGATTAAGGTCAGTGTTCAATCTGTTGGCTCTACTAGTCATAGACCAGAAGAGCTTATGGGATGATATGTCGGTCGTCGTTCGTCCGTTAGCACAAGTTTGTTATCTCTGCTCCTCCTAAACCACTTGAAGGATTGCCTTTAAACTTTACACACACACATTCATCCCGTTGTCTAGTTGGTCCTAAATGGAATTGGTGCCGCTGGAACATCCAATATGGCAGCCATCTCGAACATCTTGTTATCGCTACGTCTCCTGAGTGGATGATCATATCAACATGGGGTTTTCACTAAAAGACTTCATATATGATGTCTAGTTGGTCCTAAATGAAACTGGTACTGATCCGACTTCCAATATGGCCACCACGGCAGCCATTTTGAAAAATTTGTTATCACAACTCCTGAACGGAAAATCAGATTGACATGGGGTTTTCACCAAAAGACTTCTTATGATGTCTAGTTTGTCATAAATCAAATCTGGTAACTAATATGGCCACCACAGCGGCCATCTTGAAAACGTTGTTATCGCTATTCCTCCTGAATGGATGGTCATATCAACATGGGATTTTCACTTAAAGACTTCTTATTATGTCTAGTTGGTCGTAAATGAAAATGATGCAGATCTGAGGTCTAATATTGTCACCACAGCAGCAATCTTGAAAATCTTGTATTGCTACTCTTCCAGGACGAAAAGTCATGTTGTGCATTTCACCAGAAGACTTCGTATGATGTCTAGTTGGTCCTACCTGGAGATGGTGCAAATCTGATATCCAAAACGGCCACCATGGCATCCATGTTGAAAATCTTGTTATTATTACTCCTCCAAAACGGTATGTCATTTCAACATTGGGTTTTCACCAGAAGACTTCTTATAATGTCTTATTGGTCCTTAATTAAAATGGTGTTAATGTGACGTCCAATATGACCATCATAGTGGGTATCTTTAAAATCTTGTTATTGCTACTCCTTATAAATGGAAAGTCATTTTGACATTAGCTTTTCATCACAAAAGTTATTGTGATATCTAATTGGTCCTAAATGAAAATAATGCAAACCGACCCTCAATATGGCCACCATGGTGGCAATGTTGACAATATTGTTATCTCTACTCCTCCCAAATGGATGACTATATCAACATCGGGTTTTCACTAATAGACTTTTTATGATACCTAGTTTGTCATATATGAAAATGGTGCCAATGGCACATCCAATATTGCTGCCACGACAGCTGTCTGGAAAATCTTGATGTTACTTCTACCCCTGAATGGATGGTCATATTGACATTGTGCTTTCACAAAAAGACTTCTACTGATGTCTGCTTAGTCCTAAATGAAAATGGTGCCAGTCTTACATCCACGATGTCCACCATAGCAGCTAATTTGAATATCTTTTTATCGCTGAAGAATATCAGAGATGGTTTGAACTCTCAGCAGTTAAAAGGAAGAAATGATCCTATCTAGAATTAAATGGAAACTATTTTTTGCCAAGTAGAGCGTCACTATTGATTCAATTAATAGTATAGAACCTTGTGAAAATGCTATTGGTTGGAAATAAAAGTGACAGCTTTTTTGTTCCTGGTTTTCCAAATGACCCTGGCTAAATGCTAAGTGAACTTATGGTAGAGCCTTTTGGTCAACGTGCATTGTCTCTCTTCTGTCGTTAAACACTTGTTTGTGAACACTCAAAGAGGTTTAATTTCTGATCAGATTTCGCTCAGACCTGGTATGTATGCTTATATCATCAATTGAAAGTTACTGTAGAAATGTAAACCATTGGTTGATCTTAAGAGGAATCATTACTTATCACAATTAAAGAATTGCCTATGATGCCTTTAATTGTCCAGCAGAACATATATTAATAAACATAAATAAAGAATCTAAATGATTTGATCGTAAGTCTTACTGAAATGACCCTTAAATTATGGACTTACAGAATAATAGCAAACATTACGAAAATACGATCGTTGCGATCAAATCTGGATACAGACGTTTTAAATAGCCTATATTTATCATGCAAAACGCATGCATTATCATGCTGTTACTTATGTAGCATTATCTAGAAATACGTCCAATGAACGAAAACACCTTAAAGATGAAAAAGACAATAAGCCTCTTAAACATTTTAAACAATCAGCACATAAGTATATAAAGGATTCTTGGGGAAGAAAGGCAGGAAAGGCAACAATTAGGTTTAATGGACATCATGTGTTAATTTGAGTATGTCTTGTGGCGGGAGAGAAGATAGCCGTCGCCACGTTAAATTCAAAATAAAACCAAAGATTATGTCAAGTTGAGAGAATAAGCAAGAAGCCTTTGAGTTACTGAAAATTTATCTAATTTACGGAAAAATATTGACTACCTTACTGAGAAAGTTTTGTTAGGGTTCACAGGCCTGCAATGAAAATTGTATAGATACTAGCAGCATGAGCAAGGAATTAAATCATATTTTCAATATATTTTTTCTTTCCAGTACAGCCCTTTGTGTGATGGACCACAAAGGGTACATACATTGTAAGTCAGAAAATTTCTTTCTAGCACATCCCTATGTAGGTACACACATTTAAGTCAGAAATTCAAGTTTTTGTTGTGCTTAGAGATGCTACAGGAGACTGTGGTTTGCTTTAAGGTAAGGTGTAAATAGCCAAGACAGAATGTATACTTAAATGAAAGTTCTCTATTGCCACCCCAAGGTAATTTCATGTCTTCAACTGCTAAAGAGTGGAGAAAGTTGATTGTGTAATGTAATGTTGCAGGGATTAAAATAATCCTCTTATACCATAGCAGTGTTAGAATACATATGCTTTCAGGAACCAATCGTGTTCGTTTGCACATTTATCAATTTTGTAAATGTCTACAAGCAGTAAACTAACTTAAGCCATTTACACCTGTAAACGTTGCAGTCTTATTCATTTATTAATTTCAGCTCAAATGATTATGTTTATTTTTAAGTGATCAGTTGTTAAAGACATATTGTATACTATGACAATTCAGGCTTTTGCTTCGGTGTATTCTACAAAACTTTCAAACCCTTTGCATATAGACATCTATGTCATTCAAGCTTTTAAACTAGACAACTACAAGTAGCAGTTATTTTGAACACAAATCGTTTCTTAAAGCAGTACGTGAAATTCAAATATTTGAATGTCACGTCACAAACATACATGACATGAAACCAGTTTAAAATGGTACGTTTGTTTTGCCGGTTTTAACGTCACTTTTAACGCATACTATGCTATATCAATGCTGAGGGAAATGGGAACTAAGTGTCTTTCCCAAGGACACACGGAGGCAGCTGACCTGGGCTGGTATCAAAGCCCCCGACCCTTGAATTATGAATCCGACATTGTACCAACTGAGCTACCGCGGCTTCGTAAAATTGGTATAATGACGTAAGAATGTAGCAGTGATCACTCATATTGTCTTGTCTTTAAGATTCCCTGTGAATGTGTTTTCTGCAGGAAATGCATATAGTATTCAAAACTTTTATTGATCTTTTAAGTGATTACCAGTTAAATTAAGCATCAAATGAAAGCATTTTCTTGACATGGGCTCTATAAGAACACTGATGTGTGATGCTTACCTATATTAATAATAGAAGTAAAGCATTTATCAATTCCAGCTCTATTAAGAAAAGTTACAGAAGTTTTCTGATCGGCATCATGTTGTCTTTTAAAATAACATTGACTTGTCATCATCTTCTTTGCTAATGCTGTTTATATTCACAATTAGGGAAGAAGATCCTGACATATTCCTATGGGTAAGATCACCGACGTTTTTCAGGCCGACTTATCAGAGAAAACACAACTGATGTTGAAAATAACGTCAGCAACAGATTAGTGGTATGCTGATCTCTTATAATTAGTTCACACTTAAAAATTGAAATCCCCTCCAATAAAAATATCAGAGAGGGAATTCCTTCACTGTCACATAATCCTGGAAAAAAAAAAACACTGCTGATTAAATGAATTATGAAAAATTTCTTGTATCGTTTCAAGCTGTCCATTAAAGCAAAAGTTAGATTAATATTTAATAGTTGTTTTCAAATGTCTTTTTAACGAAGGAAATATGTTGATCAGTTTATTGAGAGTGAACAGTTACAAGAACTAGAGAACTTGCCAATGAAGGGGAAGATTCAGAAAATCCAAACGAAGATTTTCAATGAACGGAAGAAGTTTAGAGAAACCATAGCGCAGAAAATGAAAAAATTACAATAATAAAATCTTGAATTCTTTTATAAAAAGTATAGTTTTATCTATGAGGAATTCCTTAAATTTGAGGAATTCTTCAACTCTTTTCCAAGAATAAAAGTATTGCTAAGTCTACAGTTTTACAACTAAGGAGTTTCATCCAGCTTACTACCTATAGTCAGATGTATAATCTAAAATCTCAATTTGAGGATAATTGTTTTTAAAAAAAAAATTTTATATTGACTCTGTCAATGCTTAATTTGCATATCCACCATGTATACAAGGCTCAGTTTTATTGGTTCTGCCTGTTTGTCCATCCATGAACTTCGCATGACTGATGATCAGTTTGCAGTGGTTATTAGATATCTTCATGACACTTTTCCCAGATATGCATCTCTTCTAGATGTTGAATTAAGTTTGTCCCTGCATCACGGGTTAAGACCACAGTCGGTTCAGATTCTTTTGGATGGAGTAATGCCTCACCATTTTGAGACTTTATGTACCACTTTACTGCTTGTTTTGTATGCTTTGCTTCAAATGAAAGTAGTCTCTTCAAAGTCGCAGAGGAATAATATCAAAAGATAAAATCTGTCAGTATAGACTTGTTACCAACCTTTTTGTAAGAAACCAGTATGAATAAAATAGTTGTATCTTTGTTTTATGTTCAGTGGCTTATGCATGATCCGCATTCCTGTTTTGTTGTCATACCATTTAAAAATAAAAACATCTGATTCTGTTCAGATGAGGCCATTTTACCAATGGAATAGCTTGTTACTGGTATATTTAACAATACAATAAAACCTATTTGACTGACCTCCGCTATGAGCGACCACCTGCCATTTACGACCACAATTGTCATGCATGGATCGATTTCATATAAATGCACTATTGTAAGCGACCACCTGCAGAATGCGACCAGTCACCACGATTTTAGGCAAAATAAGCATTTCAACACTGCTGTGAACAACGGCACCACAAAAACTGAGATAAACACCACTGACCATTATTTGGCCCTTTGTAACCACGACTGCTTAGGAGGGTCTGCATGCAAGTGCAGATTGTATTCAACAACACTGCTATGAACGACCGCATCACAAAAAAAGAGATAAGCACCACTGACCTTTATTTAGCCCTTTATAAACACGACCACTTGTGAGGGTTTGTACTAAAGAGAAAGAAGTTGAGTCTGGCTACCTGTTTTCTAAAATCTACAGGTCATTCAGGTAGCATCCTATGCTAAAGACCATAAAGTAGACTAAAAGGCATGTCACTAACCGCCATTGTAGTGACTAGTAATGCAAATCCCAACTAAGATTAACCATTCCTTCTTCAAAGCGGGCAGTCAAGGACATACGTAGTCAATTTAACGATACATGTTAGTTTGTTTATCTTTGGCAGAAACAGCACAAAGCCAATAATGGCATAATGAGAAACCTTCTTAAAGGGCTTCACTGTAGCGGTCGAGTACGTTGTTTATTTTTGGAGACATTCCTTAATGCCTGGGATGAATGAGGTCTTTGTCCTTGTCTTTAATAAGTGATTATAATTTTCCAGATTTGATTGTCATTGTAAAATGTTAGTTTTCTTTGCTGCTTTTTATGTTATAGTTATCTAACCCACACACCAAGGTAGTCATCTGTTCACCGTAGTACAGCCGGTTACATCCTTTATTTATCAACTTAATCTCTTTATGTAATTCGTAAATTAAGCCTTTGGCTTTCGTCTCTCAATAAAGCTATTTTGTCTCTGTATGGGTTAATTCTGTTTTTGTATTTCATTCAAAATATACATATATATTCCGTATTTACCCAAAGCCTGATCAAAACCGCTACAGTGCAATTCATACACAGGATGAGTAAGTGTTATCATAGCTAACTGTGCAATTCATACACAGGATGAGTAAGTGTTATCATAGCTAACTGTGCAATTCATACACAGGATGAATAAGTGTTATCATAGCTAACTGTGCAATTCATACACAGGATGAGTAAGTGTTATCATAGCTAACAGTGCAATTCATACACAGGATGAGTAAGTGTTATCATAGCTAACTGTGCAATTCATACACAGGATGAGTAAGTGTTATCATAGCTAACAGTGCAATTCATACACAGGATGAGTAAGTGTTATCATAGCTAACTGTGCAATTCATACACAGGATGAGTAAGTGTTATCATAGCTAACAGTGCAATTCATACACAGGATGAGTAAGTATTATCATAGCTAACTGTGCAATTCATACACAGGATGAGTAAGTGTTATCATAGCTAACAGTGCAATTCATACACAGGATGAGTAAGTGTTATCATAGCTAACAGTGCAATTCACACACAGGATGAATAAGTGTTACTATAATTAACTCTGAAATTATTATGCTACATATGAAGTAACTCTAAAAATATATGGATACGCGAAGTTATTAACTTATGGACAGGTTAAATATAGATGTTACCTTAGCTAATTTTGAAATTCATAAGCTAATACATGCACACCTGATCTTCAAATACAAATGCAAATGTTTTATGATAAATGTATATCTTTATTGCTATACAAAATTATTTTGAGATGAAATGAATGCAATATTTTAACAAGAACTGTAAATAAAGAATAAAGTGCATGTAAGTAATTGTGGGTATTTTCCTTCTTAAGCCCTGTTGAATTTCGACATTGAAAACTGGTCATCTTAAACAAACCTGTTATGAGAGACCACCTGTCTGGAGAGAACGCTTTATTGGCAGAAGGGGTGGTCTCTCAAGACGGATTTTACTGTACCATTAAGTCCAATTCTATTTGCTGATATTCTAATTTGCGCAGGACAATAATATATTTGGTTTTAGAAGTAATGTCCGTATACATACATGTGTAGATTTGTCATATTTCATAATTGTATCTTAAAAGACGTTTTGATAAGTTCGTTTATATACATTATGGGATTTATTTACATATTGTTTTACTAGTACAGACTGTCTTATATTCATACAGTAATACTTTCTTTTTGAAAGTAATCAATATCTATAATATAATAGTCTAGATTTTGCGCATGCTATTGTAAATATTTCATCAGCTACATTTGGATATTTCCAAGGAAACAAGTTGCAATTTCTGTTAATTTTGTTTGCTCTGCGTAACTAAAAAACTGGTGGAACAATGAATTTGGTACATATGATACAGAATTTGATGTTATTAAATTTAGAGTTTTCCAAAAATTTCACAGTTACTGTAAGTTGCCCATTTTAATTAATTTTCAGCCACCTGATATGAGACCCAAAATTCCCATCAAGCAACTTTTTTACTCAGAGGGGGCCCCATAATTCATTTTTTTTGCCGGGAGCGGGGGGCAGAATTTCTTGCTACGTCACTGAGATCAGTATATGAAAACTCATCATTAATTGGTTGAAGATGTAACATTATGCCATTTTTGCTTTTTAACTAAAGATTATAAAAGACATTAGATGACTCTAAATGAATAATCATCAACTTTAAACATTTAAGTTGGCATAAGTTTTTTACATCCATGTTTTGCGGTTTTATTGGGTTATTATTCTTAATTTCAGTCATTTAAATTTTTGTGTCTTTTGTCACGTCAAAGGCAAGGATTTATCTTTCCTATTTGGTCATTGGGGCACCCACCGTCTCATGACATAATCTCTCTGATACAATTAATATAAGCTGGGTCGTTTTTAATCATTTTCTATTATTCTTGCAATTAAGTTTTTACCATTCACATTTTTTTAACTCACCTATCCCTAAGCATTCGCCCATCAACAATTACTTTGGGTCAATATTTCTGATCCGATTTCAGTCAAACTTTGAATATGGGTTTACATCATCAAAATCTCAGACAAGTTTTATAATGAGCGAGATCAATGCATACTAATGAGATGATCTTGCATCTGATTGGTTAACCTTGTTACCACTAAGGAGGCCATATTTCTGATCCAATTTTTATCAGACTCGGAATATATGTTTATATTATTTTGGTCTTCAACGAGTTTGATAGATCCACACATACTAATGAGGTGATCATGCATTTGATTGGCTAAGCTTGTTATGACTCTGGAGGCTACATTTCTGTAAACTTTTGATCAAATTGGAATATGTGCTTATATCATCTCGGAAGAGTTTGATAATGAGCGAGATCAACGCATACTAATTAGATGATCTTTCATCTGATTGGCTGGGCTTGTTACCCCTCTGGAAACCATATTTCTGATCCGATTTGTATCCAGCTTGGATTATTTGGTTGTATCTTTAAGGTTCTGAACGAGTTCGATATAATGAGCGATATCAATATATATAAAGGAGGTGATAATGCATCTGATTGGCTAAGAATATTACCACTCTACATTTTCTGAATGTGGTGATTTCATTTAGGGTTTACAGTATTAGACATCTCACTCATTTAGAGGTTTACTATTTCTTTGAAACATTTTTTAGCATCTGTTGGACATAGACTAGAAAGCATGATTCAGTAATGTCTGCCTTTTCGTGCTGTTTGTTAATTGTGCTCGGTTGAAATTTACAGAAAGTTATTTCAGGCAAACTCAAATTATTTTAGTAATTATATAGAGGGCGCATATCTTAGTAGTATAAAAAAAAACATTGTATTGTCAAATAAAAAGGACAATTTTCGTTTTTTCAAAGAATAAAATTTGGTCATGCAACCTTGGTTCACTTTTGGTAAATAGAGAGGGAAAAATGAATTTTAAAGAGTCTTATTCCAACCAACCAATTCAATTTTGTTTAGCATGAAACCGGAAACACTCGTAATGTTTTAGGCCACATGGACAATGTGCAACTGAGCGCTCCAAAACTTTTCTTTCCACTCTACACTTTCACAACATGAAGAAATTTGCAATAATAACCTTACATTTGTCAGTTGCACAGGTGAGCCCATAGGGGCCTCTTGAATCCCATAAGAGCTCAGGTGAGCCCATAGGGGCCTCATAGGGGCCCATAGGAGCCTCATGTTTGAAGAAATGTGATGTCATTTACACTTTTACATTATACAGAATTATCGTGGTGCGATTTATCAGATTTGTGTGCAATGTGTATGAACCATATTTATATGCATGCATTGGGGAAACAGCTGAAGTAAATTTGTGCACAAAAGCCACCATAGGGACAAAAATATTAGGCTGTAAAGTCAGTTAGCCAGAATACCCAATTGATAATCCAACAAAAAGAGGCTAAAGTGAACCCATTATTTTGGCCACAATCACCAAGGATCAAAATGTCTTAGGTGCTAGAGTAAACAGATTCCACTTTCATGTGAATTTTGGTAAAAGATACTAGAAAACATAAATGAAGTCTTATTTTCTGTTTCATATCTTAGCAACTTTTATCAAGAGCACTTTGTAATACGTGCACGTTTTCTCATTTAAAACAACTAGATGTAGCAAATGATACTATACTAAGGTACTGTGATGTTACGGCATTATGTATTATCTATAATTATAATAGTTTTCATTTGGGTTTATAATCATTGTATTATAATTCATTAGTTCAGTAGCATACGCTATTCTTAAAGTACAAATGAACGTCAACATGTTTACATAAGTCATGTTAAGTCCTGGGAAAATCAATAATTATGTCGGTCAGCTTAACCCACAATGAAGAAACCACGTGCTAGCGCGTGCAGATTTATGACCTTGAATCCTATGTCAACATCATGTAGATTTGAAATAAGGTATTTTCATTGTAGTGCGAAGGCACTTTTAACAGTATCATGTGCGACCTAGTTTCTGATTGGTTAAAGAATGTTGTTGACAGAAATCATTCTAAGTCGCAGTATTAGAAGCTTAAATTCTCTTTTACGCTTTTACGCTGTAAGAGACTATACATGCCAAAATAACCACTGAATCTTCATTCTTTGGCAGTTCATCAGAATCATAAGGTTATTGGGGAAGATTATTATTGTTTGTAAAATCAGCTGGTGAAATTCTATTATCTACATAGTACATTTTGGATTTAAGTACTATTCTTCAAGGAACTTAACAATATTCTACAGTCACAGGAGTTTACCTGGCATTAATAACGTTTGAATTTAAAACTGTGTTTCTTGTGGCATATCAACACTTTAGTGACTTCATTCGGAATACTTTGGATTAACTTCCGGATTATCACAATTTAATAGGACATTTAGGATTATTTAGGAATTTCTAAACTGTAAGTTATTTTTAATTTTTTCACTTTGTTTGTTTGAAATATTTAATATTTTAGGAAATTAAATTTATATTTTATAAATTGTGAAAGCTTGTTTAAGTCGTTCTTTCTTTTGTTACTATTTCTAACCCCCAGACGTAACATGTGAACTTTGGTACATGCTAAATCTCGACTATCTAATATGAAATCAACAGGATCTTGCTACTTATGTATATTAAACATGACAGCCATCTTGTAATGCTCCTGTAATAATTACTTTGACGAGAGGTTCTCCAAACCAATGACAAAAAAATCTGATACAGACGTAATACACAAAGCTAGGCACTGTGGTGGATTTGGATGCATGCTAATCTCTGTTATCTATCATACCCATAACAGGATGTTCATATTGATTGCATCTGACAACTATCTTTTTTCCTTCAAGAATAACTGTTATAACGCCATTCTAAATCCAATGTATAAAAAAAATGCAATTTCCACTTAAAATACTAATGAGTATGTAACAATGGACATGAATGGAAACTGGTTATCCAGCACGAACTGCACGTGTAAAATCTAATGAGTATGTAACAATGGACATGAATGGAAACTGGTTATCCAGCACGAACTGCACGTGTAAAATCTAATGAGAATGTAACAATGGACAAGAATGGAAACTGGTTATCTAGCATGAACTGCACATGCAAAATGTAAAAGTTCCTGAAACATATCACCAGATACCTACCCTTATCTCAATACGACTCCTACCCATGGGTGCTGCTCCAGGCCATGAGGTCAACAATTATATTAAGGACATGTTATTGTTACATTTTTATGTCAAAAGTATTTTCCAGCACTTGTAGCTTGGTAATCCATGACTTAGTGCACTTCATATGTTGACTATAATGTCATGTGATTGTCATGTGATGCTTGCCCTTCTCTCACCATCACTCCTGCACATAAATAGTTACAGTACAAGCAGTATTGAAGAAATGGTCTTAACTTGGATTCCTGGGAATTCTTTTTGGCTAGTACAGCATCAGTTTCTTCGAGGGACTTTTTGTTGTTGTATAATTTGATCTGCATTATAAATATATACTTGTGTTTTATTTTCAGATGTAAATTTACAAGTGCTGTTTGTTCAAATGGATTGATTTTACATGGTTAAAATAAATCTGAAAGTTTAAAACCAGACTCCTAGGTATTATCGTTTGCTCCAATGGCATGTGCATCCTCTTGTTTTGGTTTACATTCTGTGTGGATATACAGTTGTAAAATGACAACAGTCAAAACAAAAATCACGTATATAATGCAGATAATGGACAGAGATTTAGTTTTCACATGCCAACAAAATTGGAAGGGGATATAGCATTTTGCCCATTTGTGTATTCATCCGTGTGCTTCTTCTTCATTCATTCATTTGTTCATTAACCTCTCAATATTTCATTACCTCCTTAATTAGTCCAATAAATCAGCCGCCAAGCCTGCATTGGTATGTTGAGTGCTTTGAGGCCTGATCTCATCTATTCATAAAACTTTGCAAATTTGACCATGCTTGAGTCTTTTATATTTGCAGCTGTTTGTTTGTTACACCCTCAATACCATTGACTCTTTTTCACTTGCACTTATGAAAACTGGTGTGTGTAGATACATCTAAACGAAAGTATTTCCACCATGTCAAACAAAGTCACTGTAACCATTGCATACTGGAAGGACTTTGCATTTTCATCTGTTCATTCATTACACCCGCCCTCAATATCATGGATTCACCTACACTCATGAAAATTGAGTTCTAGATACATTTGGACAAAAGTAACTCAACAATATCAAAATTAAGTCAGTCCGAACTAACTTGCATTCAGTTTATGCCTTGTGTGTGCAACCAATTACCAAACCAGCTGTATTCATGATAATATGAGACTATTTATCCATTATACAAAATATCATTCATTTTCATGGTAAAACATTATCCTTTTGTAATATGAGTAATATATCCCTTGAAATTGCAACATCTTTTGTCCATAGTTGTGGAATGCCATCGGTAATGTAAGATAAAAGTGACACAATGGTCAAAACACACTGAAGTAAGATAAAAGTGACACAATGGTCAAAACATACTGAAGTAAGATAAAAGTGACACAATGATCAAAACATACTGAAGTAGTGGAGTATACAGTCACATACTAGTATGTTAATTGCAAAAAAGAATTCATTATGAAAAAAGTTAAAAAAGCAAATAAATAGGTACATAGTTGACTGAAGACAACATGCATATCACATATACATAAGGGAGACATATAGACATAAGGAAGTCGCCCTAATGATTGATAGATCATAAGTAGGAAGACATCATTTATGTGACATTTAACCTATACTTTTTGTTCAAAAATATATCTAATTCATTGGTAGCTTTTGTGTTCATTCCATTGTAAATAAAGATGAGAATAAGAACGCTTTGTTGATAAGATTCCATTGTAAAAAAGATGAGAATAAGAACGCTTTGTTGATAAGATTCCATTGTAAATAAAGATGAGAATAAGAACGCTTTGTTGATAAGATTCCATTGTAAATAAAGATGAGAATAAGAACGCTTTGTTGATAAAATAAAGATGAGAATAAGAACGCTTTGTTGATAAGATAAAGATGAGAATAAGAACGCTGTGTTGATAAGATTCCAAGTTATTGATTATATAAATATTGGCTTACTAATGATCGTATTTTTATAATGTCTCCCAAATGCAGGAACCAGTGTTAGATATACACGAATAAATAATATTATCATACAGGTTAGAGAATTTTAATTCGTACTCTACGGAGATTCGAACCCTTGATCCGTGGATTACGGCATCCATCACCTTGCCTGTAGCACCAACCCCTATACCGTCTCGATCATGCACGCATCACCAAAAATTGATGCTACAACGTAGGAGGCAAGCATTCTCCCCTATAATCCAGGGATAGTACTTTCCGCTTTGTTTGGTTTATATTTGTAAATTTCTCTCTCTCTCTCTCTTATTTTTCTCTCTCTCTCAATACATATATATAATGTGCGCGTGCGTGTGTGTGTGTATTCGTGTATGTGTGTGTGTAACCTTCCAGAGCTATCAGCTGTCGTAGAAAAATGAAACGCAAGAGCTTGAGCAAGATGCATCTCATTTTGAAATACAAATCTGGGAAAATGGTGATTTTTGACCTCTAGTTTGACCTTTTGTTGTAAGATGGACGTTCGCCAAATACAATTGCAACCAAAAATTAAAACCAGATTACACACAAAAAATCAGTTATTTTGTTGAATTGTTTTAACCTCATTCCAAATTGTAAATTGTTTGAAACACATTACAATTTTAAGAAAATTTGTGTGAGAATTATAAACGATTGGAAAAGGTTCCCTTGTTGTACACGCAATATGATTGATGTTAGAAAATATTACATGTACTAAACTTGGTGACAAGTTGATACTTGTGCAGTGTGGGGTCAAAGCTATGAAGAAAATATCAATGGCAAACATTATGCTTTCTTTTAGCAACTGGAATAGAATATGCAATGATGGAAACGACAACGAATAGACAGCCATATTGAAACAAAGACACAATATGTTTTATATAGAAAATGTTTAAAATAACTTATATACTAATCAACACAAAACGTTTCTGAACACAGAGCATGATTCTTAAACAAGAGGCCCATGCGGGCGCGAAATTGTTCTGCTGGCCAGTAATAGACTACAAGCAAAACAGCACACCAACTGGCCAAGTAATTCTGGTTGAAGGCCTTTGTCATCTGGTTTATATGGAAGCCAAACGATTGCAAGATAGTCTTCTGAAAGCTCTATCTTGCTAAAACATGGTAGAACATCATATTAAAAATATTGCAACAAAACTTTCTTCAAATCTGAACATACGTTTGGAATGAAATTTTAAAATTACCCTTTTTACCTGCTTACTGTCGAAGCAACAAAAACAACAGCAACAGCAGCAACAAATTAATAGTCAGGCCACCCAAAATATAGTTTTGGTAACATTTGTTCTCTGAAATATTCCTATAAAGTGTGATGAAAACTTCCCCAGTTGTTTTGGAGGAAGCATCATGAATACAGTTTATAACTGTTGCTACGGAAGTCACATGGTTGTTTGGGAAGCCACAACAATGAAACTTATGTAGATATATTCCTACAAAGTTTCATCAAAATCGACCAAGTAGCTAAGGATATCTAATAAATATATGTTTAACCTGTTTACTACGGAAACCACGCAGCCGCTAGGGAAGCAACAAAAATCAAAATTTTTGATCAGATGTGAAAAAAAAATCTTTCAAAGTTTGATCAAAATTGATCTAGTAGTTTCGGAGGAGATAACATAAGTATATTTATACCTGGCTGCTAGGGAAGCCACCAAAACACAACTTTGGTAGAATATATCCCAAGGTACGTCTATATTCAGTTTGATTAAAACTGCCTCGGCAGTTTTGAAGATGTAAAAGTGTTAATGAATACAAAATCGATGATGCACTGCAGACACGCTGCGATACCTAAAGCTCGCATGGCTTCCAGGAAGGTGAGCTAAAAATACAAATTACATATAGAACAGCAGGGTGAGTTTTTCAAAACATGCAGATAAAACGTCTAAGTTAATGGGGAAAAAATATTTTAAAAATAACACAAAAATTAAAAATGGAAAATTGTATATAATTGCGTGAAAATCTAACCAGATTATCTACATATGAATATCAAATATGTCTTTTTCATTTGTCTACCTGAAGTCGGTTTGCATAATTGTGCTAAACAAAAATGTTGTCCAAAACGTTCAGAAATATGTTTTAGTAAATATAAAATTGCGGAAATGTCCTCAAAATGAAAGGTCATTGACGTAAGAGCATAATGAAGTGTGTAATGTCATGGCTCTTATCGTGCTAAAATGGATTTTGGACATACATACAGACAGACACGCTGAAATACTTACGTGCAGCCGCCTCCTAGTATCGCAGTGGGATTATACACTGCATCAGAGTATGACAACAGAACGATGTGGGCACGTGGTACTTATATCAATAACGCCCTACATAGCTTTAAAAAATTATTCTTGCTCTAATTTGTAGGAAAAAAAGAACTTGAGCTTCACATCAGCGATCATTGTCATAATTATACACATATTGTTTTTCATGTGTTCTCCATTTTAGTTTATTAAACAGTTTTTCATCATTACTGAGAAGGTCTTGAGATGAATGTAATCCTTCTGAAACGGATTTAATTATCCAGACTGTGTGCTTCCATCCACAGGAGCTTGATGTCAGATAGTCTAGTCACAGAACAATTTTCAATGACATTTTCATCATCCTATATTTTTCATTTCGAATCATGCCATAGAATCCCAAATGACAATGAGGATACGAAAATCTAATGGAAAATTGTTGTATCAACTATCTAATATAAAGTTTCCGTGGGTGGAAGCCGCCATTCGCATCGCAAGAAGATTCTGAGTTTCCTTATCGGTGATGATTGCCTAATATACTCATTTTTTTTTCTTCATTTCTCCCGTAACCTTGCTGGTTGTAGGGGCGCCACTGATGACTTTGCGACAATCTCTCTCCATTTTGCCCTGTTCTCCACTGCTCTTTGGGACTTTGCAAAGTCCATGCCTGTCCACTCTTTGATATTGTCTTCCCATCTCTTCTTCTGTCTGCCTTGTTTTCTCTTTCCTCTTACTGTGCCCTGTAGGATTGTCTTTGACAGCCCAGTTGAGTGTGAGACCTGACCATACCATCTTAGTTTGCGTTTCTTTACTTTGGTGAGCAGATCTTCATAAGGTCCAATTGCACCTTGGATTTTAGTGCGCACCTCCGCATTAGAGACGTGGTCTAAGTATGAGATTTTCAGGATCCTTCGATAACATCTCATCTCTAAGGAATGGATTCTTCTCTCTAATTCTGCGGTTAGGGTCCATGTCTCACATGCATATAGGAATATGGACATGACGAGGGAGCGCATAAACTTGATCTTGGAACCAAGCGTGATGTTGCTGTCTTTCCAAATAGGCTTCAGCCTAGCCAGAGCAGCTGTTGTCTGCGCAATTCTGGAAAGAACCTCAGGTTTTGAACCTTCATCAGAGGCGATAGCACCTAGGTACTTGAAGCTTGTTACTGTGCTCAGCGTCTGTCCATTCACTCTTATTTCCTTTTGGATGCCACTCGGGTTGTTTGTCTGCCTAATACTAGCCACATGTTATGATGTCATGGAAACTTCCAGATAGTCTACGTACAGTATAGGGGATATTCCCATTATGCTCATGGCGCTCGTTCGAAAATTTCAATGAGAAATACGCAATTTGACATTTGTAACGAATTTCTTGAAAGATTTAAATGCTTTCAATCACAATTCATTATTAAAAAATGTTTTGTAATTACCGACCGAATACAGAATTTTTGCCATGCGTAAATAGAGAATCGGAACAGAAAAAGGTACGAAATCAATCCTGTCTGGCACACTGATTTCACAATGTATCAAGAGTTTTCCTCTGACCTTTCCCACTCTGTGTAGATCTTTAGATAGTTACGTTGGGCTGGGAGATCAGAGCGCATTCCCTACAGAAAAGTTGGAATTTGCCGAAACCACGCTGTAGCGGCATAAGGTGGCCTTCTACTACTTCCTAGTTAAGCGATCTAGCCCTACCTGCATGAAATCGACATTTTGTTTTCACAGACATAACAATAAAATATATTTCGTCTCTTTATTAGGCTGACACTCGAGCCAAAAACACAGTGCTTACTAGCTGGACCTCGTACTTGGCCATTTCTCATATTGCTTGCTCTCGTGATCCAAAATCTATTGGCCTACGTTTTCGTTTGACGTCAGAGGTCAAACGATTAAGTAGGTCAAGAGATTGGGCGATCATGTGACTAAGCAATGTTGCATCGCGGAGAATAATCCGTTCGTAAAAATAGTATTGATCGCATGCGTCTTGGTCCACACCCCAATGTTTTTATTTTTTCAAAAGCCAACACAATACAAAAATTTGTGGGGGTATGGCCCAGAACGAGTATATGGGTGAGTAACATTATGCTAGTCTAGGACTTTTCAAAACATATTTGGCTGATAGCAGGGCCATAGTAGCCTAGGATTATTTTTTTAAATTAATTGTATTGTCGTGTGGGGGTATTTATTTATTTTTTAAAAATATTTGTGGGTGGCACAGGACTCACCCGATCAATACTACTCGTATATACTGGAGAAATCTGTTCATATATTGCCTTATTAAAGTTACAAATTGTGTTCGAATAGTTATATCTAAAAAGATCAATATTCTTCTTATCGATTTCTGGCAGGTAGGATTCAATACATGGTCCCTTAATTATGGAAGCCCCTGCAAAAAAGCTGCTACTCTATGCCTCTAGCGCGCGGTTTGGGCGAATTCCAACTTTTCAATGCGCCCTGACCTTCCACCCCAACATAACTATCAAAATATGTAACACGGGTGGGAAAGTTTAAAGAAAATCAAACTGCGTGAACATTCCGTAATCAATCGAAACATTTCGGGCTCTTGTCATCGCAGTAACATTTAAATGGCATGTATGCTTATCCAATCCACGAATTTAAGTACCGACAAGACAAGAATGTGATATTTTGAAAAACCTCGAAAATTGATATCCATGAAAATAAATGAATTCTCAGTGTGTATTACTGCTAGGGATATACCAGGTTTCTCGTGATTAAGGTATCCTCTTACATACAGTTAATAACAGTTTGTTTGCTCTTCTGGGTTTTAACGGCACTTTTAACACATTATTGGCTATATCATGCCGAGGAAATGGGAGCTAAGTGCCTTTCCCAAGGACACACATTGAAACAGCTGACTAGGGCTGATATGGACGGGTATCGAATCCGCAACCCTTGGATTACGAGTCTGACGCTCGACCTAGATACCCCGGCGCCAAGTTAGTAACAGATATGAAGTGAACAGCGGCATTTTATTTCTCCCTGATTATAACTAAAATATATTTTCAACTACAAAATCCATGATTACTAATAGCTTTGATCACTTCTAATAATAAATGTATTTTTATTGTTGCTGTTGTTGTTTTAAGAGAAACCAAGTATTTCCTCGTAGTTATAACTTACATGATTATGCAAATTAGGACCAAAATATTTTCGTAATCTATTTGCACTTTAATGTGACAAAAGTTATTAAATGAGCATGATGAAATAGTTAGGGAAACTTTTGCTGTTTGTGCAAATTGCAGAATTATGGACCACAGATATAAGTTTCATTACATACTTCAGTGATTTTAACCATAAAAAGAACATAGCCCTTAATTCCGAATTAATGAGTCTGGACTGTCATGATGTTCCAACGATAATATGATCCTGGTAGCTCTGTTTAATGGTCCAATAAATAATTAAATTTGAATTATTTATACAGCATGGCATTACATCATTGCAGGATTCCAGCATGGCTATTATTTCAAACAATCTGATGATTCCAAAAAGCGGATCATAAAAACAAACAGTTCTTTTCAACTCAAGATCTAAAATGGAATGGAAATAATTCGTATTTCCAGGTCTTATATACAAATTGCAAATGGCACATTTCACAACAGGAAACGTGTCATATTATGACCCAAAATGCGTCTATTTCATGGAATTTCACTGAAGAATGATCAACAGCTCTGACCTTGAACAAAAGGTCAGTAAACATGTTGTTATTTGATTAATAGTACAACTAAACCCAACATAAATATGACTCACTATTTGACACAACTTTAAAGTAGAGTCATATGCCAAAAGTTTAAGCACACTATAGATTACATATACATCATGCGCCAGCAGACTAGTGTGTGTGGTGTTTGTTGTATTTATGATTTCAAGTAAACATCCATGTTTTCTAGAACAACAACTTGCTATCCTATACTTTTTCTTAATTATATGTTGACATTACAGTCTGTGGAGAGAACAACTATGCAAACTGTAAGTCCACGGTGGACAGTCTGTACACATGCGTCAGAAGTTAGCACAGAAGTTCAACAGCCACTGGACTGATAAGTTAAGTGGTAGATTCTGACAAGGACAATATACTACTATAAAAGGGGACTGAAACCTGCACACAGCTGTCATCTGTTACCTTTTGGTATGCAAATTAAAATCCAGGCGGTCAGTTGTGCAGTAAGGGGCCATGTTTTGAGGGTCACTTGGGCAACCTCATTGCATAAGTTGCGTCATACCAAAAGCGAATGCATGTGACAAGAGTTAGGTTACATATACCTTGCGACAATTTCTGTTGGAGAGAAAATCCAATTTCACGACAGAGGGGTTTTCCTGAATGTTAGAAATCCAATTACATTCAACAATGACAAGACATAGAAACCCCACATACAGCTATCCCACACATGCTCAAAATGAAATAATATTCCTGCTTCTAAATGATTACCTGGCCTACTTCTCCTTACCATTATTTTTTTTCGTTAAGTTTGTTTCATTCCAAACGAAACAATGAACTGAATGTATGCCTTCAAGCTTTTTGGAAAGCTAATACTTGTTCATCCTGTTTATGATTTGAGCACACATCAATGATCTGGTCTACATTGTTGATCCAACTTAGGAATGAAGCGAACAACAAAGGTCTGAGTCTACATTGTTCATCCTCTGGGTCTACATTGTTTATTCTCTGGGTCTACATTGTTTATCCTCTGGGTCTACAGTGTTCATTCTATGGGTCTACATTGTTTATCCTCTGGGTCTACATTGTTTATCCTCTGGGTCTACAGTGTTCATTCTGTGGGTCTACATTGTTTATCCTCTGGGTCTACAGTGTTCATTCTGTGGGTCTACATTGTTTATCCTCTGGGTCTACAGTGTTCATTCTGTGGGTCTACATTGTTTATCCTCTGGGTCTACATTGTTTATCCTCTGGGTCTACATTGTTTATTCTCTGGGTCTACATTGTTTATCCTCTGGGTCTACAGTGTTCATTCTGTGGGTCTACATTGTTTATCCTCAGGATCAACAGTGTTCATTCTGTGGGTCTACATTGTTTATCCTCAAGGTCTACAGTGCTCATCCAGAAAATATCTACCATTTAGACAGTGAGCCGCGGTAGCTCAGTTTGTAGAGTCAGACTCGTAATGCAAGTGTTGCATTTCGACACTCGCCCGGGCAAGCCCAGGTCGTCTGCCTCGCTGTTTCCTTGAGAAAGGCACTAGGCTCCCATTTCCTCGGCATTATATAGCCAATAACGTATTAAAAAACTAACAACAAATCAAACTATTGGAACATAACACATACTAATGTATTGTCTCATATTATCACTTACACAAATTTGATGCTAAACATTTTAAAGATTATAATTTTTGCCACCATGCCTCGATTATCACGCCTTTCCTTTGCATGACGTTATGGCGTCATTTGTGACGCCGTAAAGTTTGACGTGACGTGATTAAGTTTTCCAAACTCATCGGAACAGGTACTTAATGAACAAAATATACAACAAAATACAACCTTTTTCAAGTTACTATGGAAATGATTTTGTTGTCTATAGAGAGAATCTTAATCCATTTTTGGGATGTTTTGGGCCTTTCTCAGAATTATAAGAATAAGTTATTCACCAGAATATTTTAGGCACATCTGTATGGTTTAATACTGGCATTAATATAGAAGGTAAGAGTGTTTTAAACAAAATATGGTTCATAAAGGAATTATTTTAATGTTAATCATTTCATTAATGAAGATGGTTCTTGGATATGATTCGACAACTTTAAAAGTAGTTTCTCCCTTAGAATTAACTTCTTAGATTTTGAATTCATACAAACGGCTATGAAATCTTATAAAAATATAATTCTTTTTCCATTTTTTTGCGATTGTAGTTTATGACAACCTTTTATAAATGTTTTGGCACACACTATTGGAAAATAGAAAAAGGATGTAACGGATTTTATTTAAAATTAATTAAAAATGACGAAAAACCAACTTCTATAAAGAAATGGAATGCTCAGTTTACTAATATAGAGGATACAAATTGGCATCCATTTTTCTGTTTTCTTTTTAAATTTTTTATATTGAACCACAAAGTACCTAAAACTTAAATTAAGGGATGCAGTTGAAGATTTTAATCAGCACCTTTACTAACAATACTTTACTTTTAAAAAAATCAAAATTGTTACAAATGTTCTTTGTTCTCTGTGTATGTTGCATGCTTCTGGGATTGCCACATATCACAGACATTTCTAAATGACATGTTACAATGTGACTGCAGTCACATCAACAACATAGTTTATGAGGAAAAACATATTTAATATGCGGACTCAAAAAGAAAACTCAGGCTGATGATGAAGTGAAGCTTGTCATTTTGTAAACAAAGCAATTTATTTATTAATGTAGATATACTAAAGACAAACCTAATTTGTCATATTTTTAAAAAGCTATTTAAATTTCACTTCTATGTCGAAAGGTACAATGCATACAGAAATTGGGACAGGTAAATGGTTTTTATATAAACAATTGATTCAGTAATCTTATGTTCACACAGTTTGTTGGCGTGTGAAGAAAAAACATGTTAATTTTCATTGGACAGAGCTATTTATTCTTTTCCTTTCACCTTATATGACACATGATATTTTCCATGTATTTTATGTACCTGTTACCTTGATCAGATTTAGAGACAATTTTATCATATTTGAATCTTCATGAATAAGAAGTATGTGTGCTACTTTTGAACACATATTCATGCCCGAATATGTTTCTCCTTTCTATCTCTATTTCTTTCTTTCTCACATTTCCTTTTGATTAACAATTAGAGCCCAGAAAATGCTGTAAATATAATATATTAAAAGTAATCTGCACTTATGATAAAATATATATAAACGTATGTAGATATACATGATTAATTAAAAGAAATTGGACGCTTCTATATGAATCTAACTACTAGAGCCAAGTAAGTAGCAAATATCGCAATATTAGTATGGTTTTATATCTACTAGATCATTATGACACATCAGATAATGTTACTTTCAAATTGTATATTGATCAACCACCTTGTATGAGTATATGTACACGATGATCCCAAGGCCCCCAACCTTATTACCGTCATGATTATAGGGCCAATGTATAGATAATATGTAATAATGGGATCTGCGTGAAGGAAATTTAGGAGGGCTGTGTAGTATGGTAGATGAGGAGAAGATACATAATTCCATTAAAGAAACTGTCATGATATTCTACTGCTTATTGTAAGGTAATAGTAATAACTGAGCGAAACAATTACCTGAATAGGACAGTATTCCAGTATAGTCCAATGACTATTCCGTCAAAATAGGACAGTATTCCAGTATAGTCCAATGACTATTCCGTCAAAATAGGACAGTATTCCAGTATAGTCCAATGACTATTCCGTCAAAATAGGACAGTATTCCAGTATAGTCCAATGACTATTCCGTCAAAATAGGACAGTATTCCAGTATAGTCCAATGACTATTCCGTCAAAATAGGACAGTATTCCAGTATAGTCCAATGACTATTCCGTCAAAATAGGACAGTATTCCAGTATAGTCCAATGACTGTTACGTCGCAATCTAAACTAGGCTTTAAGTAACTCCAGTGTCATATTAAATCTTCCTCTATCAAGTCAATGTCTATACAATGACACACACGCATACAGAGCAGAATACCGGTAACTGACTTTCAAGAAGAAACACAAGCCTAGATGCCTGTATTTAGAGCAGTGAATGTGCAATATAGTAACGTCCTTTTCACTGAATCAATATAAACAGTAATGAAAATTATTATCTGTTTTTCAGACAAGTCTTGAAGCAAAATCCAGTGTTGAACATGGGTTCAACTATCAAGGGAAATTGTCAAATTACTTTGTCTCTTTGTAATGATTAAGATTGGAGTCTTTTGTACAGTTTCGTATGACAGAGGCAGTTCTCTAGACTGGTGAATCCCCCCTGGGTTTTCCCTACATACAGGACTGAAAATAAAACTTATAAGAGTTCCAAAAAGTGATGAAACTTAAATTCCATTTAATTTTGTAAATAGTATTAACACATAAAAGCTATAAAGTTACTTTATCTACTACCTTAATACTGCATTGTTAAAAAATGTTTCGATAGGGGGAAATATAATAAAACTCCTGGTCAAATTAAATATTTAACTAATTTCAGCAAATTGTTTATAATATTAACCGCTTTTGAAAATCAAATAAAATGTTTCATTCTTGTGAAGATCAAATCAATAAAATGTTTCAATTCTGATACGACTACCATCATGGTATGATGTTGTCTGTCCGTCCGTCCTCTTCTTCCCTATTTCGTTTGAGCACAATAACTCGAGTTCTCTGCCATCAACCGTTACCAAACTCTAAAAATAGCTTCCATTTGGGGTAAAGGAGAATGACTATCGATTTGGGATCAAAAGGTCAAAGATCAAGTCATTTTGACTGAAAGAAGAAAATGGTTTCCGCATAGTAACTTTAGTTCTATATCACAGACCTGTACCAAACTTTGTGGATGACTTGCACTTAGGGTAAGGTAGAAGACTTTTGATTTTGGGGTCAAAAAGTCAAAGGGCAAGGTCAGTGCGGCTGAAAAATGGTGTCTGCACATAATTTTAAGTTTGTGACCCCGTACCTTCACCAAAGTGTGTGGATGGCTTATGTTATAGGTTGCGTAATAGAGGTGACCTTTAAGGCAGTTTTGACTGTAATTTGACGGCATGCCCAGTAGCAAAAGAAATTACAGAATCTAATATTGAATTGTTCATGAGGTAATTCTACTGCATGTACCACCAATATCATCCATGTCTTGAGTTCACCATCAAATGCGAAATAAGACCTTAATTGCTAGTCGTAGCCTTGAGGTCTGATATCTTATTTGCACACTGAAAGATACTCCAATCTGCCTTGGGAAAATACATTTTGTATTAAGTTGCAGTGCTCAAGCTGGGAATTTGATTTTCTATATAGACGGAAGCAGGAGAGTCACGCATGTTTTCACGAACATATTTAATTTATGATTATTGCTGAAAAATGGGTGTATGGGAGGGAGTCTTCCTGCAACAGAGAGCAGAGAGGCATTTACATTGGGATGTATCTTATTTACCTTCACAAAACTAATAACAACTAATTCACAAAATCTCCAATATTCATTCCATTTAGAGAACCGCAAAATGTTGGCAACAAAAGATACGTTATACAGCAGTGTTTGCCAATATTTGAGTTATATAATGCCAATATTTGAGTTATATAATGCCAAAGACATGAGCCTGAGTTATTTCCTTCTCATTAAAGTTCCCTGCCTTTTTACACCAGCTTTGGATTACTTCTATAATTCCTGTCCAGTTTCATCAGCTGTGGCACACGGCAGCCTGGTGCCCAACTAATAGAATAAATTAGACCAATTGTAGTTGTGTACACATGGAACCAGACTAATCCCTTAAACATGAATAGCAAGGCAATCTTGATTGACAGTATTGCACCATATTATGACACGAAAGAGTATTATTCTCATACATTTGTTCAGTAAAGGTTAACTAATCTATTTAGGTTAATTGTACTTAATCCAGTTCAAATCAATCGAGATCAGATTTTAAAATCGTAATGCTTCAGACGCTTTTTTCTGAAGTGATACTCCAATTAGAATTTCTAGAATGAAAACAGATGCTCTAATATACTTGACTGGAAATGCATATAGGAGGCTACAAATGTTTTCTATTGATGCTGACACGCAACACCAACCAATGTATTACCCTTAAGGCCTATCCAACTGCAAATCGGATAGACTCTGATCTACTGCTACACAAGCGTCGGCAGATCATGGTCTATCCTGTTCACGTGAAATCATTACGTATAATGGACAGAGTAGACACTGAGCTGCCAGCACATTATGTGACCGCGGATATTTATGTCTGCTGATTTCAGTTGGAAGTGCGTGGTACATAAGCAAAAACCGTGTCTCACTTTCGATTTACGCTTGATTAAGATGTACATGCAAATGCACAAAACACTAATTCTGGTCTAACTGTAATAACAGATTGAAAGCACAGTTTACAGAATGGGTTAAACAAGACGGGGAAAAAGTACTGAATTAAGCACTAACAACATAAAATGTGTTGATGGATCAGGGTCTGTGTGTATTTAAGTACAGTCTTGTCTCATTAATCTGATCGTTCAATGTGTTGACAGATCAAGGTATGTGTTTATTTTAAGTACAGTCTTCTCTCATTATTCTGATCATTAAATGGGTCACACTCATGTCTCATTAATCTGATCATACCATTAAAAATGATTATTAAATAAATGGTGGACTTGCACAAAGTCGTCTTTGAAATATTTTACCAAACTTTCTATTCAATTCATCCAGTGGCGTAACTTCAAATTGTAACAACCCCCCACCCCCAAAGCAAACATTTAGAGTGCGCCCCCATCAGATTAATGTAAAGTGTGATTTTGGGCCCCCTTCTTGCGCCCCCCCCCCCTCCCGCATTGCGGGACTGCGGGGCGGTAGTTACGTCTCTGAATTCATCTTGTCTCCTTTAACTATCTCAAAATGCCTTTACCAGCTGTTATGAAAGAGGCATGTGTAAGAGACAAAAGAAATATTGTAATAGAAAATCAGGGAATAAAACATATTTGCTGAAAAGGGGAATTCTTGCAAGTCTAAGTGAATTAATTTGACTTTACTTAGCAGCCATTATATTAATGTAAATGTAAGGTATAGTGGAACTGGATTGAAGAAACTGTGCTGTAACTGCCTCAGTTAGAGGAAATGAAGATGGTTCCTACCAACCAATCATATAGGAGGACTATGCCAAACTAACTTATTAGGAAAGAAACAAACAAAGAAAGAGAGAAAGAAAGAGAGAGAGAGAGAGAGAGAGAGAGAGAGAGAGAGAGAGAGAGAGAGAGAGAGAGAGAGAGAGAGAGAGACGGAGAATGACGTAATAAAAATGAAAGGAGATAAACTGGAAGAAGATGCTTCATTTCATATAATATAGCTGCCATTCATAATGAAAAGAGGAATTTCCCAATTAAATCTATTGATGTCACAATATAATGCAAGGAAAAAAAACAAAAGATAATACTTCTGCACAGAAATTGGATTCCAAATTTTGCAGTGAAAAAAAAAAAAAAACAGTTTTATCCAGTTGACAAGAACAACTCATGACAAATGGAGGGAACTCAATCTAAATTAAAACTAATTTCTAATTCTCAAGAAAGCAGATGTAACTCCTATTGTAATAGGCTGTATCCCTGTTTGCTGAACTGCTAACACACTTTTATGAAAGAAGTGAGTCTTTATTAAATTGAACATGGAATTAAACTGTATTGATTCCATGTCTAAGTGTATGACAAGTTCTAAACTGTATTGATTCCATGTCTAAGTGTATGACAAGTTCTAAACTGTATTGATTCCATGTCTAAGTGTATGACAAGTTCTAAACTGTATTGATTCCATGTCTAAGTGTATGACAAGTTCTAAACTGTATTGATTCAATGTCTAAGTGTATGACAAGTTCTAAACTGTATTGATTCCATGTCTAAGTGTATGACAAGTTCTAAACTGTATTTATTCCATGTCTAAGTGTATGACAAGTTCTAATAAGGTTTTTACGCATAAACACGAATCCCCTAGCCAACAGGATCACTTTTGGAGTAACTGACAATTTACAGATTTGTATGAATGACTGATGACAAGGCAATGAGAGTTAAAAGCCTTGCAAAGAATAATATAGAAAAAAAACAAGCAAGAAACGCAACAGAAGCAACAATCAACACAACAACAACAGCAAACAAAACAATATGATGAACAAAATAAAAAATCACAGCAAGGAATAGAAAAAAACAAAATCAGAGAGACAAAACTGAAAATGGCACACATCCAACTCAATAATAATAATAATAATAATAATAATAATAATAATAACAACATATATAGTCTGACTGAAAACAAATTAAGTACAGCCACTGATGTGGCTAGGAACAGCCGTCAAAGATGGATGGAACCTTTCCTTACCGCAGCATGTCGGAAAACATTTGCTCATTAAACAAAAGCAAACAATAAGAAAGTGCATACACATGAAACTCACCAAATTTTCTTTATAAATATCAAATCTATAATCACCAAATATATCAACCGGTCCAACCCCCACCATCACATTCTGGAAAAACCCCACTCTTAAGAAGAGGCGAACAAGTCCACTCATACAACAACAAACAAAAGTAACATCTAATAAAACCAGAATAACCAGCCTAACCCAAAAAGGTAACAATATTGGAAAGAGAAAAATAACAGGGGGTTATAGTCCTTGAGTATGAGATGAGGACGATGAGAGGCTTGCATAAGAAGCTCAGAAAATAAGGACATAACGAAACCATCTACAAGACACAAACAGATACAAATATTAACAAACTGCAAGTCAAAAACACACATCATACATACATTCGGTACAAGAAGCAACATTTTTTTTCTCTGTACAATACGACAATAATTTCCGCCTCCCGTAAAAATATTGTTCTGTGCTATGTACACAGATGTTCTTGTTTAAGAAAAGTCGTTCTGTGTTATGTACACAGATGTGTTTTTTGTGGGTTTTTTTTCCTCCTCGTAATGAGCGTATAATGAGCGTATAACCCGGATCAGTTTTTATCTTGACTGGTGCTCATTGCGAAAAACAAACAATATATTATGTGTTTATTGTGTTTTCTTCAACGAGAGTGTGCAGGGACCATCATGTGTGTTTTGTCCTGACTAGCGCTCGGTACAAGAATATGAACAACCTCTGGCATCAAACTTTGAACTTACATACATTTTTCCTTTTTGCTATATATTGATAAAAAACAACTTATAACAGATTTGATCTAAGGAAAGACCAGTCCTGACATATACACATGCCAAAGGGGAAAATGCGCTTTTTACAATAAATGTTACACAGAAATTACATACATGAAAAGGACAAAATATATCGATCCATGGCAAGGATCACTTCAAGCCTTCCAAATGGAGGAGGAAACCAGCCATAAGGTGTAATGCTTGAGGAAGGAAGTACCAGTCTGTTTTGAATACAATTTAGGCTCAGGGACGGAACGAATGGAAACCTGGCAACGGGAATCTAAACAAGTACGTTCTGATGAAAAAGAAAAGAAGAACCCCAGTTCAAAATTCTGTTTAATTTTTTAAGTAAAAAAAACAACAAAAAACAAAAAAAAAAACATATAAAAGGCTTATTACTTTAGAACATTTGGGTTCATCAGAGCTGGAGGTGTCCACACACAAAATTACGCAGGAGTACTGGGTTCGATTTCCAAGGGTGTGGGTGAAAAACAGTTTAAGATATTGTGCTAGTTGCGAACAAATAAACGTCACTCAAGCATTTAAATTGGGTCAAAATGACCTATTTTTGGCATGGCTGAGTTACTTTTCCTAAAGTGCATATACATACCAAGTTTCATTAGTGTAGCTGAAATAGGTTCAAAGACAAAAGGGCATAACGAATCAATAGCTGAAGATACAAAAGTCAATCACGCATGAAATCTGGATTAACGTGAAAATATTTGGCTACGGTTGACTTACTCTCGCTAAAGTGTATCCACAATATGGCCGAGTTACTCTTGTTGAGATGCATCCACATACCAAGTTTCCTTAGTGTAGATGAAATAGGGTCCAAAATATTTAAAGCGTAACAGTTAATTAGCTGAAAATATAAAAAATCATTTAAGCGTACAAACAAGGTCATAGTGACCAAATTTTGGTATAGCTGAGTTACTCTTCCAGAGATGCGTCTACATACATATGTTTATGAGTATAGGTCAAATAGGGTCCAATATATTGAGTGCACCACAAACAAGCAGACGGACAAACATACGTACGAATAAACACATGAACGAACGAGCAAAACGCTAGATCCCGTCTCAACTTCGTTGGCGAATCGATAACAAGTGATTTGAAATACTTCAAGCATCCCATATGATAGAACCACGGGAAGTCCGTGTGCACCTGAAGAACCTCAAGCGGTCCGGTCAACCTTTCAAGGATGGCTACTCATTCCTTATAGATGTCAGCTCTGGGATTTAACCCACTGACTGCAGATGTATAAAACAAACGTGTTAACACGGTGCTATCCAGGTCCCAATATTTGACATCAGATGGCCTTGAAACAACAGTTGCAATCGTCCAAAGACTGGTTTGGTGGTGTTTAAAGGCACATCAACATATGTAAGAAGGCAATTGGAGTAAAGTGACTTGCCAAGAGACACATCATGGCAGCCTACCAGGACTGGTCTGGGCTGGATTCGAATCCCCATCATTTTGGTCGCGAGCCCTGCGTGCTAACCAATGAGTCAGTGCATCTCTCACACATCCAAAGAACATAGACGAAACCATCAACCGTTGGAAGGCTGGCCATGCCTGAGTCAGCTCTGGGATTTACCGTCTATACTAGCGTACAGGCCGAGTCCAAATGCAAACAACATATACCCTGATCTGCCGTCGCATAATGGGCCGGCAGATCAGGGTCTGTGTTGTTTGTTCCTCTGATTAGTCCTTACAAACTGCATAGACCCAGATCTGCCGGCGCATTATGCGACGGCAGATCTGGGTCTATGCAGTTTGCAGTTGGTATCGGGCTATACGCGAGTATAAAAGTTAACCCAAGATTACACCGATACAATATAAGTGTAGTAATCATTATCCTATCCACAGGCCTAATATGCCTAAGCACCGGTCTGTCAGATCCAGGAAAATATTCTTTGAGATCTGAGTTAATTCCGTCCATTTTTTTTTTCTTCTCACTTTTCAAGTTCTTTCTATGCATTGATCCAAAATGTCAAGAAGCTGTTATTTATGTTCTTTGTGTTACAAGAGAAGACTAATTTCAAGACTGCGTGATTTATTCAATTTTAATGGGCAGCTTTATCAACGTTTCATAATCTACTGCTTTCTACAACATTACTTTAAGTGCAGACTGTTACAAAAATCCTGAAAAGCAATGTCAATTGTGTTTTAACTTAGATTTGAAAATTTGAAGCCATTTTATTTAGCAGAAAAAATATTTTAAAAAATGAAGAGGAATAATTAAGGCCAAGGATTTGTTTCTGTGTGAAATAGAACTAACAGACCGATACTGAGATTTTATATCTCTCTGTGAAATAATCACATTTATGACATACAGGCTCCAATATACCATTAAGTCTGTAATGTTTGCATCTACTAAGATTCTATACACATAACGTATTAAAGGCCTTATCGAACTGTTGCCAGTACTTACATATCCTACAGGTAATACTTTCATTCCCGATTGAATATTATTAAGCATGCCATTTTGCATTTAAATAAATCCAGGTTAAATAGCTATGCTAACGCCTTCTATTCAGATTTTAAAGCCGATTTACCCCCCCCCCCCACAAACAAACAAAAGCAAATAAACAAACAAGCAACAACAAACCCCCCCCCCAAAAAAAAAAAACAAAAAACAAACAAAAACCCCACCAAACAAACAAACAAAAGCAAAACTAACTACTGTTGACATCAAAACATAGTTAAATATTAATTTGTGAAATTGTTAAATTAATGGCAACTCCAGTATACTAAAACTAGTCTCATGCAAAAAATAGTGTAGATAAAGCCAACAGCTGTATTGAAGATTTTGACTTGGGCTTAATTTCAAATGAATCATTCCCACGTAATTAGTCATATTAAAGGGACTCCTTCACAAATAAGGGACCAACAGTGATACAAATATTTGTCAAGACAATGCACTTTTATTTGTGGGGTACCAAGTTTTGCTGTTTTAAGGTTTCTACAAACCAAGAAATCAAACATCCAAATAACCATATTATCCTCTAGTGAGGACTATAGGATCGCTACCCCATCAGAGACACATCCTCTAGTGAGGACTATAGGATCGCTACCCCATCAGAGACACATCCTCTAGTGAGGACTATAGGATCGCTACCCCATCAGAGACACATCCTCTAGTGAGGACAATAGGATCGCTACCCCATCAGAGACACATCCTCTAGTGAGGACTATAGGATCGCTACCCCATCAGAGACACATCCTCTAGTGAGGACTATAGGATCGCTACCCCATCAGAGACACTTCCTCTAGTGAGGACTTTAGGATCGCTACCCCATCAGAGGCACATCCTCTAGTAAGAACTATATGACTGCAACTCATGAGAGACACATCCATAAATTTTATTATCAACAAATATGTCATTTTTTGGGGTGGAAAACTACAAACGTTGGTATCGAATTTACAATTATGCATATCATCATATTAACGTATTGCTAAATTACAATAAAAATTCAGTTGATTTAACTTTATAAAACGAGGAAAATAAAAACAGTGTCTTGTGGTATTTATTGCAAAATATTGCTTTTGACACGACAAATGTGTTTTCTATCATAGTCAAGCATTTATTAAATTAGGAGAAGCATGTCTTAAGTGCATGTGTGTGATGCCAAATGTGAAAGAGTTCCTTTAGAGTGATGGTCAGATTTTCCAAGTCTGGAAAATGAGATCGGACTGTAAATGCTAATCCATATTTATTACATATTTTGTACAAATTTCATGTGAGTAAATATATTAAATGTAGTTGATAAATATACTACCTAATCTTCACAAAGATCATTTCAGTAAGTAGAATATGCAGTGGCGGTGCGAGGGTTCGAGGCGCCCGGGGGCAATGTTGTCTAGTGGCGTCCCTACCGAGTCGCCCGTGGGTAATGTTCTTTAGTGGTCCTCCAACTTTGCCACAGATAACAGTTTTAATGTCAGTTGCCAACCTCCATCCTCCCCTCTCCCCACCCCCGCCTAATTCCCCCATCTAAATATAAGTTGTGTGAAGAATTACCCCCGTTACACAAAGGTGAGTTGAAATACTACGAAAATTTAAAGCTGCAAAAAAAAGAGCTCCTGACAGCGCCTCGGGGGAAATAGCCCCCCCCCCCTCCCCCTCGCGCCGCCACTGAGAATATGTAAGTTAGGATCTCGAATCAGTATTTTTAAGACAATAAGTTAACATGACCTAGTGCTTGTTTTAGCCGCTCTTTGTAACTAAGTTTTTTTTTTTTTTTTTTTTTTTTTTTTTTTAAACCAATTAATTTCAGACTGTTGATTTACAAAAAGGAGATGATTCCAAGGAAACAGTCAAATCCCAAAGAAAGAAAATGCACAGATTTCAACCATAATAGTAGATCGAATACTTGAATGATGGTAATGAAGGAATCTATCTTTCTTATCTTTATTTAACGTGGTTTTTCATTTTCACCAAAAATGAATGGTTGAACCTTGTTTTGAAATGAAAAATAGACGTAACAAACCGAGCTGAGCCACGGTACCTTGCGCAAGGATAATTGACATAAAATAGCTTGTCAAAATTGATAGATAGGGGTTAAAGAACCGCTATGAAGGGTACTGCATTGACACATGTACAGTCTATGGATAATACAGTCCATAGAAGAGTTGTACTATATATTTCATCCTAAAAATCGGTTCCTTAACCCAAATGACACTTGGTCTATAGAATCAGTCCATTTCAAAAATCAAAAACAGTAATAACCACAACTACCGAATGGAAATCAAATAAAGAACAAATTGGAGTAGTTACTGGTTAGCAAATTACTACAGGAAAATCTAATAAATGAATCACTAGACGGGAAATAAATGAGAATCGACAGAAAAAAACAATTAGCTAAGGCATTTTTAATGCAAGCTATATTGATTCTATCTTAAGACAGCGATTTAATTTCATACACAGTAGCCCTACATTTTGTGGCAGATAACCATTTTTAATTTGCCTAAAGGGAACTTCAGTTTTGAGTATTACTTCATATTCTGCAATTTTTCAAACAGGTTTTATTAATGTTTCAGGAATACACATATGTTTGAGGTTTAAAAAAAAATAGAAATTTCTGTTGTACATAAACTTTGCAAAATTTTAATAAGAATACATTCTATGTATCAAAACGTATAGGGCAACAATGATCATTTTAGATGGTATGAAAAATTACCCTTATAACAGTAATTATCTAATGGTTATGGGTAGATATGTGCTCACAAAGGCAAATGAACAAACTCCAAAAAGCAATGCTGACATTAGCATCCATGGCATTAAAAAAATAATTAAAAAATACAAACAATGTAGGTGATGTATTGCATGCTTATAAACCAATCACTGATGTCATTTTGCTCTATGTATCTAGGCATTGGTAAAGAATAACATATTTCATATGAGCATTGCATAGAGAGTTGGTGGTGAAATATGGCTTTTGCAATAACAGATAGAGCTTGATTTTACTACAGAGTTTGCACCTGCTTTCTCAGTTTCCTTTCAACATAAACAACTAAAGCAGGGTGTGGATTATGTGGTTCTCTTGATCCTTAGCATCTCAAAGCTCAAGTGGCTGAATCACGGGTCGCTTTATTAAAAAAAAAAAACATCTGTGGCGTAGCAACCGCTCAAGAAATGCCTGCGGGTCACACCCGGATGGGACCCAAAACTCCCAACCAACAACTCTTTTTTAATGGGAAGGGGCCTCAGAATTAGACCCTAAGATTCGTGAATGAGGGTCCCGATAAAAACAAGTCATTGATACAAGCTTTCTGCTGTTAAGTGAAAATCCGTGTTAGAGATATTGTTCTACCCAATGAAAATCCGTGTTAGAGGTATTGTTCTACCCAATGAAAATCCGTGTTAGAGGTATTGTTCTACCCAATGAGCAAACATTAGAAGCTTCAAATCGGTTTGGTGCCTGTCAGCGCCATTGAACATATTTTGTCCAACCTATCATGAGTTTGTCTCCTTTTTTATAAATTTAAGAGGACACTTTTTAACTATGATATCCGTTCATAATGACAGTTTTTCTTTTTTGACGATTGGTTCCCTGATAGTATGGGCTAATCTCGTAATGTTCATTTTTAATGCGATTTTTAAAATATCTTTGGCGTGAATGTATTGACCACAAGTGTATATATCACACATCAATAGATCCCCAGTATAGACTCCATACGTCAATAGATCCCAGTATATATCATCACACATCGATATATCACCATATCTACATCACACATCGATTGATCACCAGTATATACATTACACATCGATAGATCAACAGTATATACATCACATCGTTATGAATAACAAAGTGGTACTTTGGGGAGATATTACAGATTTGGTGCCAAATATAATGTGCACCGATATTAAAGTTCTTTTCTGTCACAAAATGATAATTTCCACTGATGTAGCAGACCTGTTTGTTGAGAAGCTGTTGCTACAGTTACTTTGAAAACTGTTGGGTACTTTGAAACTGTTGGGTACCAGCATAACATTGGTTATAGTCTACTATTGTTTTCATCATGCGTAGATTGAAGAATCAGCTTGTGAAGATCAGTGTTTATTCGGCAATTGCTGAAAGACTGCTCTTAGTACACGAAAATCAATTAGCAGGATAGACCATTGCAAAGTCACGTTTACAACTGGTTTGTTTGTGGTCTGGTAGAGGTAATACTACATATTCTATATTATTTGTTTTTATCTGGTTGGTATTGCTCGGATTGCGCTCTCTGGCGTAAGGATTCTTGGTTAGGCCGCAGAAGGACCGAATGTCTAGATGGTTCGGTTTGGATAACCGCGAGCGTGCGAGGGCCTGTTTTAGAAACACTTTCATGAGTGACATATAGCTTCATGACTGTTGATCGTGCTGATACTGGTAGGAAATTAGAGTCTTGTGAATAATTTGATCGTTAATTGATTAGACGAAAATTATTCGTGGTATTAGCGCGTTTAAGAACCCTTCAGTTGACAACGACTGCTGTCTTGAGGTTCTTGGAAATAGGCGAAACATCAACCTCAAGCCAGCCTCACGCAGGTGCTGTTTGATTGACTCAGTACCGAGTTGCTGCAAGACCCCTGGCGTGTTACAAGAAAAATATATGTCTGGTGTCAGTGGTGGGATATTGGATAGCTTACAGATATTTATTTTTCAATTTTTTTGTTTTTGTTTTTGTTTTAAGCTAAAGTCAGTGCATTCTATATGGCGACTGAAGGGAAATTGAGTGCTGGTAATTGGAGTTCTATAGTGGTAAAATATGACCAAATACATGTATTTTGAAAACAAGCAAGACTAGTCACATGATCGTTCCGGATTATCCGAATTCCATTAAAAAAAAATTCAGAAAAGTTTGCATCGATATACAAAATATTTCTTATAATACTTTATATTGTGTTTTATTATGATTATAATCACACTAAAATTCGGTCGAAGGTACAAATTTAAAACCTGCATCAATTCCACACAACAGCAGCATGTAGATAAAAAATAATGATACGGTCTATAGCCAATGTTGTTAAATCACATGACCATGTGACCAGTCTCCCATGTGTTGAAAATTCCAGCCGCTTGCTGCGACTTAAGAAAGTAAGAAAAACATTGAAAATTCAACGATTTGGTGGAAAACGTATTTTTCCAACAATCGATTTCGGTTTTCTGATGAAGATTTTCGTATTTACGTTGAAATTCGTTATAATGCTAACTGGATCAAGCGTCCATAATTTCCCCGAAAACACTGTTTTGGATCTTTGTAGGCCGCTGGGCCTGCCCCCTCCACCCCTTCCCCCATCCCCCACCCCCTTGCGGAGGTTACTTGGGCGGTTGCTACGCTACTGCTTCCCTGCGCTGTGGCCAAAACTTGCTGACTGACTGATGCTTGGTTGATTTCTCTAAGAAGTCGCATTCTTCTTTGATTATTTTATATGAGCAGAATAACTCTTTACAAACTTGATCTGACTTCTCGACTGCTTCCACTTTTCCAAGCTCTGTTCACGGGCTAGCGATATTAGGATTTTGTTCTGGGCGCTACGTAAGTTCCTCACAATACCACTGACTTGTAAGTCTACTTATGGAGGGTTTAAAATGGATGTATCATTTGGTATATGTCGGAATCTGTCTCTGTCCATAGACGAGTTGCTCTTTGCATCCTGCTGACGTTCATCTCTTTGGACTCTTGAAATCAATTTTTACAACGAAGTCTGGCTTCACTGAAAAATATAAGGAAATGGCTGTTATACTGCATAACTTAAAATAATGAAAGCATAGCTATCACTTCACAAATAAGCAAATGCATAAACACCATTTACATGACGTCGCCATAGATTGTTTAAAATACGAGAAGCAATCCGATTGAGCATGTTTAACACATCGAACCATTGTTGGCCATTTTTTAAGTGAAATCTGGACAAATGATACAATGTCAACTGTACCCATATATTTCGATAAGTAAATCAAATACATGAATCAACTTAAAATTAATTAAACTAAATGGATTGAATCACTGCCAAATTAAGTATACTGCCATAAACTAGTCTTTTACCTTGCAGTATTTTTAACTTGAAAGTTATTTGTAGTATTTATTTCAAACGTTAATTGTTCTGTTTATTATTATTTCTTTCATTTTTACCAGATAAACGTTCAGTGAAAATGCTATAGTTGTGTACGAGTCAAAGAACATGTAGTAAAAAGAGCCAAGTCACGTGAAAGAAAAGTCAATGAAAGCATACCTATCTTACTGGTATGAAATAAAAGTACCAACGTCATCATTTTAACATTTTAATAATGAAATTTGTGAAAATATCAAATCGTTACACAGCAGCATAGAACAAATGGATTTCAAAAGCACTTCTACTGTAGGAAATGAGGACATCTGAATTGATTACCCTTCCTTATCACCTTAGTGTTACAGCAGAATGACAGATGTGACCAGTGAAGGCAATGAGGACATCTGAATTGATTATCCTTCCTTATCACCTTAGTGTTACAGCAGAATGACAGATGTGACCAGTGAAGGCAATGAGGACATGTGAATTGATTACCCTTCCTTATCACCTTAGTGTTACAGCAGAATGACAGATGTGACCAGTGAAGGCAATGAGGACATCTGAATTGATTACCCTTCCTTATCACCTTAGTGTTACAGCAGAATGACAGATGTGACCAGTGAAGGCAATGAGGACATCTGAATTGATTACCCTTCCTTATCACCTTAGTGTTACAGCAGAATGACAGATGTGACCAGTGAAGGCAATGAGGACATCTGAATTGATTACCCTTCCTTATCACCTTAGTGTTACAGCAGAATGACAGATGTGACCAGTGAAGGCAATGAGGACATCTGAATTGATCACCCCTCTTTATCATCCTAGTGTCGCTGCAGAATGACAGATGTGTCCATTGAAACAGAAATCACATTTTTGCCATTTTCCAAAAACAATACTAGTATACTAGTACACTAGTACACTGTCTCAGTTCTGCTGGAGCGAACAGGTTATATATAGGTCATAAATCGTCAGATGTGCTCATGTCATCATCTGATGTACACGTACCTTCCCTATTCAATATTATAGCTCTCCCATCTTTTCTAACTCCTGATGTACTTGGGCGAATTTTGTTGCAAAATGTAAACATTTTCGAAGATGTACAGCTCGTTTTCTCATTTGATAATCGCTTCTCAGCTTTTTTGAAGAGATTCTTGCCCTTGTAGTACGTTAATAATACCATTTTTGTTTTACAAAACTTTCCAGTAAGAAAAGGTGAGGCAAATCTCTTTTTAGACCTATTCATAACTGCGTGATTTCACAGGACTCAAAGAAATTATTTGAACACTCATTTTTATTTCTAGATCTGGCTTCTGTAACTTCTCTTTGTGAAGAGGTCGGTGCTTCAAACTTGGATGCATGTTCATCCGTTGATTGCACATGCATGAGCTGATTTTTTATATATAAATAACAGCAGGTGCAAGATCTGATTCTGTTTTGACCGATCTGTCGAAATGTTTTTTGGTGCCATAGTTTTGATATAAACTGCCCCATAAAAACCCAGTGTTCTTTTGTTGGAAGCGCTGGCATTCACGGTTATAAATTGCTTTTGGAAGGCCAAAACAACCCAAGTCCAAAGGTTGAGTCAGCTGACTAGAGTGGGTGAGGGGTGGGGGTAGGAGAGAAGAAATAAAATTATATGGTGTTTTGGGCCCATTCCAGTAATGTAAGAGATACATGTGATTTATGACCATCCAACAAAATTAGTAATGGACCATCTTTGGAGCGATTGATGCTTACATACTTTGGAAAATGTTTAGTCAGATAGTTCTGAAAAATAAATCAGTTCGATCACCCTGACTCGCTACATTCCCCATCAGATCCAACTGGAGTTCCCTCTAGGAATGCATCATTCCATCTTTTGCCTGGTAACACGTAATATGGTTGTATGGAATTGCCCACAGCATTTCCACTTACAATAATAATTATATTATTCGACCGCGAGGTACTTCATGCCTGGGCTTTCCAATCTTCTGAGAAGACATTTGCAGAGGTGAGTATTCAGTTGATATACCAGTTTCATCAATCTCATAAATATTCTCTGGTTTGTTGTAATCTCGATTGATGGTAAGAATTGTTCGTAGTTCTGTATAATAGACATCTATAGGTTCTTCTGATGCAGATGTTTGCGCGGGACATGGGAAGTTTCTGTGGCTTGATCAAATGAAGCTCTGACCATCTTTTGATAAAGCCATAAAACCCATCTCGCACTTAAAGTTATCTCTGAAGACATTCTTTTTGCCACAGGAGACGACATAGTCACATGCCAGACACTGGATGTTAGCTTTAGTGTAGCCATAGCCAAGGTCCCTCATGTACTTGATATGGTTTGCAAGATTATGTTCCTCTGAATGGGAGAAAAGTCTGTCAGGATTTGCGCTAAATTCAACTCTGCCCCGAATCCTGTCCCTCGTTGTGCTCTCGGGTACGCCATACTTTCTTGATGGCATTTAAACTGATATTCCTCGTTACGTCGCAAGATATGCCAGGTAGATTGCTATTTTGACTCTTGTGGGTAATTTTTGTAAAGGGGTTATTGAAGGAAAATCAAAATATCAGAGGTAGTAAGCGTATACATTTAGCATTTAATTTTCCTTATCATTCTGCTCTGGAGATGAAATCTTCTGCTTTCAAGAAAAAACGACAACATGTATGCTTGTTAATATCACGTAACTGTCGTGCCAACGGAATAGGAACTACAAAATATTCAAATGCTTCCGATTGCGGCGAATTTAGGCATGACGCGAAATTGGGAATGGGGAGTATATAGGTATTCTGAATGAAACCCAATGCATTGTCATCGCACCCCTCTATCCTAAGACTTTACTCGACTCCAAATCTTAAAAGGAAGACATTCTGACCAATCAAACGCTCCATTTGTCATTTTCGAGTAATATCTCCAAGATTGGAGTAACACTTTTTCTCGAAATGTTGAATACAGTTTTAGAACTGAGGGCCGGGATGGTATGTATGGTCAGTGTACATTACAAAACATTGCACAGTATGAGTTCCCTCCCTTGAAATGTTATTCCGGAAAGATGACCTATCCATACCGCTGTTTTTTGCATGTTATGCATGGATATTGTATATTAGTAATGGACAGTATTAGATAGTCCATGTATTAAAATTTTTACATCATGGATCTCTTAGTACCAAGTGTGAAGAAGCCAACGATCCTCCTGCATAAATCTAGACGGCATGATCTGTTAACCCATATCTCTCTCTCTCTCTCTCACACACACACACACACACACACACACACATACACACGCGCGCGCGCGCGCGCGCGTGAATAGTATAGATGTACCAGTCTCAAACCACTCAACCAGGTTAAGCCGGTTGAAGCCAGACAGTCATGTTTGCCATTTAAAATCACGTATCCCTCGATAAGAGGACGTTTCTGGACCACTCATATTTTTAAGAAGCAAAATACCCCCAAGTACGATACATCTGTGCTGTCTTTATATTGGCATGCAGAACGCTGAATGAAATTTGCTAGCACAACATAAATAACGGCAAAAGCTACAGTGTAATGAATTCAGCAGTGTTTAGAGAGATGATAAAGATATTTCATAAATTTTACATGAAAGCAACAATGTCGGGATAAAGAAATAATTTGTATTATTAGTATGGTCAAATATAGTTGAATAAAACACAAAAGTGATGTACTACAACGCTATAGAAAATATGCGCATTACACATATATTGTATTTTATTATGATAACATTGAGATAAGCATCATCAACTCGGATAGCAATAAGGTTAAAAACAATACGGTATGAAGTAGGAATACATTAGGTATTTGATGTGAGGTGAGACACAAATTTGTATTCGGTTAAATTCACAGTGCAACTTGAGATCTCGTTTTACAAGGTCAATCTATAGCGATTCAACTAAAGCAGATGCAGAATTTATAGAGAACAAAGTTAGATTTAATGCATAAAATGGAGACTGAGGAATGTATATGCAGTACCTATAGCACTTTCCCAAAACTAAGTTACGTCCCTTTACCTCTAGTCCCCACTATCAGGACTGATTATACAATGATATCCCGATATAGTCTCTAAATATGTTTCACAGTACTGAGCTTTCCAGTGTGTCTAAATCCAAATAAATCATACGTTAAACATACTCTAAAAACAGATAGGGACTACATAAGTGTGAGCTGGGTCCTATCAGGGGAGAATTTTTTTATTGCAATAGAAAAGGCTTTTATCTATTATGAAACAAATGTGTCTGAAATATTGCTGCGAAGTTTTAATGAATTTTACAGCAACAGGCTTTTTTCTGACACAATTGTTCGAAAACAACACGGAAGAACAAAATGGCAGACTGTCAAAAATTCAAGAAAATTTAAAGTTAATTGTGAATTTGGTATTCAAGATACACACCTCAAATAAATTGTAGTTAGTTTTCAATAGTGAAATAAAAAATGATCAATTACTATAAATTAGGCCTGCGGAAGTATAAAAAATTCAATTCATGCTAAATTTAAACTTAGGAAGATATCCCCGGTTGAACAAGTTTTTTATTGTTTTATTTTTACACTCTTCTGGTCATAGATCAAAAAAGCTTATGGGATCAGTGGCGGCGCGAGTAGGGGGGGGGGGGGTCAGGGTGCAATTGCCCCCGGGCGCCGGGCGAGGGGGCGTCAGGAGCTCTTGTTTTGCCATTGCAACCCCCCCCCCTCCCGCCCCCCCTAAGCCCCCGGTTTTCAGGGCTTAGAGGCGGGGGGGGGGTCGGGTTTGGAGGTTAGCAACTGAAATAAAAACTGTTCTCTGTGGCAAAGTAGGGGCGCTACTAAAGAACATTGCCCCCGGGCGCCTTGGTAGTGGGGCGCCATTAAAGAACATTGCCCCCGAACGCTTCAAACCCTCACGCCGCCACTGTATATGATGGCCTGTTGTCGGTCTTGAAACTCTTGTTATCGCTTCTCGTCCTGAATGGACGGTTATATCAAAATAGGTTTTTCACTAAAAGACTTCTAGTTGGCTCTAAATGAAAATGGTGCTTAGCTGACGTCCAATATGGCCGCCACGGCACCCATCTTGAAAATATTGTTATCGCTCCCATACCTGAACGGAAAGTCATATCGACATGGGGTTTTCATCAGAAGACTTCCTATGATGTCTAATTGGCCCTAAATGAAAATGGTTTTGCTTGTACGTCCAATATGGTTGAAACAGCAGCCATCTTTAAAATCGTGCTATCGCTACTCCACCTGAATTGATTGTTATTTAAACCTGGTTTTTTCACTAGTTGTGTTCTCCTTCGTCAAACCATCGATACTACGAATCTGTAGATTTCGCCAGTTGCTTTGCCATTCTATCGTACCACGTCTTTCGAAGTTAGTTCCAGTTTAACGCTAAAAACGTTAGCTTACCAAGGAGGTAAACTCGAGTACCATTATAGTTATACTGAAGTTCCGGTTTCTTCCCTTTAAGTTGGAGACCTTAGCTAAATATTTGTATTTATTTACAGTATCCGAGTGACTGACCACATTATTCCCTCTCTTTGATAGACTTTACTCATATTTACTCTTCAAAGAACTTGTAATGCTTCCATTACTTCTTTAATGTCTGTCTATCTGACATGTCTTTTCCAATTTATATGGTTATTTTACATAATTTTTACAATTTCACTGTATTTATGTATGTATTAACTTCTTAGTTTGTTAACTGTTTAATAAAAGTAATTGTTGCTGAGTTATCTGGGATCAAATCTGTAAGCATTTATGGATTCATCTTTCCTTCTCTAAACTTTCATTACATATGACCATTTTCATTCACACGTAGTAATAATTTGCATATCCAGTTAACACATTTCCAAAGTCTCACTGTGTTTCTGACATTCGTATTCTTCGCTCTCTTCTTTCACTCTATCTAAAACTTATCCAAGCTCGCAATACACAAAACCCAACATTTAAGTCAGAATTCAAAATATCAATACGAATTTGGTGTTGTTGTTACCACATAGGTATCGGCATGGTCAGTCTTTTCATAAAGTAACCAAACATTAAACCACGTTACACTATATTGAAACCAACCATAGGGATGGCAGAATTTAACATAAAACTGAAATCACGAATACGTTAGGAAGGATTGAGGAAATGTTGCTACAAATTGATTAAAATAAAGTACATGTTGTAAATTAATGAAGTTTAATGTAAAGGAATCGATTTGTTTCCTTTTTTCAAAGTGGTACCACCATTGCAATCATCCATTGGTTTTGAAATGCATTAAAGTGTAATGGCATATTGAATAAAAGTGCTATTAGCTTGCAAATGGAAATTCTATTTTTGTAACAAAATGTTACTGATATTGTCCTGACCACGTGTTTATTATTTTTAACTGATGATATAACATCCACTATCTCGCTTTAATGAATTTCAAGGCAATCAAATTTTAGTTTTAGTATTCTCATATTTCTGGCTTTTCTCTATTAGTCATCGAAACACTATCCCATTCTAAAAAAACACAAAAAAAAAAAAAAACACAAAAAAACCCCACAAAAAACCACCACCAAAAAATAATAATAAAAAAATAAAAAAATGCAGGACACTATTCTCAAGGTAGTTGTCAGTAAAAAAAAAATAATTAAAAAACAGTATATGAAAGTCAGGTGATATTACCATTAGTTATACTTTGTACTAAATGCATTTAATATTTAGATGAAAAAAAAAGTGAGTTCGTTTGATTTAAGATTTGGACCAGGGCAGTGGCAGTGCGAGGGTGGGATCCGGGGTGGGGGCAATTGCCCCCGGGCGCCGGGAAATAGGGAGGGGGGCGCCGTCGGGAGCTTTTTTTTGCGGCTGTAACAGGGGCGTAGATGGGGGGTTGGGGGTTGGAGTTTGGAAACTGACATAAAAACTGTTCTCAGTGGCAAATTAGGGGCGCCACTAAAGAACACTGCCCCCGGGCGCCTCTGTAGGGGCGACATTAAAGAACATTGCCTGCGGGCGCATCGAACCCCACTGGACCAGGGTTTGTGTATATGTCACGACCTATAATAAATGTAAGGAGTGTAGGAAGGATGAGATAATCATTTGTTCACTTGCAAAAGGTATTATTAACTTTGTCTAATGCACTAAGGGGAAGCATTGACATTAAGTAGATGAGATGGACAATGGTTTCTGTGGTGGGGAAATGGAGCCGAAAACAGTAAGTCTCTCATATTGGACGCGTTTTCATATGGAACAGACCAACACACTCTCTCTACTGACAGTGACCTAAATAGTCACTCGTTATGTATCAAAAAGAGGTAATGAAATGAAGAGTATTCATGGCACTGTTTCAATACATAATACGTAAAAATAATACAAATACTCACCACATGAAAACGGGATGAAGAATTGATGTGAGAATAAAGTGTCGAAAAGAAGAAAAAATGTTAAGTTCACAATCAATATTGTAAATCGTATTTCCCACATATTTCGTTACAGTAAATTTAAATTAACGAGGGACAAACATGTCAGCTTAATAAAATAATGTCTATATTATGCATGCACGTTCTCATCCTAGCCACAGTTAATAGTTAGATTAAATATAAATGTATAATTCATACAGATATACATCTAATATTAGGATATATTAATTCATCTTCATATCGATTCTGTCAACACTGCGCAAGGTTCAAGGAAAACAAAACAAACATCGATTTTGAAATAATTTAAAAAGAGAAATTAAATGGAAAAATATCAACCAGTTCAGACATGAAAGTGTGATCATGAATATTTATATATAAGCATACACTTTCAACTTTTAGCGCTATGGCCTAGCCTAAGTGGAAGCAGAACAATGCAAAACTGAATAAAGAGACAGACAAACGAACAAACGGCTTGAATTAAAATTGCTGAGAAATGAAAAACATAATACTTTTAAAGAATTAAATGATTCCCACCGATGTCCATGTAATTATTGCAGCCTTTTGATGTCGAATGAGAAGATATCGAAAAAGAAAGAAAGAAAGAAAGAAAGAAAAAATAAACGCAACAAAATAACAAGTATTAACTATAAATGCATAGCGGACCAGCAAACAGTACACTATGTTAATGAATTTTTATGGTCATAAATGTGAGTTACATTCATTCAGTGAAATGATCTACACACGTGACTGTTGGAGTAAAACTATTTCCGCACATACTAATGCAAAGTGAGTGAATGTTGTTGTCTTTTTTTTTTTTTTAGTAATGACAGGAATCCATAGTTAATTGAGGACGGCTCTGAGTCAGGGTCAAAGTTGTACATGTAATAAAATGCATTGGTTTCGTTTAGGTTTTGTGTAGCTAATATTACGTAGTTATAAATAATACTGTACTACTAGGTCAAGTACTAAGTGAAACTGGAAAACAAAATTTTAAAAAGACCAAAAGAGCACTAGTTATAGTGTACAACACAAAGTCACAATCACAACAGTGCAGGAAAATAGTGCAAGTAGTATTCATGTACTTACAGTTTAGTCGTAGTGGTCTAACAAAGCTTGATGCTGTCGAATTTAGAAGCGAGCTTGACTTTGTTACCGTCGCTGTACTGTTTGGGATAAACGCAACCATTGATCCAAAATTAGTGTATCCCTTTAGTTCTTTCATCGTTATTTCTGTAGCTTCTCATGGTCAGGTCTTCGGTGACAAAAATCTTTGTACCTTTCTGAATTTTTTCTATGCTTTCGAGACTTTGGCTCGAATTCGACAAGAATGAAATCTGATGAAGACCTAATTCACAGTACCTGCATGTAATCATATATTATCTGAAATTGTGTGAATTTTGAAGCAGGTGTATATGAATTGCCTTAGATAAATTAGGTTTCTGAGTAGGTAATGCTATAATTTCATATAAATAATGCGAATAATGCGAATTAGTGTCAGGTAATATATAGACACGTGACAGATAAACTAGATTTATCTGAGATATCTGTATATGATCTGAATTTTGTTGAATTTCGTGACTCATAAATTGAATCTGCATCATGTAATGCAAATGCTTACTGGAAGACAGATACATTCACATTACCAGCCAATTTTAATTATCTGGAATTAATGCAAATTAGAGATAGGTAATATATAGATATCTGGTAGATAAACAAGGTTTATCTGGGTAACTGAATAATGTCTGAACTGTTGTGAATTTCACGAGCCATATTTAGCATTTGCATCAGGAGACGCATATTCTCAGAAGAAGATGGAATAAATGAATCCTTCATATGCATTGGTGTAGAATAGGAAAATTCCACCCGAGGGTCAGAATTTTGCAATAAACATGAGAATTTGCCTAGCGTCTTACCCAAAACTTTGATCCTGAGGGTGAAATTTTCCTATCTTACACTAAAGCATAACGAAGCATTCTTTTTCTCACATTTCTGAACGAAAAATGAGGGTCGAAGTCAAAATGGCGTATTGTGACTACTGATGTAACTTTGAAACAGCAAAACACCCAATGACAATTTCTTTATCTTAAGATAGAGTGTACACAGTTAGGTATACACTGAATCTTTGAGTGTAAACTTTAAATGACATTTAAACGCATTTTAGCTATCAAAGAACAGTGCTTGAAACGGTTATGGTAATAGCAATACACAGCATCCAAATTGTATTCTGCAGACAGGTTGCACAATGATACTAATTTGAACAGGTCAAAAAATAAAGTCCACTTTTATCCATAAGATTAATGGAGACAGACAAAAAATAATGAAATAGTCCTCAATTCATCTTTGATATACAATTGACTTACCCTTAAGAAATAATAATGAAGAAATGAATTTTTAAAAATAACAATTACAACAACGGCTTTTTTGACTCGAAATTGGACTAAAGACGCCAGTACATGTAACTAGGCCAATAAATGCGAAACGGCCTGTTTGTGGGACACTTAACTTCAACCACTGCTCGCTTTAGTAAGTAAATGCGTTGCAATTAATGTTTATCTTGATTATTGTGAAAGAATGTTCAAGTGATGATGGAAATCGGGAAGTTGTTGCTACTTTGTGTGCACTATGCTCGCGAAAAAAGGTCAAAATAGTCCACGAGTCTGGAAAAAGGTCACGTGTGAGGTATGATAGAGTTATCCTGCATCTGTGTTTTACACGGGAAAACACGATCATGCACATATAGGAACGTGAGAAAAATGTGTATTTTACCTGTCGATTTTAAATATCTGGATATAATGCTTATTTGGGTCCAGTAAATATGGGCACACCTGCCAGGTGTAACTAATGGTAAGTATATATTACAAGAATTGTTGTGAATTTTGCTTGTCATAATCAGTTGCAGTACCTATTGCAAATATGCAGTGTGCATTTTAAAAACACTCATTAAATCCTCACGGCTAATTAAATAACGGAGTTTAAAGCCCAAACTAAATTACTGGTTACCTCATCGTTTGATCGTATACAATATAATCCAGTAATAGAAAGAGAAACTTACGTCTTTATTTACTGGGACTAACATGTATACATGTATGTATATACTAGCATTAAACGGCACGTCATCACAATAGTGACTATATGGTGCCAAGTAAAGGGAAAGTTTTTTTTTTTAAAAAGTACTTTTTGGACTAAGATACGCCTAGTATGATGGTCTAAGATATTAGTCCATAGATTTTCATTCGATTGCTTTGTTTTTTCAACCAATCAAGCAATACAATGATTCGGTGTTATGTCATTTCCGCCTAGTAACCAAACTGATCTCCAGTGACCTAGGTAAAGTTTCGAGAGAAGTGAGAGCGCCCGCTGGTGAGCAGTGTGCATAGTAAAATGCCATTCACAATTTTGAGGTCAATCCTACGGATTATACCTCGAATGTATGCCGATAGCTGTCATTCAAACCACCTTCGCTATTTACGAAACAATGACTGATTGAAAAGTTGTGAATGCGTGGAACTATTATCTCATTAGCAACTTCTCGGTCAATCCTACGGTCAATCCAATCGTAGAAATAGTCCAGGTCAAAGATTGCGGTTTATTTTTTGCGAAGAAATTTCTCGGGAACAAAATGTATGATTTTTCTTTTAATTATTGCGCCGACATAAACCTGAAGCATATTATTTGTCTTGCAGAAATAACCGAGGTGGTCCGAATGAACAACATGCAATCCGCCATCTTCCTCTGTGAAAACGGGCTGTTCACAAATGCTGACTAGCTTGCTTTGCAGGCTACTCACCTGCTGACCCAATGCTAAGATGCTGACATGCAGACCGTCGTAAATAACCACCTATTACATCCAGCTATGGATTTTTATGATTGGAAAATATGGAACGTAACTTTTCCATCCTTGTTAATAAAAAAAAAAGTTTTAAATTTTTTACGTTATAATGGAATTTTAAGCATATTCATGAACACTGCTCCGGAAAATGCTGATCAATTCATGAGACTATTAAATAGCAATTCTAAATGTATGTATAATGTCTACATCATTGTTTTTGTTGTAAATTTTATTTCTCTTTGACAAAATTATCTAATTTTATTACGTATCTTCTGAAATATACGGCTTTTGAATTAATACTTATTTAGAAAAAAAAGCGATTTCCCTTTCACATGATCGCATACGATGTATAATAAATAAAATGACTAACAAGCGTGCTCATGTTAAATGTTAACGAAATTACTAGCGTTATTTCATATTTTACTTCCTATGTTCTCTTTTTTTCTTCACAGACATCTTCTCTCAAAGGAATGAAATTCAAATACATTACTCAGTAGAAATTATTTTGTTAGTCGTAGACGTCAGAAATGTATACTGTATAGAAAATTATTATTAATGCTATAGTTTATGATTAAGATATTTGCATTATCATAACCACGATTTCGATCATTTCATCAAACATCACTGCTATCTTGTGGATGGGTTATTTGTTCATTCATAAGACGCATATATGAAAAAAGGGCAATATGATTAAGTTTAGATTATAGTTATTTTGTATAGGACAGAATGTTAAGGTGGTGTAAATGCTTTATTATTGCTATTTAACACTCACTGCTCTCACGCATTGTATATTGGTCAACGTTTTCCGGAACATTGCTCCGGAATGAGCTTAAAATTATATTAAAATTTCAGTGATTGTTTTACTTTTTTGGACTGATAACGATCAGACGGATAAATCCCACATTTTTCAATTAAAATAAAATGCCATACATGGCCAAAATGAACGGTTATTTACAATAGTCAATAGAGCAGCGCTTTCTTATCGGCTTAGCAAGTTTCCGCGGCACGCAAAGCGCAGATGTCAGCAGACTGGTCAGCGTTTTAGCATGACCCGGTGAAAACAACAACTGCGCGACCACTAGGTGAACCACGTCTTTTCGTTATTGTCACTTTCTTATTCAGTATTATTTTTTTTGTTTTTTGTTTTTTTTTTCAGATCAAAATATTTTCCCATGCACACTATTGGAGGTTTGTGCCACAGGTTTGGTTTGTTCCGAGCAAACTGTGTGATTTTGCACGGGACATGGATATGTGATGCTCGTTGTTTTGACTGTGTCAAAATAAGATGGAGTAGCCAATAATAATGGGGAAAATGTGTCCGACTTTTTCAATGTAGAAATACTCATCTGTTGCCCGCACATATAGAAGTGTAAATACTGTCTTTCTAACAGCATTCGTGTAAGAGGGAATTGCAATTAAAAAGCAGCGGCAAACATAACCATACAGTTCTCCCTTTTCCGTTTCCTATACCGAGTAACTCTTTCTATGTGCTATTTTCTAATCTCATTTTTTATTATATTGTAATAGCAACACGTTTTATTCCAAGAAATGAGGAAACACGGGTAGTCCCCGTTTTATCCACTGTTGGGCCTTATGAATGTGAACGGATATATTCAGATTGGAGGTGATGTATAACGTTTTGCTGAGAAATTTCCCAAGCTTATGTGACATTTTTGCGAGAATTTGTGTTACGTTTTTTTTCTCCGAAATCTGAGTAACTTAGATGCCAGCAGTAAAACCAATAGCAAACAAATCGAGTCTCTCCTAATCTTTTATGTTTAATGCTGAACAACAGAAGATGCAAAAATAATTGATTCTTACGACTTCAGATATTTCATAACATAAATGTCACCAAATCATAACTGTTTGTTTTTAATTTCCAGATTTAAACGTCGATTGAAAATGAGAAGGTATTTTTGAGCTACTTCTGTCTAGAAGCTGTTTTTCAAAATCTTTGGAAACGTCATAATGAGTTAGAATCATTAGTTAGTAATAATCAAATTACAATATGAAAATAAACTGGTACAAATTTGTATTGGCAATGCACGGCTAAAGAAGATTCCAGTGAAAGTTGTAAGGCCAGATTGGTTGATAAATTCTGATACACATCATGTCTTATCAAAAATATTCTTGAATAATTTTGCAACTCTTCTTAACAATGCTGATATTGATGATCTTTACATATTGGACACTAGGGATGTTTCTCAAGATTGTGATTACAATTGATCAGATTTTAACTGTAACATATTTATTCATCAAAGCTTTAGTGCACTTGCGCAAGCTAACTGTTGAATTACTTAAAAATAGAACTGCAGTATTTATGCTACATGATCTTTTCCATTTTTTTTTAACAAGGTATACAATGGCTCGTATGATGACAAGTTTATTTTACATTGGTATGGCGCTATGGCGACAAGGGAAAACATAATGTTAAAATTAACATGACATTTCCCATTGTTCCTATAAATGTTTTGGTTTTAAGTACAAACATCGCACTATGCGACAAAGAAAACGTAATGTTAACAAATATCTATAGGTTAAACATACACTTTGACTGACCAACACGAAGTCTGATTGTCCAGCACTCACCTCTATTCTCCGACACCCAGAACTACAGACCAACACCCGCAAACTACTGACCAACACCTACACCTACTAACCAACACGCCGTCTGACTGACCAGTACCCACATCTACTGATCAACATCCACACCTACTGACCAAAATACCATCTAACCCACCAGCACGTATTGTGAAAGGGGATGTAAAATGGAAGATAGAGTAATGCCTAGAGTCGACAAAATGACCTCTCGCACTTACACCTACATACATACAACCCTAGAAGTGAAGAGAACGGAGAGAAAAGATTACGAATATTCACCCCTACACACAAACATACTTATATACTATCACCCATGAAAAGAGTAGGAGCGCTTACACATACACAAACATACTATCCTACTGATATACTATGACACACGATATAAGTGTGGAGAGGAGATTTAAGTTTTAGTTTTGAAGGATAATAGAGATACAAACGTAAAACTGAGTTTTGGTAATGATTGAGTAGTATCTGTGTTTCTGATATATTTGGATGGACCTGAAAAGGGCCCTTGGTTTTAACCCTGAGAAGGTATGTTTGTTGGCCACACTTATCTTTGTGGCGAAACCTCCTTGGCCGGCTTCTCCAAGCAGCACATCTTCGTCTCCATCCATTTCCACCCCAAGGATTGATGAAGACTGACAGTCTAAAATTAATCCCATTTGACTCCATTTCTAAATCTTCTGTTTTGGGGACTATACATTTCTCTCTCTGTTCTTACCGTCTCTGCTGTTCCTCTATTTCATCCTCGCTCTGCCTCAATCTCTACTGTACCATCTCCCATTGTTAAGAGAGGCGTTGCTAATGTTGTTCCCTCTGAATCCTTTCTAGTTCCATCGTCTCCTCCACCCAAGCCATCTTGATCTTCATGGTCTCCTCCTCCATCAATTCTCTGGTGAGTCCCTCCCTCTTGAGGTGACGCCTGTTTGGATAAAACTCCATTTCCGCCACCTGGCCCAGCAGGTGCTTTACCCTCTGCAGCAAGTACATGAATTCACTCAACTTTCCAGCTTGACAGTGTTGGCTAGTCATTTTATCTCAGTGGACGAGTCGACGATGGCTAGCAAGACTGGCGAACGCACCACTTTATATGCTTTAAGCGCGGATTTGAAGGAAAACATCCCTAAGTGTAGTACACAGAGAGGACAGAATACAGGTCAGGAGGAATCACGCAGACCTAAAAGAAGCCTTCCTCCTTAGAAAGTCAAAGACAAAAATCTACAGAGAGAGAGAGAGAGAGAGAGAGAGAGAGAGAGAGAGAGAGAGAGAGAGAGAGAGATGAATAGAGTATGTCAAAGATTTTTTTATGAAAATTAACCAACACCTATTAATGTCTAAATCAACATTTGAAAAAAAAAGCACCGCTAACTCAATCATGAACTAAGAAAGGATTATGACCATTCCCTCCTTCTTTATGTACAACTGATTAATACACAAATGCTAAACATGAACGTATTTGCAAAGTTGACAACATTGAAAAGTAAGATTGGACTTCCAATGATTTAGAACAGTGTCATTTTTTCATAGAAGGACACTACGTTTTTGAGCATAAGACGAACAAATAGCCATGATGATCCGTAAACCACATTTTTATTTTTTCAATCACGTCCAAAAAAGGTCAGTAAATGTTCTAAGTGAATTCAAGACTTTGTTGATGAAGAAAATAAACACAATATTGTCATATTGTCCACACACCATAGAATTCGATCCTTGTAATGTCACATTATTGAATTGAGTGGTTACAGCATTTCTTCTCATAAAGTCTATGATATCGTCTTCGAGAGGAGGGAACCCATAGGAATCAAAACATTCCACGCTATAGTCACTGGGAAAGTATACGACTAACCATTATGTTCATGGGCGATGACTGTCGTCCATTTTGATGACAAAATTTCAAATCTCTTTAGGTTTTCGATGAAGACGTTCATCTTTGGCACACACTACTGGATTCCATGGAGCCTTGTACGAAATGTGGGTCAGTAGGTAAAGAAGCTCCGAGGTATTCATTTTCACAGGTCATAATAAACAATGATTTCACATTTGAGTTTTTCTTTAAATAAGTCGATGAGCAGGAGGTATCAGTACTCTGCTGCAAGAGAGCTTCGATGCGTTTCGTCTCCAAGGGAGTCACTGGATAGGTCGAATGGTCACTCAAGTCTTTATATCACTCTTTCAAGATTGTATCTTCTGGGATGAGAGTCCATGCTTCTTCCAGATAAGTTTCTAACTTTTCTTTTTGACTCATCATTAGACATTGGTCGTGTTATTTTGACTAGGATGATCAATTTGACAACTATAACAATGTTCTCTGATTAGGAGTGTCATTCTTTTAGCCAGGTGGCGAGCAAAACAGGAGACGACGTGTTGTTCTTGTTCTGGACATCGTTACATCATTACTGTTTCTTTCTCTTCTTCTCCAATTGGAGGTGGGGTTTGTTACTGCTTTTGTTCCTGTACTGGATGGAAACATCATCCTCATCGATGTCCACGGTTTCGTGATGTATGTTTTTTTTTAAATAGTCTAGGATCATTTCTCTCAGACTATTCATTTCCAGAGTATTATCGAATTCTGCATACAAGATCTCGTTCACTGTGTGCTCAAGGGCAAGTGCAAACTGAAGTTCCATGCGGAGTTGGCCTGATTTTATAGGGTTGAAATGGACGGCATGATCTTCAATCTTGGGTCGGAGTCCAGAGGCAATGGTGAAGGTTTTGACTTCCAATCGCCTTAGGAGATACTTGGCTGTAGTTCTGTCAGAGCTTGATTGATGTCGTTTCCAGCTTTGGGTAAGACTTCCACACTTCGCACATAGAGTCTGGCTTCTTCAATATTAGTTTTGTACTCGTTAGCATGAGATATCCAATGGAACACGGTGCTACTTTGATTCAGTCTCAGACGTATATCTACACCCTTCAACAAATACTTGTCTTGTAAGCACATGTTCAAGTGTAAACGATCCATCATTTTAAAACTACGCCCTTGTTTTATTTTCTTTTGGCGGTCGTTAAATCCAACATTATGAGGGTCGCCATCCTCTGTCAACTCCATGTCCGGTTTCCACACTACACAAGCATCGAGATGTGTGTTCTTGACTTCTTTGCATAAGTCAAGAGATTCTATTGGTAAGCCCGGTAAGGGTAAGTGTCCATGCTGCTGCTGACATGTTTGTTGTTCAGGTACAAATCCACTTCTCTGAACAACGAATGCATGAACATTGGTGACGGAAGCCACTCTGGCATCGATGCCTGGATTGGTTATGACAGTTTTGATTACTTCGACTTTCATATACGGGTAACTGCTATACTGATCGATATAATCTTCGATTTGTCCATTGATTCAAACTCGATACGTTGTCCAAGACTACACGGGATGGAATTCTGCCCACTGGGATTCTTGCATCGTCATCATGGTCGGGGGCATGGGAAACATATCGAGTTCTGTCATGGAACATTCGCAAGAATCTCCGTACATCATAATTCTTTTACTAATCAAAAACATCCAAATCTCTGACGGTTTTTCTCTTTTTAATCTTTTTCTGGTGGTGTCTGTGATGTCTGAAGGGTTCGACGTCTCTTTCTGCCTTGTCCTTGCCCGTGATCTACAGTCATGTAGAGTATTACATTGGTTCCAACAATATACAAGATTTATTGTAGTATTCTGAATAGTAGGACAAATACCTGGTGTGAGTCAAGCAATATCTTTCATAATGAACAAAACATTTTTATTAGCGGCTGGAGCACCCTAGACCATATTTACTCACTAAGTTCATAGTGCACCCTAGACCATATTTAGTCACTAAGTTCACAGGACACCCTAGACCATATATACTCCCTAACTAGGTTCATCGAGCACCCTAGACCATATTTACTCACTAACTAGATTCATAGAGCACCCTAGACCATATTTACTCACTAACTAGATTCATAGAGCACCCTAGACCATATTACTCACTAACTATATTCATAGAGCACCCTAGACCATATTTACTCACTAACTAGATTCATAGAGCACCCTAGACCATATTTACTCACTAACTAGATTCATAGAGCACCCTAGACTATATTTACTCACTAACTAGATTCATAGAGCACCCTAGACCATTATACTCACTAACTAAGTTCATAGAGCACCCGAGACCATATTTACTCACTAACTAGGTTAATAAAAACAGGAAATTTAAGAAAGTAGCAAACGTTTGCTGCCTTCATTAACATGAAGAAGGCATATGCCTATCGATCGCAAATTATTTTGTAGTAAGCTAAGATCATGTGGCTTAAAGGGTAATCTCTCTCTCTCTCTCTCAATACCCAGTGCAGTATAAAACTTAACGGTTTTTATTCATTCATTCATTTTTTATTAGTCATTCTATATTTCCTCCACAATGAGATTTTCAGATACATGTATGACAAAGAAGAGACAAGAACAGAGAGATCACATGTATATAATGTACAAATATGCAAAGGTTTGCTGGAATGATTGTACAGTAAAATACAATCTAAAGGGAATAAACTATCGTATCGAAGAGATGTTCAGAGAATGATGAAGAACGAAGAAGATATCTGGAAAGAAACAGATGAACCAAATACATTAGTTTATAAACATGTGTATGAACAATCATAACATACATGCGCATATGTACGTTCATATGTAATATGGGTATTTTCCGGGAATCCCAGGTCTAAAGTATTCATTTTATCCAGTAAGGGAGGCCCATAATTCCAAGTGCCTTGTGTTGGCTTCACTCATCACCAGCACATGACCCGTGCTAGAAGATGTAGTCTGTGATGAAATTAGGAGATTACTGTTACAATTAAGGTAAGCACAAATATATTCTCGAAATCAGAACAATGAACTAGAATAAACTAATGCCAAATCGGTGAAGCTGAGTTTCATCCAGGATAGTCAGGGACAGTTTCAGCAGCTAGAACTCATCACTACTTGGTTCAGCCCCATGTGAAGGGCTAGGCCACACTGATCGTATATATACCAGTGAAAATCGTTGGCTACTAGCCTCATACAAAAGCAAGATGTCACAACATGTTGTAGTAGGTCAGTATACTGGTGGCTGCATTTATGACAGATAGAGACACAGTGACTTTGACTTTAGGACCCAAAAGAACTTAGTTTAAGCTCGTAATTGTTGGTTTGAGTGGAATAAAAAATATGGGGATTCATTTCTGTATGACGATGTCGAAATCGAGAGAAACCATAATCACTACTTGTTCTTTCTCGCCAAGCCACCTCTTCGTGTTGTGAATAGCTTTGTTAACTATTCTCTTCCACAGACATTTGTTTGGGAAACATGGCTGGCTCATGAAATGTATGGGGAAGCCAGCCAGGGCATACTTTTGAAGTGTACATCAAATATCGGGAGTATAGACAGTTTGTACTGAATACGTGCCATCAAAAAACATAAAAGACGCATGAGAAATATCTGAGATAGCACTTTCATGGTTTAATATAAGTGCGGTTTAAGACCAGACTCTCTCCCCTGATTTATTTCAATTGTTTATAAACGATTTAGTGACTGCTACATAGGTATTGGCATTCATTTTAATGACGACATCAAATTATTTTTCTTTACGCAGATGACGTAGTTTTAACTGCCAAATGAGAGGATTTGCAATTATTGCTCGATACATTGAGAATCTGGTGTAATAAAAGCAAAATGACAGCGAATGATCAGAAATCAAATATTATCCATTTTCGAACCAAAAACTGATTTCGGCTTTAGGTTTTAGTCCTGTACACTGTATACTATGCATAATTATGCATATCGCTTTTTAAAAAAAAAAATGAATTTTAAGATTTCTTTGAGATGACTGAGATGACTCAGACAGTCTCCACAGCTGCAAGCAGAGCATTTAGTTTGACTATTCTATGTCTATGATTCTTTGGTATGGACAGTTATTAGTTACAGTGTCACCATATGGGGCGACAAAGTACACTTACATATCAATGCTATACAAAACAGAGGCATGAGATATGTTCTTGCTCTGGGAAAATATTCACCGAATGCAGCAGTTAATGGTGAGATGGGGAGGAGTCTTATGATTGTACGTCAGTGGGCATGCGTAGTTAGGCAAAACTCTTCATTTCAAAACATGAATGACGATGGCATAATAAAAAGGTTCTTTAACTGGGTCAGTTCTTAAGCTTCTGTCAGATGTAAGAAACATTTTTAAAAAATCCACACATTTGTTTAGTGATACATATATTCTGAGCCCACGGCCACTGAATCTGATGTGTGTATTACATCATGTACTTGGCATGTAGCATATCGTTTAATGAATATAAATTCAATTCATTTTTTTCATTCATATAAAGAAAGATATATAAGAAAGTACATAGAAGATTATATGGCACATGATTAATTGTAAGACACACTGAGAGTAACGTGCAGTATTGTATTTGTTCTCTCCAATTAAAACATTCGTTAAACACACATACATAAAAGTACAAATAGCTTCCATTACAATATTGATAATATTAAAAGAAAACTTGTACTAGTATGTATGTACACATACACACACTAGAATAGAAATGGAACTAATAATATAAAACAGTTACAGGTGATATTTATCAGCGATTAAGCCGTCGGTGGATGGAAACTGTATAAATAGATAGTTATTATATTTAAAAAGGATATCATATATATATATATATATATATATATATATATATATATATATATATATATATATATATATATATAGTATAATAGGTTCAAGCTTGTGTAATAATTACGATGTTAATGTATTATATAAATTACAACGTAAAAATAAATGATGTTCATCTTCAAGAACATCTGGGTAACTTGGACAAAATCGCAACTCTTTAGGTATGATGTTTGCTATTTCCGTTCCACAAAGGGTTTAATATTAATCCCTAAACCGATTCAATAACTTAATTTCCGCTGAGATGCAAAATTATTGGTACACTACAAAGACCCCACTGAAGGAAATCCACGTCTGATCGATTCCGTTACCACTCCATTCACGATGCTATGACCCTTCATGAAAATTGCCACGTAAAGTCAAATTAATCTTTTTGATCGTCTACTAAATAAAATATATCCTTTTGTACTATGATGATTTGAGATGTAATGTAGTGTCTAAAGAAATGCTCAGAAATTACGAAAACTACACTGGAAAAATAGAAATTAAATATAAATAGGAAACTCTATATAGAAACTAAATTTGGAATTCTAAAAAGTTGACATGTTATTGGATACAAATCGCACAGTAATTTAACCGGTTATATAACATTCACATTCCGAGTAGAGGGCCAGGCACACCTCACCTAGAGGCAGGAATTGCCTGTGATTTCGACCAGTCCAAGGAGGAAAAAATTGATAGCCAATTTAGAAAGCTCTCCATTCAAGGCGTTGAGAGTTTAGTCAAAGACCAGTATACTGAGACAGACCATGTTCTTATAATCAACTAACGTGCTGAGGATGACGAACTCGTATATGAGATATTTTGGATTGTGCTTAAAGTTGTACAATACCTGAGAGAAGTCGGTTTCTAAGAGAGTGGTTTGACGCAAGTACACTGCTTGCACACCATTCATTCCCGGTTTCAACATTTCTGTTTCTATTTCTGTACGGTACGGGCCCTTTTTGGCATTATTGCACAAGAGGAAAGAGGTATCCAGTAGAAATTAGAGACTTCTTTTTGGAAATCTTCCTCAGTTTTGGAACGCATAATCTAAAGTGGTTCTTCCAACAACAAGAAAAAAGTTTCTAAACTGATCAGTATTACATTGCTCCATTGTACCACACCCTTACACCAAAGGTCACTGTGACCTACATCTCAGATTTTATTGAATTAAGTTAAAGTATTTTTTGTTAGCTTATGACTACATATGTTTCATGCTACCAATCACCGTGACTAATTTTTCATGCTTCACTGACTTAGGTTCAATTTTGTGTTTAAAGTCTATTTCTCAAACATTGTTCATGCTAGAATAGTCAAACTAGTTGACCGTATACATCCCTGTTAGTGCCACACACTTTCAACAAAAGACGTTCACTACATTTAACTTTTACTGGCTTAGATTGGGTTTTTGTTTTTAGCTCATGACTACATAATATACTTGCATGCGTCCTGTTTACATACTATTATACTTGGAATCATGAAACTTGCGGAGAAGATGCATCTTGATGAGTAATACACCCTCATCACAAAAATAGATCACTGTAACCCATATTTTACGCATCACTGACTTGGAGTAAATTTTGTGTTGTAACTGTTGACGCTCGATTCATCAAAATAGATGATAGCATACAACTCTATTACTACCACACCCGTACAGAAAGAAGTTCACTGTGACCTACATTTCCAATTTTACTGATTAAGCTTAAGTTTTTGCGGTTGGCTCATGACAACAGTTTTTTTTTTTTTTTTTATGCTATCTACACAGTGTCCTATCCTTATAATCACGGAACTTGGTGATGACATGCAGCTTGATGAGCACTATTAATTATCTCCAGGAGTAGGTCACTATGGTCATTATTTTACGCTTAACCGATTTGGATTAGATTTTGTATTTGATTTTCATTTCTCGAGTACAATTCATGATAGAATCATGAAATAGATGATGATATGCGTCTCTGTTTGTACTCTATCATAATAATAAAATGTACATCGTGATCTATATTCTCTGTTTGTACTCTATCATAATAATAAAATGTACATCGTGATCTATATTCTCTGTTTGTACTTTATCATAATAATAAAATGTACATCGTGATCTATATTCTCTGTTTGTACTCTATCATAATAATAAAATGTACAAGGTGATCTATATTCTCTGTTTGTTCTCTATCATAATAATAAAATGTACATCGTGATCTATATTCCCTGTTTGTACTCTATCATAATAATAAAATGTACATCGTGATCTATATTTCATCTTTACTGCCTTTGTCGAAGTTTTTGCGTTGAGTCATGACTACATGAGTGTTTGACATGCTATATGACTACATGAGTGTTTGACATGTTATATGACTACATGAGTGTTTGACATGTTATATGACTACATGAGTGTTTGACATGCTATATGACTACATGAGTGTTTGACATGCTATATGACTACATGAGTGTTTGACATGCTATATGACTACAGGAGTGTTTGACATGCTACATGACTACAGGAGTGTTTGACATGCTACATGACAACAGGAGTGTTTGACATGCTATATGACAACAGGAGTGTTTGACATGCTATATGACTACATGAGTGTTTGACATGCTATATGACTACATGAGTGTTTGACATGCTATATGACTACATGAGTGTTTGACATGCTATTTGACTACATGAGTGTTTGACATGCTATATGACTACATGAGTGTTTGACATGCTATATGAAACTTGGCGGGGAGATGCGTCTGAAAGAGGTGTATGTGACCTATAGTTCCTGCTTTAGTGACTTTGTTGACATTTTGTGTTTAAAGTTAATTTTTTGGTTGTTTTTGTTCGAATCGTGAAACTTGAGAACTGGATGCGTCTATATCAGTACTATGTCCTTACAATCAAAGAAGGTCACTGTAACTTACATTAGATGCTTTACTAACATATGTAAGTATATGTGTTTAGCTCATGGATTTTCATTCCATGTTCATACTAGCCTACACTATTGGCCGTTTCTTAACAGTGCAGTTGGAAGTTGAAATAAATATTTTTATTCAGTAGTAAACTTTCTTTATTATTGACTATACATTGTATATTGTGATAGGATAACCTCAACAGGTAAACTGTGTATAGTACATGTGAATGAGTAAATAAATTAGATGAGTGCACTGCGTGCATTTTATGTGACGCCTCAGGTGTAGGAGCTAATCACGGTAATTATCAACGCATGGACTTTGGTTCTAATTCTGGCAATCACAAACAAGATTACTCAAAGCATGCGACATTTATTCAGTGAAAACTGCTAGCTTCCGAAGCAGACTTGAAGATAAATGATTGAAAAAAAAAAAAACAAAAAAAAAAAACAAAAAAAAAAAAACAAAAAAAACAAACTAATATTTGTTTTTCATCAATTCGTTCTAGTATTTATAATATTATTGAATAGAAAAGTGTTCTTTTTATCGTTGTGTGTCAACTGTTAGCATTTCGACTTTTCAAAGACGCATACAAAATTCTAACGAAGTTGATATACCGAACAAAATGTGGCATTTGTCGAAACGGTTGTGTCGTGCAATTTGCAACTTTGCGTTTTAGAGCCAGTGAGTGTGCTGGAACATTTATAAAGAATAATTAAGTGGTTGATGACGTGTCAGAAAACATTTTCTTCGAGGGACCCTTTAAGGGACTAATGCTCTACTGTCCGAAAAGAATTTCCAGGAATTCAAAATAAGACCATTTCTTCTTTCTTACCGCGGAGTGTTGAAACCATCTCTGATATTATTTAGCTATAAGATTTTCACTTTCGCCGCTGTGGCAGCCATATTGGATGGAAGATCGTCACCATTTTCATTGACAACAAACTAGACCCCATTAGAAGACTTTTGGTGAAAACAAGATGACAACTTGACCATCCATTCAGGAGAATTAGTGATAAGACTTTCAATATGTTCATTGTAGCAACCTTATTGGGTGTCTGCGGGGCACCATTTTCATTTAGGACCAACTAGATATCATAAGAAGTCTTTTCGTGAAAACCCTGGAGGAGTAGCGAAAACAGGATTTTCAAGCTGGCCGCCATGGTGTCATATTTGATGTCAGATCGGCATAGTTTTCATTCAGGACCATTTACGTACCATATGAAGTCTTCTGGTGAAAACACCATGTCGATATGAGTTTCCATTTAAAAAGAGTATGGACAAGAAAAGTTTCAAGTTGGCTGTCTTGGCTGCTATATTTGAGGTCAGATCGGCACCGTTTTATTCAGGACCAACTAGGTATCATAATTAGTATTCTGGTTAAAACCACCTTTCCATATGACTTTCCATTTAGGAAAAGTAGCGATAACAAAAGTTTCAAGATGGCTGCTATAGTAGCCATAGTGGATGTCAGATCGGTATCATTTTCATTTAGTACCAACCAGACATCATAATAAGTCTTCTGGTGAAAACCAAATGTCGATATGACTTTCCATCTAGGAGGAGTAGCGATAAAATTGTCAAGATTGTCGCTCTGGCGGCCATATTGGATGTCAGATAGGCACAAGTTTATTTAAGACCATCTATACACCATAAGGAGTCTTCCCATAAAAAAAACCCAATTCTGATATGACGGTCATAATGGTTGCCTTAGCAGCACCATTTTCATTAGGACGAACAAGACATGTGTGTGTGTGTGTGTGTGTGTGTGTGTGTGTGTGTGTGTGTGTGTGTGTGTGTGTGTGTGTGTGTGTGTAAAGTTTCATGGCAATTCTCCAAGTAGTTTAAGACGAGTAGAAATAACAAACTTGTACTACCGGACGGACGGAGACGGATGACAGACGAAAGACAACAGGCCATCTCATAAGCTCTTCTGGTCTATGACCAGTAGAGCTAAAAAGAAAGCCAGATGCTATTTGTGTCTTACAATAAAAGCCTACAGATAACTCTTGTCATTAAACCGCTGTTTTGACACCTTTCTGGTGGTATTTTTGGTATTAGGCAATATAAATGCAGAATGTAATTATAAATGCGTATGTGTCTTGGAATATTTGACAAGAAATGTATTATCACAAAATATAAAATGATTTACTGGGTAATTAGAAAGACGAAGTTCAGCACAGTAAATAATTTTTTCATGACGCTTCAAAATTACTCTGCCTGTGTTTCAAACATATTATATAGAAGGAAAGTGATGACTAAATAAAACTTTTCGCTAAATAATTTAAGCTGAGACTTTTTTGATTTAATATTAAAACATTTTTCAAAGGTCAGACTCAAATTTTTATTTACGTTGTCAAGTGGTTGTCAAGGATCTCAGTAAATTTCTCACATGTTGCTTAGAATAAAGATCAGACTTGTCGCTCATACTTCCATTAGCATGCTAATCCTATCATATACTTATTAAAGGGTCGAAATATCAAAAGGGTCTTAAAACCTCTAATGAAGGACTTATTTGACTCTAAACAAAACATTTTCATGGTTTAAACACATTTTATTATCAAGATGACAACTGGTTTTATAGTATTGCTTAGAAAATTCAGGCGTAACATCTGTTTCTGGTTTTAGTTACATTCTGGATTTTAAAGTCGAGTACTCTGACCCTTTACATTCCGACATTAAATGTACACTGATCATGTATCTAAATTTAGCTATTCGGGAATGAAAAGAAACGGATATATATATATATATATATATATATATATATATATATATATATATATATATATATATATATATATATATATATATATATCAAGAAATTAAATAAATGCTCAAGGGTATATGGCAAACACGATAAATTCATTGAAATACATTGACAGATCATAGATAGAGGAAAATACATAATGCATTACTGTCTGGCAATACAGATGATGCGACAGAGGAAGTTTGTGTTAATAACATAACTGATAGAATGACTACGGCCTTCGAAAATAGTTTGAACAAAACATTAATAGTCAAACAATGAGTTGAAAAAGTAAATGATATGCCATGGGATGGCTCAATAGGCAAAAATCCCAGTAAAAAATATCACTTAGCTTGGAAACAATTTCAAATCACACGGATAAATTAATCAATACAAACTCAAATTTCGAAACAAATTACAGAAATGAGCAAATCAAATTCCAAAAGTTATCGCAATATCTTAAATAATTGTTATCCGAAAAGCAAATCTTTATCAATATCAATAGATGAACTATATTCGATATTCATAGAACTCAAAACTAATAGATGAACTATTCGATATTCATAGAACTCAAAACTAATAGATGAACTATTATTATAATAAGAGTCTGCTTTCAAAGTTTATTTTTGATTTCTATGAATATCGAATAGTTACTACTTTATGTATTCATTTCCAGTAGTATCAGGGTAACTACTTTCTAAATTATTTATTAATTTCTTTGACAAAGCGGTTGCTTGATCTTGATAATTATTTAGGTGCATTAAATGTTGAAATTACCTTCTGACGAAAGCAACCGCTTTGTCAAAGAAATTAATAAATAATTAAGAAAGTAGTTACCCTGATACTATTGGAAATGAATACATAAAGTAGTTACCCTGATACTATTGGAAATGAATACATAAAGTAGTTACCCTGATACTATTGGAAATGAATACATAAAGTGGTTACACTTATACTATTGGAAATGAATACATAAAGTAGTTACCCTGCTACTATTGGAAATGAATACATAAAATCATTAACAAATCTTACGTTACCCTGATACTATTGGAAATGAATACATAAAAACATGAAAAAATCTTACGTTACCCGTATATGTTTTACTTTTCAATCTTGTATTTAAACATGGTGTGACCAGAATTTTGGTTAGATGGTATTATACAACCAACATACAATGGAAAAGGTACTATATAACGAACATACAATGGAAAAAGTAATGTTGGGGATCCATTCAATTATCCTCCAGTTACAATCCTTCGCTGTCTCGATAGGTTATATACATGTGTTTTAAAATCAAGACTGTTAAGATTTCTTAATGAAAATAATTGAATTAAAGAAAATCAAGTAGGTTTTCGTAATGGATACTCTACTTCTGATAACATATTTATATTGTATTCTTTGATGGATATCATGAGGGTGAGAAAAAAAGAAACTGTATTGTGTATTTATAGATATTAGTAGCTTTTTATACATTTTGGCGACAGGGAGTTTGGCCAACACCACTTAATTTTGGTATAGATTGTAAATCATTAGAATAATCAACAATTTGCATAGTAACATAAAACCATTTGTAAGGCATGACGAAAAGTATTCTGAAAATTTTATGAAATAATAGATTTCGTCTAGAGGAAAATCTTTAAACACTGCTGTTTTGCATGAATTTAAATGACTTGGAAACTCTTTTGTTCTCCAAAAATTGTACGGGTGTTAATTTGGAAATCACTGACGGAAATATTGTCACATATATTAGAACCATTATTCTGTTGTATACAGACGAAACGGTTATACTTGCTGAAAATGAGAGGGACCAGCAAAATAATTTAGATGAATTTTTGGAATATTGCGAAAATTGGAAGCTAACCATTAATACAAGCATAACAAAAATCATAGTATTTGGTAGTTGAAAGAAAATAATAACAATATTTAAGTTAGGTCAAAATCCTATTCAAATCGTAGATTGTTACAGCTACTTTGGAATTTGTTTTACAAAAAGTAGAAGCTTTTTCAGAGCTAGAAAACCCTTGGCAGAAATAGCAGTTAGAGCCTTGTGGAGTTTTTATACAAAAGTAAGAAATGTCGATATCGCGATTGATTTACGTCCAATTATTCCACGAACAAATTTCACATAACCAAACATTGTATATGAATCTGAAATATCGGGATTCGAAAGTACAGATTTTAGAGAAAAAAGTCCACATAGGATTCTTGGGACAAATTATAAAGTTACGAAATAGCACTCCGCTTGTGATGTTGTATGGAGAGCTAGGAAAAATAGAGTAAAAAGTTGTTTTCTTTCTTTTTTTTTTTTTCTTCTTTTTTTTTTTTACCCTAGACACATTACTGTGCTAAGGTTGGGGACCTTGCACTCGGCATTAACAATTTATGAATCAATATAAATATGAAATATTTATAATAGTGGATCACAATTATCAGGTTAAAGTATAGCTGGCATAAATGTGTCAGAAGTTTGTGTGTGTGTGTGTGTGTGTGCATGTGGGTTTTTTTGAGAGAGAGAGAGAGAGAGAGAGTTTTAAACATGGTGTAAGCTTTTGAAGTCAGGTGGTTGCTACATACTTTTTGGATTTTATAGTGATTTGAGAGAGAGAGAGAGAGAGAGAGAGAGAGAGAGAGAGAGAGAGAGAGAGAGAGAGAGAAGATGGATGAATAGAAGTTTTGAAAAGAGATATTGAAGAATGATTGGGTATAGATAAATGAGATGAACACTAAATTATTGGAGATAAAAGTAGTGTCACGCTATTGTTGAAATAGTTTGAGTGCAAACTTGTTTGATTAGTATTGACAAAATTTTCTCAAATTCTCTCACACATCAGTATAGTATTTTGGTACATGTATTCTATTTGAATACTTTGTGGCATAAGAGAGGCTAATATTGAACTGAGAAGAGTCTAATTCATATTTCAACTTGTTTGTTTTTATTTGTTTACTTGTTTACGTTTAATATGTAATTAACCTAACCGTATGCTTGGATTCACAATTTACGCAAACACGAATCAGTTTTGGGTAGCTTAAAAACAAACACGAATCAGTTTCGGGTAGCTTAAACGCAAACACGAATCAGTTTCGGGTAGCTTAAACGCAAACACGAATCAGTTTCGGGTAGCTTAAACACAAACACGAATCAGTTTCGGGTAGCTTAAACACAAACACGAATCAGTTTCGGGTAGCTAAAACACAAACAATGAGATACATTCTCTCTCTCTCTCTCTCTCTCGCTCTCTCTCTCTCTCTCTCTTTCTCTCTCTCTCTCTCTCACACACACACACACATGGACACAAACGCACTTGAGAAAATAGTACCAAGATTTGGAAAGGCATTATATTTCTGAACTTTTGAAAATGTACTAACAAAGGAAACAGCATAATCATTCAGCTGATACAATTCTTTCAATAAGTGTGTTAAATACAAGTCTGAGCCCTCGTATGGGGTAAAGAAAAGTAAGAGAGCAAAACATTTATCCTTGGTGTTTACCGTTTTATACAAAAAGGAGTGGATTGCCTTAATAGATTTGTAATCTCTTCGAAATCCATGAGAAATTCTGTGATTTGGTCACAAAAGGTAGAATGTAGTACAAGATAGGGGTATCGCGATATATGTATATCATTTTGTATCAAGACAGACACATACAGACACAGACACACATATACACACTTATATATATATATATATATTCTTCGACCACAGTCACTGTGCTCTTTAAAACTGATATTGTATAATCTGATCTCATGCTTATTTTCCTCTCTCTCTCTCTCTCTCTCTCTCACACACACACACACACATATGGATTATTATATTTTATGTTGAGTAGTTCGCATGTAAAAGCATTTCTTATTTCTTCATGGGTTGTGGCAATACAAGGCACATTTTATTCCTTCCCCCTTTCTTGAAGAACAAAAATAGACAACTGTCTACAAGAAGGATAAAACAAACCTGTCAGGGAAAATTTTCTCTTATATTTCGTTTCTGCCTCAAAGAAGACTTTCGAAAAACTAAATTTTTTCGACAGGCATACGATCAACTTCTACATTTCGTTTACTCTTCGTTGCAAGCCCTGTTTCTGGTTGTGCAGGGCATCTGGCTGCTGTTAAGATCTGGTTTGCTTTCAGAATTCTCCTCCATACATATCAGCTTTTCGTTAAGAACACGAAAAAGAATAGCCACTATGTGTCCAAAAATGCTTAGATAATAAACATACACAAAATAAGGATGGGGGTTGATTTGAAAAAAAGAGGGTTTAAATAGATTTGCATAGTGTAATTTTCGTGAGAATTTATTTATTCGTTGTTTATTCATTTTTTTCTATTAAAGCATTTTCTATTTCGTAATATAGTGAGGAAGATGTTTCTTATTCTGAATATGTAAACCAAAACAAAAATACACTTTTGATTTCGAGGTCTATACCTTTACAGCTTTACACATTAAACAATCTTTTGAACAACAACAAAATGATGATGATTATGATATTAATTATTATTATTATTCCCCTTTTCTGGAATCTTTTTATTTATCATCCGATCGTAAACTTAATTTTAAAAAAATAAAAATATTAGTAAACCACTCTCAGATATTTTGGACTCAGCCATCGTAAAATATACTTAAAAGTTTATACAAACTTTTTGTACAAAATACAGTAACAAGAGGTTTAGAAACAGGATATAGCATTATCAAAGTATTCAAGCTAATGTCTGAGTAAGAATGCGGTCAGTTAAAATATTACACGCTTTATATTTATATTGTTTCTACAATTAAAACATATGAATAGTTATTGACTAATACTTACTAAATCCGATGCAAGACTTATAAAATTATAACATTTTCACCTGATTGGGGCCCCCAACATCATTTCTGGCTTGTAAACGAACCTGACATACTTATAAATCAAGGTCAATGTCGCTCATATTTGACACGAGTAAACATTATAAACTTATGCAAGATTCTACAGCATTGCTTAAAAATTAGAACATTTGTATAAGTTACGTTTAAATATAATTTTCTTTTTTTTAAAAAAAATTCAAAACACCTTGATGACGAAAATGAAAAAAAAGATTCGTTGACCTGCTTTTACATAACCTTCTTTAAACCCCAGACAAACATGAAAAGTGGTCCACAGACTGTACGTGATTATTGAACTTCTGATGTAAGTAGATAAGTCTCTTTTATATTATATTTATTTTCTGAGGGAGGGGGAAAGCGTGTTTAACTTACCTAGGAAAATATGTGCGTAGGCTACTTTCAATTTTTCGTTATCTTCTAACGAATCATTCGTACGTTGCACTTATATATTTCTTTCTTTAAACTACTTTTCACTTCGCTGATTATGTAAAGACTATTTTCAACAACTTCGTTGGCCTGTTTAGGGTCTTGAATCAAGAGTTGTAGGCTTTTGACACGGTTTACCGAGTACAGCTGCATTCTATGTTTGAGTGCTCTGTGGTGGAAACCTTTTGTTGATCAGTCGGCCATCGTCTCATAACATTATATGGTTTATGATTGAATGAACAAAATGCACAAAGGATATTCCGAATTACTTAATTTATTGGCATGTAATGTTTGTCACTGAGGGGAAATGCTGGTGGGTGGAGGGACGAAAATGCCTCCAAAGGTGACTTCGGCAGATCAGGTTTCGTCATCAATTGTCTAACTTTTGTGTGGTGGTCAATCAAATGGCTCAGAGGGGGATTTTTGACAGTTGCATCTACAAGAGCAACTAATTGTTGTTTGTTTAACTTGCTGGTAGCAAATAAATCCCCGGCATTTCAACCAAAACCGCAGTTGATCCAGTTGATTGATTTAGTCATTGAAACACCCTGCCGGGAATTTCCTCCTCTGTCAGTTGCAGTGGCTATTGTTCTTCATCAGTGAATGGTACTACATTAATCTGAGGTTTATATTGTTCGTACTCATCCCTTTTCATTGAAATCTGGGTCCCTCAACGCTGTTTTCATTGAAGAGTTGTTTTAAAATGAATCGAATATGGCGTTGACGTCGAGCGTAGACGTACCCATAAAAAATATTACCAGCAATTACACTATATTGTGAAAAAGGTCCAATGCTCAGCAATGAATAATCCACTTGTGTTGCTGTGCCGAAAAACACCAAACCAAACCATATTATTACAAATATCATAATACATGTAAGTTTGATTTGCTATTTAATTCTATAAATGTAAACATTTTGAGCAATATTTGTACATTGAGTGTTTTTGTCAACATTTTGTCAGCGTCCGATGTAAATAATATTTAGTTTATTTTGTCTCTTTCGGTCATGTACCTTTATCTTTGTGTATCACTGTGTAATCTGAGTGAAATAAAGTTTTGTTGTATTCTATTGTGATCTGTTTCCCCCAAGATGTGTACAGTACGGGTTAACCGGATAAATGAATTAGGTACCTAGGTGAGTTGAATGATCATTGAGTGAACTCATCCGGAATATCATCACGCGATGTAGTCAATCGTGCATTCGCTGGCCACGTGAAAATAATGTTTTCTCTGGTCTATGACTAACTGACAAAACCGTGAAAGTTAGAAGACTAGGCTCTGTGCAAATCGGTGGAAACATGTCGGCATATATTACCACTTCTACTAGTTTCATTCTCAAGGTAAGCAAAGTTATTGAAATTTGAGTTGTGTACCGTATACGAGTCTTGAATGCATCCCAATACGTTGTCACGTCGTCTCTCCATCATTAAACCTGACTCGACTCAAACTCCTACTCAGAAATGTTCTGACCAATTAAAAGGAAGCATCTGTCAATTTCAAAGTCTTTAGTAGCATGTTGCACCTGAATTTGAAATGTTGAGTACAGTTTTATGACGAAGTTTTTGGGATGGTATGTATGATAAGGACTTATAATGAAGCAACCATTTAATGTTCAGGGGCTAAGGGGTGGGCGTGAAATTTCTTTCGAACCAGCATATTTATTATATTCTTTTACTCAAGATAATTAATTTTTTTCAACTAATATAATGGATCTAATTAGTTCCTTTTTTTTTACAAATCATAGCAAGAATATTTTTTTCAAGCTATTTGGGGGCCGGGAATTAAACAAATCCCCAATAATCTCATATCCTCCCCCCATCCCCCGAAAATTAAATGGTCAGTCCCTAAAAAAAATTGTACTGTACGAGTTACCCTCCATTTGTAGTCTATCCCCGAAAGATTATATATCCAGTGCTGGATTACCCAATAGGCAGACTAAGCAAAGCAGGGGCACCCCCCCCCCAAAAAAAAAAAAACAGAGAGAAATTACTGTTTAGTATTGTTTTTATTTTGAATTACATTGGGGGGGGGGTACCTTCATCTTTTCAATGCTTAGGGCTTCTAAAGGTCTTAATCCGGCCCTGTATATATCCAACAGGCGCTTGACGTTAGATAGTGTTATCATTGTTTATATAGGTTTTGTATCGTACTATATATAATAAAGACAAGAAAGGGCAATCGCCATCTTGCTTCCCTTAGAGTCATATGCGTTGAGCCAATTTGAAGGGAGGATACCAGCAGTATCAACTGAACTTTGAAAAAGCGTTGTTAGACCAGGTGCTAAATATGTTACACATTTTTTCATGATCATGTCGGTATGTTATCTGGGTTCTTGGGCTTGGACGACTTAATTTCTTTTTTTAGAAAAGCTTCTCAACTACATAATTTTTTTTTGTTAGAAAAGCTTCTCAACTACATGTACATTGATCAAGGGGAGAAACGTACGTCATCACTACGTCACAAGGACGATAAGTTAACACTTTTCATGGCGTAAAAGCCTCCATTCGCAATGGATTTTAGCCTGAAGAAAAATAAAGAGAAGGTCTCAGTGGAAAATGGTAAATGAACCGTACCCTCGATATTGCAAGCTAGTCAACCACCAATTGTTGATATATAATTTGCAGCCGTTTTGGAGAACTCATGGACAATGTTTACATTTGAAGGACACATGTTAACACTTAAAACACCGAACGCCGTTCAAATCACCTTTTCTCCATAGCCGCATCATGCTATCGTTCAAAGCAGTTTATTTGTTTCAAGTTGACGATGAACCACATAAATCGAATGTTATTAGCCTTAGAGTACAAATACTACAGTTGATACTTAAATACAAGGTTGATCAGTTAACTTTTTTTTATTTGAATGTTCTTTCACTAATTGTGATAATTTGGTACGTTAAGTAAAACTATATGCTAGCATTTTATATTTTTCTGAGCCTATTCACTTCAATGATATGGAAGAGAGCAAGAGAATTTCTGAAGTCGAGGTAAAACCTCGAGTTATTTAGTATCAATTAGTTCAAAATGAGAGACTAATCGCAGGTAAATTTGTTGCGCAAGGTTATTTCAAACTGAAATTATGTGAGCGTACCCAGCGCGCTAGTGCGCGCGAGAGAGAGAGAGAGAGAGAGAGAGAGAGAGAGAGAGAGAGAGAGAGCACGTGGACTTAACATGTTTCTTTTTTTCTGTTGGTTTTAACGGGTTTTTTTTAACACATTATTGGCTATGTCATGCCGAGGAAATGGGAGCTAAATGCCTTTGCCAAGGACACACCGAGGCAGCCGAACCGTTCTGGCATGGACGTGTACCGAACCCGCGACCCTTAGATTACGAGTTCGACGCTCTACCAACTAAGCTACCGTGGCTCCCACATGCAAAAACTAATCAGCTTCGAAATTGAAGAGCTTGACAACTTGCAAGAACTACTCACCTCCGAAACTGAATAGATTGACAACGGAAGTGATCCGATGAGCATGGGCAATATTTACGTGTTACAATAACACGTTAACACATATATACGAAGAAGTTTGCTTTGTTCAAATTACAATCAAGACAATCGTGTATTATATAAACATTAGCAAGTAATCACGACAAACAATGAAACGCTGTAAAGGGGTAAAATGTTTGGAACTAGTTTGTTATACTCTTAACATACATATGTGTCCGCCTAGCAGCGCGTAGGGATAATATACGAACTTGTATAGTGAATCGCCAGATAGCAGAGGCGCTTACTTAGCGACGATGGTGCCGAGTGCATTCGGCACATTTATAAAGCCCACAATTTGATGTCTCAATTCATGTTGACGATGCGATTTTTGACTGTGTAATAACTTTCTAATAAAACTTGTTTACTCTTGTATTCATTATTGAAAGAAAAGTAAATGATGGACTGAATATAGGCATGTAGATAAAAGACTGCTTTAGACATATATCATTTTTTTTTAAAAACAAAAATGTTTTGTCGCGAAGACGAAATGGTGTATGTCGAAGGAAAACATTCTGATTTGCTACATGTAATTCAAGACATTCAACTTCCTATTCAGTTGAATAATTTTAGTTTTACTGAGCAACATTTTATTTATAGTCAGTCATAAAGGAGGCACTCTCTAGTTTCGTACTTTGCATAGGGTTAGATTTTTAAAGAAAAAGCTAATTACCCAGGCTTTCCTCACTGGCTGTCCTGGCTATTTAAAAAAGACCTTATATATCTTAGGTATTGTTAAAAGAACTTTGAATTCCCTTTATTTTGGTGTATGATTGATGGGTGAAATTTGGGTTATAGAGTATACAGCTTGGTCTTACTTAAGATGTACATCTCTCAAAAAACTGCTTGCTCCGCTTGGTCATTTTCACTTCCTGAACTTCAAAGGTAAATTAAAAAAAAAAGAGCCGAGAACTTTATTTTTACTTTTTAGATATTTTGTAATTCATTCATAGTACTTTAAGAGGCTGGTATTGTCTGCTCTGGCAAAATTCGTTTCCCTTTTTTAATAACTGCTGAAAATAGTGCACTTTTGACTAATTCAGGCTGATTTTTCGAGTACTTTGGAGCGGCCATTTTGTCTGCTGTGTGCTTAGATCATGTCCAGTTTCCACAAGTACAAATATGTAAAGAAATTTCAGCCACAGTACATGAAAGTAACATAGAGGTATGCCAACATTCTCTCCGTTGTGCATGTTGCAAATGCAAAATACTTCATCTTACACCTGTCACTCTCTCAGAAGCATTTATTATCTGTAGAGCGCCCCCTAAACAATTTTTCCCATGATATCCATTATAGTTTCATTTCGTTCCTAGGTAACAGTATTAGACAATTCGATCATAAAGACGCTTACTATTTCTCCCAATCGGTTTTAGCGCCTATTACACATAGACTAGATTGCATCATTCAATAATAGCAACCTTCGAGTGTTTTTCGCTAGTCGTGATCGGTTCAAGTTTACAACAAGTTATATCAAACGCAAATTATTTAAGTAATTGTATCGGCAGCGGACATCTAAATATCCAATATTATTATATACTTCATAAAGAGTCCCATTGGTTTAACGTTGTTGCTACAGGTCATTACTCAGCGGTTAAGTAAATTAGTTAAGTAAAATTATTCACCGCTTATATGGTAAACACTTGCCCGCATTCGAAGAACTTCTTCTGGCAACGGCTAAATGAAAATGGCGACAGAAACTTGGAACGCTGATCGCGTCATAAATCTGATGGCCACCAGATGCCGACAAAGACTGTAACCCTGTTTCTAATTGACACCAGTGCTGGAGAATCAGTAGAAATGAAATTATGTATCATTCAAATTAAATAAAGAAAAGTTGAATATATCCAAAAATTTAAATTGCAAGGAAAAATAAAAATAGAAAATAAATATGATTTAAATAAATAATGAAAATGAACGGCTAGTGATCGCTAGTTGCTGCTGTTAGTACGAGAGAGAGAGAGAGAGAGAGAGAGAGAGAGAGAGAGAGAGAGAGAGAGAGAGAGAGAGAGTCAAACTGACCTTTTATACAATGTTACAATGTGTATCAGTCAATAACTTCACGTAAACGGTGCACTTTTATCCACTCCGAATGGCATTGTTTTATCCATCACTTGGAATTTAATGATACACAAGTTACTCCAAAATGAATCTATATCCTTTTTTTATGTATTATCCAAGGCCGATGGACCACAATACCCTGGCAACAATCATGACGCACCATGCACTTTCAAATTTATCGTCCACCATGAGAGCAGCATTGCGACAATCCCAACGATACTGTAACATTAGACTGAATTTTTCTGGCTCGTCTTTTCATAACAGTATCATCACTTTTCATTCATGACTGTGTCATTTTTTGCTAATATTATTATTTCGTTGTGTTTCTTTGGGTAGATGAGATTCCATCCACTTTAACAAACTTAGTTTCGTTCAATGTTGAATGAGAATCACTCTATGTACGCGCGCACCCCACATAGCAATAAAGTAGCGTATATTTCAGCGCGGTGTTCAGGTTCCATTCGTAATTGAACGACGTGTGAAATGTTCAATAAAACGTTGAACTACTTATTTTTATTTCAAGTGTGTTATTTCTATAACATAGCAATAATTAAAATGCTTGTTTTTAAGTATGTAATAAAAATGTTATTGACTGAGTGTTAACAAATATTGGGTCCTCGTTCATGTGGCGTAGAATGCCCTCTCAAGCTCAGACATGCTGCGCCACATGACCTCGGATTCAATATTTTTCAATACTCAGTTAATAACCTATACAAATCGTATTGCTGAGTAATACTGACCCGATCTTTTCTCAAAGAAACAACACTGTATCATGCAACCGTGCTTCACTTTCGGTAAATGGAGGGAGAAAAATGAGTAAAAATTAAACTTTCTGACTGATTGTTACGACTCTATGGTCTAAGAAAAATGTAACAGAAAGAAAGTGAAACCAACAAATCAAGTAAAAATCAACAAGCAATTTATTACTAGATAATTAAAATGAAAAATCAAAAAGTCACTTACAGTAATGTGTTTTGAAATCCTAATAATCCAATAAGAATGATTGTTCTAATCACAAGTCCTAAATATAGAATGTTCCAAATTCACGGCTGTGTCCTTGAATGTTATGATGTGCTAATGGTCTCCAAAGTCCTGATGTACTAGTAATCTTGATGTGCTGATGTCAAAATGAAGTATTCCAAAATATCTGAATAAGTTCACTTAAATTCCAAAATCATCAATTAAAAATCCAAAATCCAAAAGTTTATGAGCACTGTTATAATCCAATGAATATTTAAAATAATTCCTCTCTTAGAATTTGGAATGAATTTTCACAACTGTAATAGCTCTTTACAAGACTGATGGTAATGTCAAAACTGAATAAAATGTCCACCAAACATGGTATATATAAAGATTGGTCACATGACAGAATGTTCTAGAATATGAGTCATCTTAATGGAATTCTAACTGTAAACAAAATTCAACCTTGACCTTCAAATTGAGAAAACATATTGATCAAAACAACCTAATTCAAGGACACTAGTTAAACATGTTTTTCCTGATAAACATAAAGATTTAAGCAAATATTAAAGTGAAGAAACATTTATAATTTCCTAAAATATTTATAATATTATATAAACATCATACATAACACCTCCCCTCATAAAGAAAAAGAAAGATTTATATAATAAAGCTTTCTTTTGAATATACATCTAATACTATTATAACCAAAATTACATAAGAACATGTTTTATGATACTGGACTTAATTACATCAAGCAATATTACATTTCTAGGCTTGTGAGAGTGCATCTGCAATCACATTGTCTTTTCCCCTGATGTGTCTAATGTCAATGTTATATTCCTGCAATATCAAACTCCATCTCAACAATCTCCGATTTTTATCTTTCATTTTGTTGATGAAAGTAAGGGGATTGTGATCACTGTACACAATAATTGGAGAAAGAGCTGAGGTAACATACACTTCAAAATGCTGTAAAGCCAATATCAAAGCCAAACATTCCTTCTCAATTGTGGAATAATTTTTCTGGTGCTTGTTTAGTTTTTTAGAAAAATAACACAGGGTGATCCACACCACTTTTGTCTTCCTGAATCAATACTCCACCAACCCCTACATCACTTGCATCAACAGATAATTTAAATGATTGGCTAAAATTTGGTGCAGAAAGAACTGGTGCATTCTTAAGCATGGCCTTTAACTTGTCAAAAGATTCCTGACACTTGTCAGACCAATAAAATTTGGCTTTCTTACTCAATAAACTTGTCAAAGGTTCAGCAATTTTGGAAAAATTGGAACAAAATTTCCGATAATATCCAGCCATACCTAGAAATCGCATCAGTTGCTTTTTACAAATTGGAACTTGAAATTCAGGGATAGCTTTGACCTTAGCTTCTATAGGTTTAACTTGACCTTGTCCCACAATATGTCCTAAAAATGTGACACAAGCATGGCAAAACTCACTTTTGCTCAAATTAATTGTCAGATTCGCATCACTGAGTCGATCGAAGAATTTTCGAATGGTTTCCAAATGATCTTCCCAGGTGTTGTTGTAGATAATGACGTCATCGATATAAGCGTCACAATTATCAAGACCAAATGTTATCGTGTTCATCAGACGTTGAAATGTTGCAGGCGAATTTTTCATTCCAAACGGCATGACTTTATATTGATAAAGTCCATCTGGAGTTGCAAATGTTGAAATTTCTTTTGCCCTTTCCGTCAGTGGAATTTGCCAGAATCCTTTTAAAAGGTCAAACTTGGTGACATATTCCGCATTTCCAATTTTATCAATGCAATCGTCCATTCTTGGGATTGGAAATGAATCAATTTTGGTGACACTGTTGACTTTTCTATAGTCAGTACACATACGGAATGTATTATCTGGCTTGGGAACAAGAATACATGGTGAACTCCAGTTACTTTTACTTGGTTCTATGAAATCATTCTCCAGTAAATACTGAATTTCTTTCTTCAGATAGTTCTGTTTGAGAGGATTCATCCTATAAGGATGCTGTTTCACAGGCGCAGAATCTACAATGTCAACGTCATGATAAATTTTACTTGTTCGTGTTGGAACATCAGGAAACAAGTGCTCATAGTCATGTAATAGCTGTTTTAGTTCATTTCTTTCCTGTTGTTGTAGATGTGAAAGTTTCTGGTCTAGGTTGTTCAATATTTCTGAATTCCGAAGATTGGTTATACCAGAGTCACTATAGTCTGATTGTATTCCATCGTTGATATCTTCACTGTGTGGGACAGGTACAACTAAATTAACTGAATAATTAGCTGGGCTATCTCTGTCAAAATATTCCTTTAACATATTTATATGACAAAGTTGTTTCGGTTTCCGTCTCCCAGGAGTGTTAATGATATAATTTAAGTCATTTACTTTCTTTTCAATGGTATAAGGACCAAAAAATTTAGCCTGAAGAGGATTCTGAGGTATGGGAAAGAGAGCCAGAACTTTGTCACCAGGTTTAAAACTCCTTTCCTGTGAATTTCTGTCATACCTTAATTTCATTTTTGACTGGGTAGTGTGAAGATTAGTTCTTGCTACTTCACAGGCCTTTGACAACTTGTATTTGAAATCAGAAACATAATCAAGAAGATTAATCTTTGAATCTTCATTTGAAAGAAGTTTCTCTTTCAATAATTTCAGTGGTCCATGGACAGTATGACCAAAAACTAGTTCAAAGGGACTAAAACCCAACGACTCTTGAACTGATTCCCTAACAGCAAACAACAACAAATTAACATCCTCGTCCCAATCCTTTTCTGTATCAAAGCAATATGATCGAATCATATTCTTCAAAGTTTGATGAAATCTTTCCAAAGCACCTTGACTTTCAGGGTGATAGGCAGAAGATTTAAACTGTTGGATGCCTAATTCATGCATAACTTGCTGGAAAATTCCAGACATAAAATTTGACCCTTGATCCGACTGGACAGATTTGGGAAGGCCAACAAGTGTAAAAAACTTCACCAAAGCTTTCACAATAGTTTTAGTTTTTATATTTCTCAGAGGAATTGCCTCTGGAAATCTTGTAGATGTACACATGATGGTCAACAAGTATTGGTTGCCTAACTTGGTTTTAGGTAAAGGACCAACACAATCTACTATTATTCTACTAAATGGTTCATCAAATGCAGGAATAGGTTGCAGATGAGCCTTAGGTATCTTCTGATTGGGTTTTCCTACCATTTGACAAGTGTGACAAGATCTGCAGTATTTAGAAACATCACTTTTGAGTTTCGGCCAAAAAAAATGATTCAAGATCTTGTGATAAGTCTTACGGACTCCTAAATGACCAGCCAAAGGAGTTTCATGGGCTAAATTAAGAATTTCCTGTCGATATGACTTAGGAACAACAATTTGATAGCTCACTGACCACTCGTCACCAGCGGGTACATCAGGTGGTCTCCATTTCCTCATAAGGACCCCATTTTTCACAAAGTAACACACTGGAACTTGTGTGGCTTCAGTTTCACTAATAGCCCTCTGAAACAAACAAGATATCTCGGGATCTTGCTCCTGTTCAACGACAAGGGATTGTCGTTTGTCATCCTGATTAGAACAAAGAGAATGAGTTGCCAAAAGATGATCACTGTGATCAATACCATTTGATTGAATACCTGAGGAAAAAGTGACCTCATCAAAAAACTGACCAATACATGTGTCAGCTAAAGGAATAATATCCTGATCAACATCACTCTCAAGAACTCTTTTTGCCATAGCTCTAGTAACTGCACAAGCAGGGTACAAATCAGGGATTTCAGTTTCGACAGGATCAACTTTCTGATCCAAACAAGGCTTGTCAGTTACAAGTGGATTAACCACAACCTTATCTCCAGCTAGGTCATTGCCTAGTAATAAATGAACACCCTCTATGGGTAAAGAAGTCACTGCCCCAACAGTCACAGGTCCAGAAACTAAGTCTGATGCCAAATTTACACAATGAAGAGGAACATTTACAAAGCCGCACTCTACTCCCTGAACAAGAACACTTTCACTTGAAGAAGACTCCTCAGACAAAGGCAAAGTACCTGATAATAAAAGACTCTGAGAAGCTCCAGTGTCCCTTAATATTTTAATTGGGATAGGCTTGGCAGAATCACCAATAAGTGATATAGAACCTTCTGACATGAATGGTTCATAAGCCTCCAAAATAGAATCAGACTGGGGTTTGTTTGACCCAACAAATGTATTGCTTTCAATACAAGACCGTGACCTTGACCTCGTAGAAATAAGAGCATTTGGAAAAGCTCTGTCTTTACTCTGTTGCTTATTTTTCAACTTGAAGCAATCAGAAATAACGTGCCCTTTTATTTTACAATAAGTGCACGTAGGAAGAGATAAGGATTTCTGATCAGTCTTATCAGATGTTTGATTCCTAACAGTTGTGCTGTTGTGAAATTTGGAAGTACTCGAATGAGATTGAAATGGTTTTTTACCAGAAAACTGCTGAGAGGACGATTTATTACCAAATGAAATTTTGTGAGTCAAGGAATAATCATCAGCCATACGAGCAGCATTTTCCAAAGTTTCCACATTCTGCTCGTCAAGATCGGTTTTAACATCACTATGGATGCACCTCTTGAACTCTTCAATTAATACGAGCTGTCTGAGGTTATCATAAGCTTGATCAACTTTCTTGGCTGAGCACCACCTATCAAATAGTTGTTCTTTATCCCTTGCAAATTCGACATGAGTTTGTCCAGTTTCTTTTCTACAATTCCTAAACCTTTGTTGATATGCCTCTGGTACCAACTCATAAGCTTTCAAGATGTACTCCTTAACCACATCATAATCAGTGCTTTGTTGTACTGACAGTGAAGTGTAGACTTCACGAGCTTTGCCAATAAGTACACTTTGTAATAACAAAGTCCAATGCTCTCTGGGCCATTTCAAGTTTTCAGCTATTTTCTCGAAATGAAGAAAGTATTTATCTACTTCTTTTTCCTGAAAAGGGGGTACTAACCTAATATATCTAGTAACATCAAAACCTGAACTTGTGTTTAAAGGAGTGGAGTGTGCTCTGTTTGCCAGTTCTAATTCTCTTAACTTATATTGCATTTCCCTTTCTTCTCTTTGCATCTGCCTCTCTTCTTTCTCTCTCTCCATCTGCATTTGCCTCTCTTCGTTCTGCATTTGTATCTGCCTCTCTTCTTTCTGCATTTGTATCTGCCTCTCTTCTTTCTCTCTCTCCATCTGTGTCTGCCTATCTTCTTTCTCTCTCTCCATCTGTATCTGCCTCTCTTCTTTCTGCATTTGTATCTGCCTCTCTTCCTTCTCTCTCTCCATCTGTATCTGAAGCTTTGCCAATTCTAAATCAATCTGGTTCTTTAACTCTAATTCCCTTAATTTCCTGTCAGAACCAGATACAGGCTTTCTCTTCAAACTTAAAGCACTGCTATCAAAAATTCCCTTTCCTACTAAATACTGAATCAAAATAATCTTTATCTCCTGTTTTGTCAATGATACTTTTGCCTCAGATAGACTGTATTTTATGGCAAGCTCGAGCAACTCATCCTTTCTCATGCACTCTAACCCCTCCTGGGTAGGTTTTGAAATGAAATTCTGAACATTAGATACCATTGTAAATGCTTGTTGGTTTCACACAAAAAAATTTCTCTATATAAAAAAAATCTTTGCCAAAGACAAACACAAAAAAAAATTCCAAGACAAAATCAATATGAATTTCAAAGATAAATTTAATATCTCTAATATGCTTTAATGAAATTGAGATCCCAGAAGACGAGCCTCCAATTTCTGTTACGACTCTATGGTCTAAGAAAAATGTAACAGAAAGAAAGTGAAACCAACAAATCAAGTAAAAATCAACAAGCAATTTATTACTAGATAATTAAAATGAAAAATCAAAAAGTCACTTACAGTAATGTGTTTTGAAATCCTAATAATCCAATAAGAATGATTGTTCTAATCACAAGTCCTAAATATAGAATGTTCCAAATTCACGGCTGTGTCCTTGAATGTTATGATGTGCTAATGGTCTCCAAAGTCCTGATGTACTAGTAATCTTGATGTGCTGATGTCAAAATGAAGTATTCCAAAATATCTGAATAAGTTCACTTAAATTCCAAAATCATCAATTAAAAATCCAAAATCCAAAAGTTTATGAGCACTGTTATAATCCAATGAATATTTAAAATAATTCCTCTCTTAGAATTTGGAATGAATTTTCACAACTGTAATAGCTCTTTACAAGACTGATGGTAATGTCAAAACTGAATAAAATGTCCACCAAACATGGTATATATAAAGATTGGTCACATGACAGAATGTTCTAGAATATGAGTCATCTTAATGGAATTCTAACTGTAAACAAAATTCAACCTTGACCTTCAAATTGAGAAAACATATTGATCAAAACAACCTAATTCAAGGACACTAGTTAAACATGTTTTTCCTGATAAACATAAAGATTTAAGCAAATATTAAAGTGAAGAAACATTTATAATTTCCTCAAATATTTATATTATATAAACATCATACATAACACTGATCATCATGAAACTGGAAACACATATATTATGTTAAGGTCTTATAGACAAAATGTTTACCAGGTGCTCCAAACTTTTCTTTCCCTCCATTGTTTCGATACAAGTATGAATTTTTGCTTTCACAAGCTTACATATGTCATTTACTAGCTGATCATAACAGGTCCATTTATTCTTCTTTGTTTTCTTTGTTTATAATTTGAAAACTGTCACCAGACAGGAATCGCACAATATATATGGGTGCTCTGATGGATGAATACATAGATTGATGCCACAAAAATCACATTACCGGAGTCCATATTGTATGCTTAGGTTAGTGTCGTCTTTCCAGGAAGATGACTTTTGTTATCATTACCAAACAGAACAATCAACCTCCGAACTGCTTGCACAACTAGTTTTAGCGAATCACACACTTATAAAATTGCATTTTTTCTAGTAGTGTAGAAGATGGACTTGAATATTTAAACTGTGATTAGTGATTAAAGTTCACATCACTAGTCACTCGGACATGTCGGCTCTAGCAGATCATGCATTGATGATGAGAAATAAAGAATTTAAACAAACTCTTACAGGCAAAATTTTCATAAAACAAAGATTGTTTTTTGTTTTTTCTCCCATAATAATCAAAATATTAGAAAGACACAATTATTGTTATGAAAGTCGGATACAATTAATAGATACAACCCTCAGGATTAAACAAAATTTATTCGGCGAAAGTCCTCCCATTTGTTATTTTTCTGTTAAGTTTTAAAATTTAGCACAAATTTTTGAAGATATGCAAACAGTAAATTTTGAAGCCCAAGGAATGTAATTTTTGTCCTGAAACTTTACTCTATTAAAGCATGCTGTATAGGTGATAAAGTATTAGCAAAAAATTAAATTATTTTAAGACATTTGACAGTTTCCAGACAAAGTGTTTAGTAATCGGACTTTCTGTATTGTGTCGTGTAGCTAGACTTGTTGATTTCAATAGCTACCTGCAGCTATTGCTATATACTTTCAATTAGGTCCTGTTGTTTATCTTTCATATAGTAGACCATATCAGCTTTAATATGCAAAAACTTATGATGTCACCTTACTGTGAGCTACTGAACTCGAAAGGGACATGCTGAATATTAGTCAACTAGGTTATCATCCCTGATGGTTTGTACTTAGAAACGCTCAGGTTTGTTGTTGAAAGTTCGGTCTCTCAAAAGAGTCGGTTAAGACTTAAGACCTGTATTTGAATGTACTAAATTTTCAGACGTCTCAGTCACACCAACAAAAATGATTCATGCTATAATATGTTCGTTTCAGGGCTGGAGGGTCTGCAGTTTCATACGATGCATGTCCATTGGTCATGGGGTCAAGGTCAAACATATAAACAGTAACCTTCAATTGCTGCAAAAAGATGGAGTAGACAAAAGCGTAGCAACCAAAGAGAGGCCACTGATGCTTCTTTTTGGATGGATGCTGGCAAAAAGAAGACACCTAAACAAATATGGCAACATGTACATCAGCAAGGGTTTTGATGTCATTATCATTCAGGTGAGTGGAGTTATGATTTCGGATGATCTTTGCTTTTATTACATTACAGTGGCTATTATTAGCTGTGAAGAAATGTTGTAAATTAGTGGTCAAAGAGTGAGATCAGGAAAATAAATCATAGCAAAATTTATCATATATAACCACCCGAGATGTGCAATAGTTAAAATACAATAAGCCAAAATTTAAAACTCGATTTGTGGACATAATCACTAAATTTTATCTTCGCAAAAACATCCCTCTATACGATTAGTTATGAGAACTTTGAACATGTCAAAAAAAAAAAAAAAAAAAAAAAGGAAAAAGAAAGTCACACTCTCAACAATAACTACTGTTGCTCCATTTATCGAATGGCCTATATTTTTAATTCATTAAAATCCTCTATGTAGACAATGTAAAGCTGGTGAATTGGTGCTATCAGTATATCGGAGTGAAGCTTGACGCTTTTTCAAGCCCAGTCTTTCTGTTCACTATATTAGTGTATCGGAGTGAAACTTGACGCTTTGTCAAGCCCAGTTTATCTGTTCACTATATCAGTGTTTGGAGTGAGGCATGACACTTTTTCAAGCCCAGTCTGTCTCTTCACTATATCAGTGTATCGGAGTGAAGCCTGACGCTTTTTCAAGCCCAGTCTATCTGTTCACTATATCAGAGTTTGGAGTTAAGCTTGACGCTTTTTCAAGCCCAGTCTATCTGTTCACTATATCAGTGTTTGGAGTGAAGATTGACGCTTTTTCAAGTCCAGTCTATCTGTTCACTATATCAGTATATCGGAGTGAAGCATGATGCTTTTTCAAGCCCAGCCTATCTGTTCACACTATCAGTGTTTGGAGTGAACTTCATGTTAGTGTAAATTTGTATGTGAGGATCTTACTCATATATTTTTCTTCTCAAATGTATTAAAAGGAAACTGAAATAATGCACGTGAAAAAATATTTGTCTGAATTATTTCAATTGTGGAGGATTCTTCTCAGCTTTAATTACATCTGCAAAACCATATACATCACACAAGCATGATAAGCAAGACATTCGACCGAGCTCTCTGTAGACTATTGACATAAAACAAATCCTGGACTATGTCTCCAGAAATTAATCGTCCAGATGGGAAAACTGAGAAGTGGGTTGGGGGTCCAGATTAGAAAAGAGCGAGCCCATTAGTGTGTATAAAATAATTATTTTCAAGGAAAATCAATAAAACTTTACTATACTTAATCTTATTCACTATAAGTATTTATATATTTTGGTTTTATTTAAATTTTCATGTTATCTTATTTAGTTTTGTATGCGAGAATTCTTTATTTCTGTTCATGCAATTACCTTTCTCGCCAACCAAGCCTTTATTTCTGATAACCTGTTGGGAAAAAATGTACATCTGCCGGATTCAGAGTTTAAAAACAATGAGGGTTGAGGGCTTGTCATTCAGGGTCCATCGGGTGCACATCCTTATAATATTAGTGTCCAAGACTAGCATTTGAAGGTCAATTATGCACTCACTGCCAAACACTACACTAATTAAGTTTCTTATATATGTCATTTCAGGGCGCCTTATTTTTTTTTATCAGACCCAGGCCTGGGTCAAGTGTTTTTTTTTTAAAAAATTACCTGCCTTGCCTCAACTTCCACTTGCCCCAAGGACCTTGTTTTTATGCCCCCCTCTTATATAGAGGCGGGGGTATATATTAATCCTCGTGTCTTTCCGTTCGTTCGGCACTCTTTGGCGCAACTAGTCCCGCTGTTTTTGATGGATTACCGTGAAATTTGTTAAATATTTTTGTAATCACGTGAGGATGTGCATATCAACAATCAATTTGTATTAGAGTAATTGCCCTTTTTGTCTTGAGACAGCGTATGACAAAATCTCCTTAGTGTCACTAGTCACGCAGTTTTTGATGACTTGCCATGAAACTTTGTAAATACTATGGTCATCACCTGAATGTAGACAAATCATGTCGCTCCTGCATTTTTTGCTAGAGTTGTTGCCTTTGACTTGTATCTTAATGCAGTGTAACACAATCTCGTTAGCACAATTAGTCCCGCTGTTTGTCGTGCAGTTTTTTGTATTTTATGGATCGCTGTGAAACGTGCCTATTATAATCATCATCTAAAGATGCACATATTGACACACCTTTGTGCTCCATTGCTTTTTGTAAGAGTTATTGCCCTTTCTGACTTATAGCAGGATGAAGTGTATGACAGAGTTTTGTGCCAACTACTCTTGCCGTTTTTTGTTTTTTGTTTGTAAATGGCAATGAAAACATAGTACATTTTATGGTCATCAGAAAAAGATATACATGTTGACCAATCTTTGTACTAACGCTATTTTCAAAAGAGTTATGCCCCTTTTATACTTTAGATTGATCTTCATTATGGGTTAGGGGTTGGATGAGAAAGGGGCGATGGTATATTTACATGAGTAAATTGGTCACCATTCTTCTCGTTTAGATTAGGACAATAAAACATGGCTTATAATGTTTTGCATCTTGTTATTTCCCCCATCTAGTGGTATAATTCTGGCCTTCCTGGCAAACACACACACCACACACAGATCAAAATGTGCGAGACAGTTGGAACTTTTCCGCAAATAACTGGTATACATCTTTTCCTTTCTAGACACCGATCTACCTTTAACTTTCACTTTTTGCACTATGAAATATTGCTTTGAGTAATAATCTTCTGTGTCTCGATCGCAAACACCTGTATTTTAATAAGTAGACCAACTCCTAAACGGTTTTCCTTTGGTTATTATAATGTTCGAGCAATGCCGACCCATGAATCCGGAATTCCAGATTTATAAAGTAATTATGTTTCCGACAGTTATAAATATGACTATAATTCATCTTATGTTAGCCTAATTGAAGAGAGAGAGAGAGAGAGAGAGAGAGAGAGAGAGAGAGAGAGAGAGAGAGAGAGATAGAGAGAGAGATAGAGATAGATAGATAGAGAGAGAGAGTAAATATACATTTCATTGATGAGAAACAGACATATAAACGAACAGAGGGACGGATATCATGAACATTATAAACGATAACTACACATTACCAAGATGTATTTTTGTCTTGTAATTCTGACTTCAGCCGCTTTTTAAGGGTTCTATTACAGCTTTTGAAGATTAAGAAGCAGTGAACTTTATGGCCTCCATGTGGTAATGACCTCTTTCTAATACTAAATGACGGTATACAAACCGCGCCTGCCAGCGATGATATTATCATCAAATGATTAGTGTATTTTTTTCTTCAAATATTCGATTTATTCAGTTTATTCAACCATTTGTTTACATCGCATGATAACTTTTTGGTTTGCTTGGTCCCGCATGACTTAGATTTTGTAACAAAATGCAGGCAATATATGTTGCTTTCGATAGACTCTATATTACATGTGGGTTTGCTTTGTTCCAGGTTTTAATAATCACTCTCTATAGTCTTTAATCACAGCAATTATTTTATTTACTTATTTATTTATGTGTTTATCTATTTATCTATGTACCTGGGAGGGGAAAGGTCGGTGAGTGTGGGTGGAGGTGGGGTTGGAATGGTGGGGGAGATCTATATGGAAGATAATACATACATTGAGTGTGATAACACCTGTTAGATTTGAAATAGTTATAACTTTTGGACATGGGCTGTTGCCCACGCACAACAAATAAACAAAAATGATTGACTGATTATTCTAAATGCTCACACTATCATTATGAATCTACTCTGAACACCCATCCACCCACCATCCACCCCACCCCCACTATATGTATAGGAACGTGAGAACACCAACTAATATTGATCTTGAAGCCTTACTACCTACTACTGAAATAATGACAATCTTAGTAAATGACTTTAATAGCTCTCTAGACAACTCATAAAAAATACCATCGACTCCCCAAAAAACTAATTTTAAAAAAATATAAAAATGCCCTCTACTCTCGAAAACACTATTTAAAAAACACCATCGACTCCTGAAACAATCTTAAAAAAAAGAAAGAAAAAAAAGAAAAAAAATACCCCGACTTCTTAGACCACATTATTATTTCTTTATTGTGCAAAATTACAAAACAAAAATATTTTCAGAGAAAAAAATGACCAAACTATGCCAGTATTACACACACACACACACACACACACACACACACACACACACACACACACACACACACACACACCCCTTGACACATATTTGGCTTGTCAATGCACGTGAAGAGCAAGCATCCTGAGAAGTTAGAAGTGGTCAATGACCTGGGATCCGTAAATCCTTTACAAGCAGCCATAAAAGCAAATAAACAAAATAAAATACAACAGCTTGAGTTAAATATGCTGTAGAAGAAAGCATGGCAAGATCAGACAACTAAATATAAACTGAGGAAGCAATCAAGTTGTGTTCAAACGATTAACATTGCAGAGGAACAAATTGGACACTTTGTTACAAAACTACAGTCAGTTTTAAACAGGTTCTTCATTTTGCAACGAATCGAACAAAATGAGTTAGAACAAACTTATGAGGATTTCAAACACATGAATAATGACATGACAGAATTATTTTGAAATCAGATCAGACATAAAATGGAACTTTTTTTGTTGTGACACTGCGTATTTAAAACTTTTTGTTACTCATTGGTTTTGGCCATGTGTCATACAAATTGGAGTCATCACCAAAAACGGCTCAAAGTGCAGTTTAAAAAACAAAGTGAGCGCAAAAAACAAGAAATGGAGACTTTGTAAACCAAACGAACTGTACAATGTAGCAACTATAATTGCATTCCTGGTATGTTGTAGGTTTCTGAATACGTGATTTGCACAATTTTGTGTATTTTAAATGTCCGAGACAAAGAACATTACAGATATCATTTACCATGCATCGTTGGAAATCGTGTTGTTTCATACAGCATGTTGATGCAAAAACTAGTCTTTTAAAAGAAATATTTCAATTGATCGTACCCATCTCTATGTCCGATGTCACGATATAATATTTTCTACGGATATATTGTGCCCTATGTTAAATACATTTAGACGTCATAGGCAGATCACCAAATGCCCATTCTATTGCACTATTTAAAGTGGATGCAAATTAGCTATTCTTTGAGTCATCAATTAGATGTCTGTGAAAACTAAATCCTAACAATCTCTATTTCCACATACTATGAACGTTGTACTGGTGTTTACTTCATCCAGATGGTGTACAAATTTTTCCATAATTAACTGATCTGTGAAAAGAAACTCGAAGTGTTCAGGCTCCTTGATACTGCTATCAATGTATCGTGCTCCCGACATGTATTTTAACAGAATAATATTTTATGCCGGCTCCCAACAGTTAAACGATTAATTATCTTTCCATTTCGCGAGTCGCGAGTACGCCAAGATCTACTTGTATCCACTGTTGTGTTTTTAATATGACTGCATATCAGGAATGTCTACTTGCCACTGGTCATCCATGTGACTAACAGAGACCCTTCTAAATGGAATTATGTTTCTAGAATGCTTGTGTAATGTGTCGGTAGATTGTTCAGTTAATCATTCTTTCAATCATAGCACTTTTTTTTTTCTTTTTGTATCGTTTAATTAATTATTACTTGTGTAAGCAACTGTACTTTCAGGATCGTAGTAACGATGTCTTAAATACTATTTCTTGTTAGCCATGTAAAACAGTATAAAACATCTAGAGAATACTTGACGCTTGACAAATTATCTTTAGGTGTTACCAACAAGCCTACACAAACAACTATCTACAACTGGAACTTTAATTTTCGGCAGTGTGCAGATTTTTTTCAATCCTTTCAAATATATGAAAACGATTTAAAATTGTTGTCAAATTTGTCAATTTCTGATTCAAAAACAGCTACGTCATACGCTGAGTCATCATGTGCTGTTGTAAATCTAACTTTGTTGTCCATAAATTCTATCTCAATTTTTCTAGAATCGTTGTAGATTGACCTTGTAAACTTTACGGGGTCTTCGAATTGTACTGTAAATTAAGCTGAATACAAAGTTGTGTATTTGTCTACATAAAATATGTAATTTAAGCCTATCTCAACCTGCATATTTTTGATTATGTTGCTTTTAGGGTTGATGCTGTTTATCTCGATGCCAATATAATTGAATGCGCAATCTGCAAATGTGCATTTTTTTCTGAAACATTGTAGTATGTCCTTTTCATGTTTTACATTGATAAATCAACATTCGTATTCTCTTGAATTTTGTTTTGTATCACAACCAGGCCCGCTCAGAAAAGGGGAGGGGGGCAGTTTAAAATTTGTTCCTTGCAAGAGTCTAAGTTATGGTAGATTACTACAGGTTTTATATGCAAAACTGTACACAGGTTTTTATATGAAACAAAATTAAACTAGTTTTGGGGCCCATGACTGCACTGCCCTAGGGCCCGGAATTTCTGTCAGCGGGCCTGAGAACAACCAGCTTTGACCTATACGTTTATCCCAACCAAACTTGTCAATAAAAACATATTATCTCTTCATACTGAGAATATTGCTTTTGTGTTCAATTAAAGAAATATTTATATCATTTATCTGCAAACTGTTTAGTTTATCACAATATAGCTTTGCTCCGTCACATATGTTTGATAAAGAATTTCAAAATATTTTGTATTGTGATTTTGCACAAAAAAGAAATAACAATGTGGTCTTGGAAATCGAGGTATTTTTATTCTTTTATAGACACAAAGAGTGTTTTGGGAGATTCGATGGTATTTTTTTAATGAGTGATTTTGGTGGTTAAGGATATTTATATTTTTTCACATGAGTTTTCGGGGGTCGAGGGTATTTGATATTTTAAATGAGTGGTCTATTGAGATATTAAAGTCATTTACTAACGCTGTAATTGTTTCAGTAGTAAGGTTTCAATAGCAATATTAGTAGGTGTTCTCACATTCCCATACACATAATGCAGTGTGTATACAGAATAGATATATAATTACAGTGTGAGCATTTTGAATTAATAAGTCCATCATTTTTGTATTATTTACTTACTATTTGATTTGTTTCATTTATTTACTATTTCAAATTTAACAAGTGTTCTTTCGCTGTGATAATATGCCTACTTACAGATTTGCCAATTTTCTATGGTAGTTTTTTTCAGCATCTCGGAGATTACGATGCAATCATTATATTTCCAGTAAATTGAAAAATTTGAAGACCAAAATTGTTAAAAATGGGTAATTTGTAAAAGTTCGAGCAATGAAAATACTCCTTTTTGTGTGTTTGCTTTAATTATTCTAGGGCTTACCGTAATCATACTTTACATGTACATTAAGTTATACAATAATCAATGAAAACAACATTACTTGCCATGTTTCATCTATAAATCCTGAGTCTATGTAATCCTGCCACCCACGATCAGATCCGAATGACGAATCACGGGATCATGTTGCGTAGTGCGTGAAAGGGCTAATTCATTTTGTTTTATGTATAATGTGAATATTCATTTTAATGTGGTTTTGTTTTCTTAATAATTTAGTACCTCAAAGATAAAATCATAAATTCGTTTTCCACACTATGTCAGTTGGTCACAAAAGCAAAAGCGCCCCCTTTTCTATTCAAAATGTGACCTTTTTTTGACAAATTACCCCTTTAATAAACAGTGGCCCATTTGCCAACGGCTTTTACATTCTTTTTTAAAGTATCTACCCGGATAGATGTGCAGCGTAGTTTAGCATTGTATCAAAAATATAACAAGATAAAGAGAGAAAAAAATTCGTCTAACCTTAATAGACTCTTGTATCCTCCATTATCCTTTGGTGTTTAGGATTTAATTATTCAGTGTCTATTTTAAGCAGATGAACTGATGTCTTCAGCACAAGTTTTAGTGTTGACTTGGTATGGAAATAAGGTCGGATGTTTAGACTGCTTTCAAAAACTTAATTCAAGATATGATTTAAACTGTGAAATAGCCGTAAACCAGTCTGTATTGCCACCATTTCAACATTAAAAGTTCTGTTGAAAAATTTAAATTCCTGTAGAGAGAAATTTTAAAGACCTGTGATTAAATACCCATCAGTCATAAAGGGCTAATTATTCCTCAATGGCTAGTCATATTTAGTTCTTATTATTTTGTATTTATTAAATTCCATAAATACGCTGCACAATTATGTTGGAGTGTCGACAGGTGGGTGGTAGGATAGAGAAATGTACAGATAGTAAAAAAGAAACGGCGAACATAACTATTTTCTCCAGAGAATATTTGATGGAGATATCATTTCTTGAACCATGTATTGATACATGTATCGTAATGGAATGAAACAAATTATTTAGAGCCTTTTGAAGACATAAAATATTATTTGAAAGTAATGTCAGGAATATGGTGGTACTGCTTTGAGCGTTATTATGAAGGTTGTTCCTTATTTGACTGCATTATCTCATAGTTTATGAACGCTGCGTGGATGAAACTTCTGGCCTAAAGGTACGGTTTTTTGGCGTTTAAGAGCACATCAACACAAATAGATTGTTTAGTACTTAGGCAATTGGAGTAATGTGCCTTGCCGAAGGACACACGAATTTAGCCGAATCCAGCTGATTCGATGGTAGGATTCGAACTCGCACCCTTTCTGTCACGAGTTCGGCAAGCTAACCACTGAGCCACTGCAACTCCTTCTGGGGTTAAGACACTGCTAGACTTAAGTCCAGGATCCTAATAAATCTTTTATGACAAAACTGCATAAAGTAATGGCTAAGTCATAAAGATGGTCCTCTGTAATGGTAACATATTCCTTTCATTACTGGGAGTCGTGGTAACTCATTTGGTAGAGCACCGGACTTATAATTCAAGGGTTGCAGTTTTTTTTAAGAGCACTGGCCCCATTTTAAATACAAATTATAAAATTGTGAAAGTTACTGGCTAAGTTGTTCTTAATAAATTTTGAAGACCAATGGCTTTAATACATTTTTTAAAACCACTGACCTAGCCTTTTTTAAAAAAAAAAAATAAAATTGTGAGGGCCAATGGTCCAGATATTTTTTTTCAAATAATTTGTTTAGGACCAATGGATAACTCCTAGGCCAAACCGAATTATTGTTTACCCTAAAGTCTAGACCCCTGGGAGAGCCACCTAATGTTTGGTCAATTTTTAATTTGTAAAAAAAATTCCTAAATGCTTTTTCGCACAAATTTCTAACTTTTGGATCAACCGCCCCCTAAAACCCCGAGACACTGTTGAAGAGTCACCGGCCTCACCAAAAAAGTATTAATCATTCTATAGACAAAAACTATTATGTAATGACACTAGTAAATACGTTATACATATAAACAACTTTAAGGTCATTGTACAGGTAATAGCTGTGTGACGAGTATAGATATTTCTATACACGCTCAAATACATGTCGAACGTTGTTACACTGCTAAGGATTGCGGTTATTTACTCAATAAATTAATAGGCATATTTCGTCTGTCTGTCTCCTTGGGATATTACTATATAACTTCTAAAAGCATTTCTGGAACTAACATCAAATGAAGTAAAGAGCCCCATATGCCTGTAACGATGCAATATTCGCCTCTCTGCCTCTTCGTGTATGTATTTACAGTACGATTTACTTAATAGAAACATTGATTTGGTCTATCTTGCATAAAGCATGACGTCAGTACTGTTGCAAGGGACTCTTAATCAGGCTTCACCGTCTTTTGTCTCTCTGTTTGTCGCCATAATAAATATGTTGGTAGTCGTTTAAATCTATACAAATGTTAGGATTGAATGTGTGAATGTAATGAACATTTAAATCTAGTGCACACAACTTACTTCCCTTGATGAAATATATTTATATTATCAGTAAAATATATGCAAATATACCTAGACCTTAAAGTTGACAGCGTAGAATTGTACAGGTTTATATATCAATCGATTATCTTTTAAAATAGCTGTGGAAAGGTCTATGTGTTTAATGAGTAGGCCACTTGTCGGGCATTTGGGCTAGATTCATCCGGATTCCAGAAGTAGTTAGGGTTGCGGTCTAACTCTAATATGAACATAGTCTCATGCCACAGACAGTTGAAAAGGCAACGGGTGAATCCTCAGAAGCCGTTCATCCTAAACCGACTTGGTGCAGGCAGTAGCCATTCGGTTATATGCTCCTTATCTGCCGAGGAACTAAACTAAAATATTTAGCAGGGGCTAGTCCAAGTTTGAGACTGGGTGTTTACATTTGTGTAAAACCAGAAATTATTTTCCAAGAATCTAACATACGTATCTTAAAACTTATTTAAATATATAACATGAATTCTTTAGTCCTTGCAACATGAGAAGGACGGGACACGAGGCCAGGACTGCATTCCCTAGGGCTGTTCTAGCTCAGGATTCTTGAACAGGCTTCGCCGTCTTAGCTGTAATAAATAACAGAGAAGTATATTTACACCAGCAAAGAACTGTATTTAAGATATATATATATATATATATATATATATATATATATATATATATATATATATATATATATATATACTATGCTACTTAACGTCCAATGTTATTCAATTGTGGGGGAAAATTAAACTCGATAAGAAGAATAAAGGGCAAAGACGAATTCAATATTCCGAACTTAAAGATTGGTTAACAAAAGAGCTACTCATTACAGAACATACCAAACAAGATATATATATATATATATATATATATATATATATATATATATATATATATATATATATATATATATATATATATATATTAACAGTGATAAATGTCTTTTCAAAATACACGTGTACTTAGGAATGAAAAACAAAAAACGGAGAGATTTTTAAAGAGAGAAACCAGAAAAAAATACAGTTCGATGAATGAAAGGAATTTTATAACCAAAGTGTCAAGGAATTATTGGAGAAAGAAAATGATAAATACTTTTCCACCTACTCAGACAAAGAACCATCGGTAGTGGGAACGTTTAGTCGAACTCTTAAGACTAGAATGTGGATGTATTTACTGAAAATTAAACCAGAAAATGGGTAGATATATTACAACACTTTATTCACGGATATAGCAGGTCATATTATGGATCAATGGACATGTCACCAATTGAAGCAAGCAAGGAAGAAAACGGACCTAAAGTATGGTTAAACTTATTTCGTTATCTAAAAACTGATACCTGTATAATGCCAAAATATAAAGTATGTGGAACAGTGAGGATCTCAGAATATGAATATATTTTCGATAAAGGCCATATTCCTATATTCACGGAAGAGATTTTAAGAATCATACAAGTAATTTTAGGAGACCCTGTAATATATGAATTAGAAGACTTATCTCCATACGACTAACAGAATGATGTCATCAAGGTTGGGAAAATTAAACAACTAAAAGAATGAATGATAAAACATATGTGCTCTCACAATATAAGGGATGCTATGAATCTTTTAATTGGGAGTCGGAGGAAAATGTTCGACGGCGAAGCCTGAATAAGAGTCCTGGCGTCGAATTCAATAGTCCCGGCAACAGCAGAACTAACGTCCCCTCCTGTTAGTACTATAAAAACAGAACAATATTTATATGTAAAATATTTGTATTAAATAAGTGGAAGTAACTATTCCTGTTATGTTTTTGATATGTGGTGAAATTAAGTATATCAATGAATTGGAACGTCGAGACACAAGCTACACACGATGTAAAGATTGTGCAAATAAAATAAAATCGAAATGGTATTATATGGAAGCAAGTGAAACAAAATCGGAGAATATACCAAACAAACATTACATGTGAACGTGGAAAAACTTTAACAAGAGGATCTATGTTCAATCATAAAAAGTAGATTTAATATTAGTAATACGTTGTTGTCACTATAGTTTAGCTTGCTCTTTCCGCAATGGAAAAACCCTCGTCTGTGCTAGATGCACCATCTTTCTGTTCTAGAAATTCTTATAACACGTGCATCGACACAGTCTGACTTCCCGTCATCGGCCCATGCGTCATTCTTTTCCGGACGACATCTTAAGTCAAGACGTGGAGAAAAAAAAATGCTCGCTTAAAAGAAAAATGGTTATGCTGTATCATGCCTGATATTCATATTTCTTTATTAGCGAACATTATCCCTCAGTCCTTAATTATCAAAAAGTTCGTTTTGATAGTCCAGTGATAATTGTTCAGTGCTTTACACACGAAGAACCACCTACCTTCCCTGCTCATCGTGGATTCTGGAATTGCTTGTAGGAATATGTACAAATTTCAAATTGGTCGTCAAAATTACCCATTCATATGTTTTCACTTTGAATGTTTACATTATGGACGGGGCTTCGTATATTAGTTTCAGTAATGTTATTTAATGCAATTTGCGTTATTAACATCTAAGTAATCTCCTAGCTACCTTATTAGAGTGTACACGTTCCTCCATTCATTTTATTTAATACTTGTCGCGTTAATATATTTCATAGATTATGTTCCTTTGTTTACAACTCGTTTAGTAAAAAATACGAATAAACTGTGAGGGTTTTCATTTACGAATAAGCAGTAAGGATAACAACGGCATTGATGCAACCCTCGTTATTATGCATCATCAGTTATTTGGGTCATCCCAAAAATGTTTCGTTTCAGAAATTTCTTTTCAGATGTCATGTATGGATAAGTATGGGCATAAGAAGGCCCAATGGGACACTCACACCACGTGTCTTTCGTGTACAGAGTGTATACGAATGGACGGATGTATAATCGTTGTCATGGTCCAGCTATACAGGCGAACATATAAAAGGAGGAAGAAGTGCGTTCTTCTTTCTCTCCCTCTGAATCCTTAAGATCTCAGAGTGCACATATTATAACAGTATTCAACTGCGTCTCCCCGAATAAAAAAAGGGAGACAGCATCTTCTAGGAAAGAACTACTGTTACTACTCATGAGGAGGTAACAGGAACTTCTCAGAGGATTCACTGAGCACCCCGAACAAAAGAGAGAGCAGCAGCATCATCACCAATATAGATAGTGTGTCTTCTAAGAAGAGGGCACCATCTATCGTAAAGGGCTTGCTGGGATATAGTGCGCCCACACACCCCTCCCGCCGACAATAGGAAGTAAGGGAAGCGCCATCAAAAGGACAAGCACAGTCTTACTTCTGTGGCCTCAAAGGTCTTGGTTCAACGATCTCATCGAGCTTTGGATTGACCAACCCAGTGTGTTACCTGAGTGGAAGAATTTGTTTTCCCAACACAAAAGTACTCTGCTTCACACCAATCCTCAGATTCTCCACCTTCACGCTTAGCTCATCTCAAGATGATCTATTTGCCAGGCGAAGTTTTTGAGCAGGTTGCCGACTGCATCGTCTAGGCCCGGAGACGTTCTACATCTAACGTCTATGATGCAGCGTGGAGAATCTTTTGTGATTGGAGCACTAGGAACCACATCAATTCTAGCTCCGCTCTTGCTGCAGTAGCAGATTTTCTACTCTTCTTTTTTGAGGAAAGATCTTGTTCGGTCTCCATAATCAAAAGTTATAGGGGTGCCCTTCAAAAATTCTTCAATTCTCCAAAGGTCAGTTCATTTGCTCAGATCCTTACTTGGCAGATCTTATTAAGTACTTCGAGCTGCAGAGACCGGTGTCTCGCTCGTCGGTGCCAAGATTGAATCTTTCATGGGTTTTGTGGGTTTTGACAAAAATCCCTTATTAACCTTTGAGTGAGGCTTCATTTGAAAATCTTACGCTTAAAACCATCGTCTTCTAGATGTAGCGTCAGTACGGAAAAGAAGCTAACGACATGCTTTATCAATAGAGGAGGGATGTTATGGTTCAATGAGAATTACGATTATGTTTCCCCGGTTATGTCAGCCAGGTTTCCTTGCCCAAAAAAGAATTCCAGCTCCCATCAGTACTTCCATCCCCGATAGAGATCCCCAGTCTCAGTCGCATATGTGCTGGGGACGATCAAAATAGACTCCTTTGTCCAGTTAGGGCACTTAATTTCTATTTAGCATTTCCTAAGGGAGAAGGAAAGGTAGGAAAGTTTGTTCTCCCCTTAGTGGGTTCAGCTGATATTTCAGCATCCACCATCTCTAGATAGATTTCGCGCAAACCATCAAGCGAGTTTACCGGTCTCACACTGAGAGAAACCTTTCATTCATGAGGATAAATACCATGAAGTAAAGTGTTATCGCTATTTCTTGGGCCTATCTCAATCATTCATCTTTGGAGGATATTATGAAGGCTGCGTTTTGGCGATCGCACACAACCTTCTTCTCTTTTTACCTTCAGTCCTTATCAACCCAGAGCCAATGTATTTTTTCTCTGGGTCCAATTGTTGCTACACAAGGAGTGACACAGACTGCTGCTGTATAACAGCGTTGAGTGGCTGGGCTACAAGGTGAGTAATTTTTCACTTTTTACTCCCTTACAGTCCACCAGCCTCCCTCCTTACTGACAAATTGAGCTAAACAATAGTGACTGGTGACTTATTACCGATGTTAAAATGTATGTTTTTATTTTGTTATTTTTTATTTTTAGGGGCGTGGGGGAGAAACTAATTTTAATTATGTAATACTTATCTGTCACTATTAAATGCCTTTTCCTACCCCGCTCTGATGTCCTTCATTATTCAAAGTCCTAGAAAAGAATGAGGATGCGCTATTGGGCATAGGTCGATGACGGGAAGACAGACTGGGTCGATGCACATGTTCTAAGAATTTCTAGAGCAGGAAGATGGTGCATCTAGCACGGACTAGGATTTTTCAGCTGCGGGAAGAGTATGGTAAACAATAGTGACAGGTAATAATTACATAATTAAAATGAGTTTTACCCCCTCTCCCCCCAACACAAAAAATACATTTTCACAAAATTTTAATTGAAAGAAAATAGTTTTATGTAAACGGCGCAAAAGGTTGGAAAGAAGGAAATTAAAGTCTTCTTTGATTTGTCTTCCAACTTGAAGAGAAATAAAACGAATTGTGAATAAAAATAAAAAAGAAATTCTCACCAAAAAAAAAAAAAAGGACTCGATTGATAAACGTTTAAATGAATACAGATTTGAACCTGAAATAGCAGGAAGTCATCAACATTATTAGATAGATATGATTGCTTTTTCTTAAAGAAGTTGAACAATACTTATGGAAAAAAATAGGTAGACAAAAAAGAGATTTAGACTCAGTAAAAGTCCGGCTTTATCTATTAAACTTGATATAGCAGATAATAGCGACAAATTAATTCGTGTACGTTTTGTAGATTGGTATCACATAAGAAAAACTACAAACACAATAAATTGAAAGGAAATAGAAAGTAAAGTTCAAGAAATGGTTGATGAACTACACACAAAATTTGGACAGGAAATAGATGTAGATACAAATGAGTTTTTTTTAAAAAATTGTAACATTAGATGCGGACAGATTTAGACCATTAGGAGGAAATTCATACAACGATTAACCAGAAAGGATAAAAGATGGAAAAAAGTTTGCCTTAATAAAAAAAAAATACGAAAGATGTTTTTTTATGCAGTATAGTCAGCTGTAAACCCGTCGATGGATAATCAGTATCGGCCATAAATTATAAGATTGATAAATATAAACACTGGTTTAATAAATGTCGAATAAATATGCAAGATATAAAAGAATTTGAAACTGAATTTAATATATGTTTAAATGTATGTGAACCAGTGACGAGGAGGCGGCCGGGACTTCTTTTCAGAAATTTATAATGCCAGTTAGAATAACAGAAAGAGAAAGAGAGAGTTACGTAAATATGTTAATAATATAAAATGAAATTAATTATCATTATTGTGGAATAAGGAATTTTTCAAACTTGTTATCATCTCAAAATTCTAAACAAGACGGTAAAAAAACGTGTGCAATAAGTGCCAGCACTTTCTTTTAATCTGAACTAAAATTAGTAGAACACAAACTATTATGCAATAAAACAGCTAACACAATAGACACAATGCCAGAAAAGGGTTCTGTCGTTAATTTTAAGCTACAAAAATCAAGTAAAGGTTCCTTTTGTTCTATATTATGATTTTGAAAGTATTATTGAGCCAATAAGCAATTGCAAGCAGAACTCGAATACGTCATGGACAATAAAAACAGCAAAACACTCACCATCAGGAATTCGTATTTACCTAAAATCCATTACCATTAGGTGAATTCAAATTACAAGAAATACTACGTTTACAGAGGAGTTTACAGAGGAGCAGATTGCATAACCAAACTTTATGAATATCTACAATCGATTTAAAAAACTGTTTGAACTAAGACCAAGAAACTCTGCCGAAATGATATTCCATAATAAAGATAAAAGCATCATAATTCCACCAATATATGTTATATCTGTGAAAAGGGGATTACTAATGAAACAATCCCGCCAACATCCACGTCCTACTCGGGTACAGACGAAGTTGATGATGAAGCGATGAAGAGATTACTAACGAAGTAGGCTCTGCCAATGGGAATTATAAAGTAAGATATAATGATCATTTAACTGGTAAGTATTGAGAATATATACCATCGTTTATTCATAATTTATCTGGATACGATTCTCATCTGATTTGTAAGTCCTTGGTGTAAGGAAACCGATCAAAATCAAGTAGTATCAATAATGCCATGTAATGCTGAAAAATATATTTCGTTTGGTAAGAATTTTATAGTTGATACATTTGAAAATAAAATAACAGCAACGAGGTTATAATAAAAGGAACAATAAGATTTCTAGATAGTTCTTGGTTTATGGTCAAATCACTCGGTCAATTTGCTAAAAATCTAAACGATGATAAATTTATAGAAGGAATTAAAATATTGAGCTTATCTGGTGGAGACAGCAAAGACGGTAAAATCTGTTCAAGAGTCCCGACGTCCTACTCGGCAAAGACAGATAAATGGAAACTAAATTTTTGAGAAAATATATTTATCCATACGAATACATGGATTAATTTGAAAGATTTAATAAATCTGAAATACCACCAATAGAAAAATTTTATTCAAAGCTAACTGAATCAAGAGTTAACGAAGAGAATTATCAGCATATTCAAGATGTTATGAAACATTTCGAATTAAATTCTCTTGGTGATCTTCACGACAAGTATGTATATAATGATACTATATTACTTTAATGTTATAGGATATTTTTGATGAATTCCAGTCTGTGTGTATGAATAACTACAAACCAGATCCGGTACATTATTTTAGTGTAACAAGACTAGCTCACGATGATAGTTTGAAAATAACTAAGGGGTAGAATTAGAATTTCTAACAGATTATGATATGCATTTAATGATTGAATCTGGAAATCGAGGAGGAATAAGTATGTTACCTAATAGATATACCAAAGCAAGTCGTGAGTATTATGTGGACAGCAGAGAAAACTCACGTGACAGCGAAGACTAGCAAGATTAGTTCCGTGATGATCAAGGTCAAACAAGAAATGATGGAGAATATGATACATCAACGTCAAAATCATATATTATTTACCTAAACTCCAATAATTTGCATGCCTTGGACAACCAACGCTCGTAAGTAACTTTACATAGGCAGGCAAAGAACTAATAAAACGAATGGAAGAAAATATAATGTCTTGGAGTGACGAATATAAAACGGGGGGAATTTTAGAGCTAGATTTCAAAATGCCAACGCATTTGCACGATTATTTTAAATATTACCCCCTTGCACCAGAAAAACTCGTTCCTAAAACGAATGATTTATCAACACTGCAAAAGAAATTACTGGACGATTAAAAGGGTACAAAACCTTCAGCAGCAAAGTTATTACATACGGTAAGAAACAAAGAAAGATATGTTATTCACTATCATAAGTTGATGTGTATGTTCAGCTGGGAATAAAACTAAAGAAGTTACGTAGGACAGTTGTATTTAATCAAGAACCATGGCTAAAACCATACATAGAACTGAATGCATCTTCGAGAACAAAGGCAACTAACGAGTTTTTGAAAAATACTTATTTTTTTAAAACAAAAAAGCTAATGAATAATGCTGTCTTCGGAAAACAAAAAAATACATTAAGAAATAGAATTAATGTAAAAACAGGTACTGAAGAAAATATATATTTTTAACTTCTAAAGAATATTTCATTTGCAGGAATAATAATAATATATGAAAATATGCTATTAGTTATTTCAAGGAAGAAGAAAATAAAGTTAATCAAGCCAATTTATGGTGGCTTTACAGTGCCACAAGTAAGCTGCTTTTGTGTGACTTCTGATACAACAATCTTAAAAACAAAATATGGCGATAAAATTAAGCATTTGAATGACTGACACAGATTCTCCGTTCATATGTGTTGAAACAAACAGCTTATACAGTGATATTAAACAAAATATAGAGTATTACTACTCAAGCGGTTGTAGAAGTGATAGCAAATATTCACTGCTATTAGCTAACAAGAAAGTTGTTGGATTATTTAAGGGTGAGATGAATGGCATACAAATACAATAATTTCATGGCCTTAGAAGTAAGTTATATGCTTTAAGGACTGACATAGTAGAAAAAAAGTATGCAAGGATATTAGGACATATGGTGTTAAAAAGAATCTAAAATTAGATATGTATAAACATTGCTTATTTAACCAAAGTATAAATATAAAGGATTTTGTGAATTTACTGCTCTGGTGTTTTAGGAACCTTCAAATTTTCTTCACTTTTACTTTCCAGAAATTGCTCGCTTCCTTTCATGTATTTTGTAAGTAAATTAAACCTTTCCTAAACAGTTATTCAAGTTACCTTCACGTTACTTTGAAGTAATCTTCTGGCTTTTTTAAAAGTATCTCTAAATTATTTTCAAGTTACCTTGCAGTTATCTTCAAAATATTTTCAAAATATTTTGAAGTAATCTTCAAGTTATTTTCAAGTTACCTTCAATTGTTTTTCTTCAATTTACTTTTAAGTTATTTTCAAGTTACAAATGTCTTATAATAGTCACATTGGGTTTTTCACTAAAAGACTTTTCTCGTGAGGTCTAGTTGGTCCTGTACAGTATGTATCTAGTTCGAATGAAAATGGTGCTCAATAGAACTCCAATATGGCGCCATAGCCATCTCGAAAATCTTGTTAGTACTACTTCTCTTGCATGAATGGTGGCATTCTCACGAGGTTTTCATTAAAACACTTCTTGCCATTTTAAAATTGTTTCTGAATGAAAATGGTGCCGGTTTGACCACCCAAATATCAGCATCTTTCTGAAGGTTTTGCAACTATACCTAATTGACCTGGGTTCAAGTTACATGTCATTTTTTGCATTCCTTGTACTTCACTGAGCCTGTTAACACAGTGATTTGTAAATATAGAAGTGAATTTTGATCAGACTTTGAATTCCAATGAACACGTTGTTAGCCAGCATTCTGATTTATTTTAAGGTCAAAGGTCTTGACTTAGCTTTTAGCTGTACTGGCTTGTAGGCATTGTATCACAAACAGGTATGAATGGATTTTTATCATTAAACCCAGTATGTGGAGATATCTGAAAAAATACCTTGAATGATACCTCTTCAATAACTTCATTGTTTTCCCCAAAATAGTACAAATAGATTTAATCAAAGTTAGCATGCGGATATATCTTGACATTGTCTGCGACAGGTTCAGTGATCTACAATCCATGATATCAGATTCAATGATCTACAATCCACGATATCATGTTCAATGATCTACAATCCACGATATCATGTTCAATGATCTACAATCCACGATATCATGTTCAATGATCTACAATCCACGATATCATGTTCAATGTTCTACAATCCACGATATCATGTTCAATGATCTACAATCCACGATATCATGTTCAATGATCTACAATCCACGATATCATGTTCAATGATCTACAATCCACGATATCATGTTCAATGATCTACGATTCATGGTATCAGGTTCAATGATCTATGACCCATGGTATCAGATTCAGGGTCCAAAACCATAATAAATACATTTGTTCTGCACTTACAACTATATTGTGAACAAGTTATCTCAGACATAAGAAATAAAAAAAGTTTTATAACCAAATTTGGTTTGTTGGAATTCTTCATGAATGTCAGAGATGATTTCAATACTCAGCAGTTAAAAATAAGAAACAGATTTATCTTGGATTCCTGGAAATTCTTGTCAGCTATTAGAGCGTCAGTCCCTTCGAGGGACTATTGTTCACGACATAAATTTGCTCAAACTCAGTTCCTATCGATCATTTCTTTTAAAATGTTAAAAAACTGGCATAAAACTGTTTTTGTCTCGCCAATCATGGTGAGTTCTAGTAGTCACTTTTCCGGCAGCGATGGCGTCATCGGCGTTGACAACAAAGTTAATGTTTTTCATTAAAGTTTGTGAAAGTCACATATCTTTTAAATCAGCGACTTCTAGCTTTAGGATAATAGTATTGTTGGTCTAAAGTTTATACCCGATATCCTAGCAGTTCCTATCTTGCCTGCTTAAGCAGAAAGCATGCTGCATCGCCGTATTCACTATTACAGTTTTGTGTTAACATTTAGAAAGTCACATATCCTCAACATCAGTTGCTGTATTGAACTGAAAATGTAGGTCTGAAGTTTATATAGTGATAAATGACGAGTTCTTGACTTACCTATGGTCAACAATATTAAGATTTGTGTGAAAACTTGTTAAAGTAAGATACTGGCGTTGTACTGACAAGTTTACGGACAAGGTGAGACACAGGGTTAAATAAAACACTTGTTATGGAACAGAAATTTCTGATTTGTAGCTCACCTGGTCGTAAGGCCAAGAGAGCATATGGTATAGTGCTGCGTCCATCGTCCGTCCGTCAACCAATGTTTTTCATCTGATTCTGATCAAATTTGGAATACAGTTTTTTGCCATCAATACCTCTGACAAAAGTTCGAATATGAGAGTATCTATTCATATTAATTAGGTTATCTTGCATCAGATTGACTGAGATTGTTACCACTATGGATGCCATATTTCTAATCTGACTTTGATGAAACATGGAATATATACTTATATTATCGATATCTTGGGCAGGTTAGATAATGAGCAAGATAGACGCATACTAATGAGGTGATCTTGCATCTGATTGACTGAGCTTGTAACCATTCTGGACTATATATTTCTGATCCGAGTTTGATCTATTTATATTAATGAGGTTGTCTTGCATCTGATTGGCTGAACTTGTTACCACTCTGAGTGCCATATTGCTGATCTGATTTTGATCAAACTTGGAATATATACTTGTGTCATCAAGGTCTTGGACATGCTCGATAATGAGCTAGATCCACAGATGTTAATGAGGTAATCCTGCATTGACTGAGCTTGTTACCACTCTGGAAGACATATTTCTGATTCGATTTTTGATCAAACTTGAAATATTGGCTTATATCATTAAGATTTTGAACAAGTTCGATAATGAGCGACATCCAGCCATATTAATGAGATGATCTTACGTATTAATGGCTGAGCATGTTACAACCCTGGAAGCCATCTTTATGATCCGATTTTGATCAAATTTGGAATATGGGTTTCTATCATCAAAATCTCAGAAGAGTTCGATAACGAGCGAGATCCACACATAATAATGAGGTGATCTTGCATCTGATTGGCTTAACTTATTGCCATTCTGAAGTCCTTATTTCTGATCCGATTTGATCAAACGTGGAATATATGTTTTTATGATCATGATCTCTCATGAATTTGATAATACGCTGATCTACGCTTATTATTGGGGTGATCTTGCATAGATTGACTGAGCTTGCTACCACTCAAGAGACTGTATTTATGATCCATTTGTAATCAAACTTTGTAAATGGGCATAATTTATCAAGGTCTTTGATGAGTATTATTATGAACAAGATCTGTGCATATCAGTAGCTGATTTTGCATATGATCGACTTCGTTTGTCAACACTTTAGCCACTGTGATCATTTTTAAAAAATTAGACTTGGTAAATATGCCAATATCGTCAAGATGTTGGATGATTTTTCTTATGAATGAGACCTATGCATATTTATGAGTTGATCATATATCTGATACACTATTTGTTACCACTGTAGAGACTGAATTTTTGACAGAATTTTGATGTGACCTTGCTTCTGATTGGCTGAGATTGTCAACACTATAGGAACTATAGTTCTTATTCGATGTTGATCAGACGTGTTAAATACTCTTACATTATAAAAATCTTAGATGAATCTGATTATGGAAAGATCTATGCATATTAATGAGGTAATCTTGTATCTGATTGGCTGAACATGTTACCAATCTTGAGACCGAATTCCAGATCTGCACATATTAATGAGATACCTTGCATCTGATTGGTTGAGTTTGTTACCTCTCTAGATCTAGAAACATATTGTCTCATTCAAATTTTAATAAAACTTGGTAAATAGGTTGACATCATAAAGATCTTGGATGACTTCGATTTAGGGCCTTTATCTTTAGAAAGAATTTGTCGATTTGAATAGGCCGAATCAACATGATGCAAACTTTGGGAGGTAGTTTACATAGATTGTGCTCTTACAATAATAAGCCTGCTAAGTTAAATGATCAACTGTTAAGTTAACTGTAAGCCATGTAAGCGATATCAGGTGCACTTGGACCTCTTGTTAGACTGCCTAGCCGTAAGGCCAATTGAACCAAAGGTATGGCCCTGTGTCGTCCGTAGTATGTTGTCCATCCGTCAACAATTGCTTTTTCCAACATCGTCTTAAAAAACGAAAAAAACCCACTGCACCAATTTAAAACCAAATTAGGCAGAGAGCTTCTGGCATAAAAGCCTTACAAGTTTGTACAAATGGTACCGTTCTGCTGTCAAATATGGTTGCCATTACTAAAAGTAGAAATCCTTAAAATGACTTCTCCTAAATCACTGAACGGAATTTGACTACATTTAATAGAAAGAATCCCTGCATAAAGGCCTTTCGAATGTATACGAATGATGCTAATCCGCAATGAAATATAGTCGCCATTACTAAAGATGGAAAAACCTTTAAACGACTTTTTCTCAAAAACCGCTGAACGGAAAATGACCAAATATAATATAAAAACATACTGAATAAAGACCTTTCAGTTGTATGCAAATTATTTTTTATCTGGCATCTATTGTGGCTGCAATTACTAAAAATAAAATAGTTTTAAGCGACTGATCAGAATTTTACCAAATTTGGCAGGAAAGTATCATGTCATGAACATGTTTAAAAATTGCATAACTGATGCCTATCTGTCATAAAATATGGCTGTCATTACTACAAATATAAACAACATTTAAACAACTTGTTAAAACCTCTTAACATAATTTGACAAATTTGACAGAAAGCATCCTGGCATGAAGTGCTTTCAAAACGATTCAAATGATGCTAATCCGCCATCACATATGGCCACCATTACTAAACATACAAAAACCTTGTAACGTCGTCATCTCAAAAACCTCTCAACAGAATTCGAAAACATTTTACATAATGCAACTCAACTTAAAGGGCTTTCAAGTTTGTAAAAATGATGCTGTTCAGCTTTTAGATATCTAAAAATAGGAAACCTTTAAACGAATTATTCTCCAAACGTATTCAACAGAATTCGAACAAATTTGGCTTAAACATTCTGGCATGAAGGCCTTTCAAATTTGTACAAAATTGATGTTGATCCGCCAAATAGATGTGGCTGCTGTTACTAAAATTGAAAAATCTTTAACAACTTCTTCTGAAGAATATGCTCAGCAATTTGACCAGACTTTGACAGAAAGCATCCAAGCTTTAAGGTCTTTCAAATTTATACAAATGGTTCCGTTCCGCTTGCAAGTATGGTCAATTGTAATAAAAATAGAAAAAAATATTTAATAAACTTAAAAAAAAACTCAATGAATTTCACCAACTTTGACATAAAGCATTCGAGTATAAAGACATTTAACTACCAGCCAAATGATGACGATGTGTCGTCAATATGGATGAGAATACATGAAAGCAAAACCTTGAAATAATTGTTTTTCATGACATTTGCAATCGACAACATTAGAAGAATATTGTACAGAAAGGATCCTACTCAGACGACGATGTATTTTTCACAGGACCCATGGATTTAGCAAAACATCGGCCCTTCTATCGGAGGGCTAATCGTGTAATTAAACCTCATATTTTATCATGTATACAACAAAAGTGTAACCATGTAAATTAAATAAAATGTTTCTTTGTTTTTCTTTAATAACTTTTTCTGGTTTCGTCTTGGGTGTTGGACCGTGGAAATATCTGCAATTTGCAGATTCTGTCAAAAGTTAAGTTGAAACGTGATCAGCTTATGCTACACCTCTTTCGTGTGTACTAGTATTTTACTTAATGATTGTCCACAAATTTCAAAAGTCATCGAAATGGCTCAAATTTAGCTCAGTCAGAATGATCATTACAACGTATGTGTTTCTTCCGCGTCTGCTAATGATCAACGGCAACAAGTGTTTGCAAATTAAACCTGTATTTCCCTTATTTAGTCACTTTTATGGTGGGGTCTGCAGCAGCTTGCATGAAGGGCCTGCAGTTTACATTTGCTTTAGATCCTTATGGACTACGTCACTTTTAGCTGAGTTTCGAACATTGATCCTTCTCACCCAGATTTCTTGACCAACTGATCCTGCATTTGGGTATTAGGCAAATGTCAGTGAAATGAGCAACCTGAGACCCAGTTAGTTGGGTCTCTTGTTAAAGAAAGCATCGCTAGTCTCCAGAAATGAACAACAGTGACAATCAATAATTTTGATATCTGCTTATGGACACATATTCTTCTGATTTCTAAGACAAGAATTTCTTCCATGGAACAGTAATGTCACCCCATGCAAAGACATGATTAAGCACTTAAGGATTTGCAGAAATAAACGATGAGTTCTATGAAACAGAGCAAAGACACTTGATTACATAAATGGAAAATTAAGACAGCAAGGTTTGATTAGTCAGTATTGATATAGTTGGGATAGAGCTTTTGTTCAATATTCGTTTACCAATTCAGATGATATTATCACTTTAGAAAAACCGAATCAACCCGAACTTAGTGATTTTTACCAACCTTCTCTGATGAACAGATAACTTGTGAGTATGCTTTTATTGCAATTGTAATAGATGCCTGTGTTTATATTAGTTATACAAAAAGTGCAGGAAAAGTTTAGGCGCGTTCGAAGAAGCTATCAAAATTGAACTAAATAAATCGGATGGCAACATATGGAAAATATACAACTCCTCACAAACAGAAAAAAAACATCAAAGGGTTTTAACAATGTTAATCGAACACATCATTGTATTAAACATATTCCGAGTAGTATGAAATCAGAACAACACGTACAAGTTGTAATAACTAGGCTAGGGCAAAACGTTTTAATTTTACCAGTTATTTTTGTTTCTTCTCGTTCGATGTAGAGGCTTAAGGAGATACAAAAATTCTGTTCTAAATAATCTTGGAAGAATGCTGATTAAGAACATACTCTTTTCTTACTGTATTGATGATATTTTTAAGCTGAATGGTTTCAACATTTTCATGACCTTTAAAGACTTGTGGTTACCTACGTCTGTGACAACAAATAAAATAGAGCAAGGTATAACGAATTAAAAAATGAAACAGTTACGATTAGGAACGGCGAATGAACAACACACTGGTACAGAAGCTGTTCTGTTTATTGTATACTTAAAGAAATTCAGAATACTATTCAATTTCCAGATACTGGAAGATCATTGTCCATTGTATCCTTTTACTCTTTGTCAGGATTTGAAATTTATGATTGCGTTGGAAAAAAACATCCTAAGTGATAGAAGGTGCATACCAAGATTATGAATTGGAGAACATTTGTCACCAGTACGATACGGTTACATCGAAGGTATTGGCTAATTATGTAATCGACATGACGAGAAATGAATTTCTTTCTTTATGATTATATCACGAGAGAGAATCATTGATACAACTGCTAATACGACCTAAACAAATGTAATATTTGATTCACCAAGATTGAGTTTAAAAGGAATCTTGATACTGTTGAAACAAGACACAGAAACTGATCCTGAGAAGTATTTCAATCCAGCAAAAGAAAATATAACGATTACTGTGCAATGATTGCATAATATGTTTTATTCACAGGGGTATAATTTATAGAAATGGAAAATTAAACTAATTTTTTCCTCGATGAACAACAAAAAGACACTTATTAGTATCATTTGTGCAAACAATTTTCATACTAATCATCATTGTTTACTGTTGGACCTCTATATTTTCCAGTTAAGTGATCACGATCTCTTGCTTTGTAGTGTGCTTTGTCGGACTATTTCAACTTTTCACACATATGACATATATTGGTGCTATTATAATGCTTTTTATCTTTAGTACTTAATATCATTTAAGCAGCGTTGTTTTGTCTTAGTTCTTGATAAATAGTTTTTGCAGTTGATCCTAAATATTCATAAAATTTAATTTTGCTGTCGTCTCCACTGTAACTGTTGGTTCTTACTCTTTGTGGGTTGGTTTAAGATAAAGGAAAAATCCTGCTGGTATGTGTTTTGCTGTTTGTATAGTCCATGACGACTTGGACGTCAGGACTGCTTTGCTAACATCAGTAATATTAATTATTGGCTCAATAATACTTTCAAAATCACAATACAGAACAAATCGAATTTTAGTTGATTTTGGTACCATCTTTTGGCATTAAATGTATTATGTTGGATGTCTCGTTGCATAATTATTTGTGTTCTTGTAATTTTAATTCAGATTTTAAAAATTCAAGCACTTCTTACTTAAGAGTTTTTGTTTTTCATCTTTGTTAACTTGAGATGCAATCAATTTTGGTCAATATTTTATTCCACAATAATGATAATTACCATTGTCTTTTTTTAATACGATTAAAAGATCTAGATGTCTGTCTCTTTCTCTTTCTGTTATTCTAATTGGTCTTATAAGGTTTTCTACTGGTTCATAGACATTGACGGATATATTAAATTCATTTTCAAATGTTTTTATATTTTTTATATTTATCAAGGTTATAGTTTTCTGGCCTATACAGATAATCCTTAGATGGACTTAATATAGATTATATTGCATATAAAAAGAAACATCTGTTGTCTTTATTTTGTACATTAAGACAGGCTTGTTTATTTTTTAATCCAATCTGGTAAATCTATCGATGACTTTCCAACTATTAGAGTAATTTATCAACACGTGAAGTTAAATAATGTATAATATTTAAGAAAGCAACGTGTATCTGCACTTAATTCCTGATCAAATTTTGTACCTATCATATCAAACAGTTCCTGAACTTTACTTTATATTTAATTTTGTTTTTGTATTGAGCGGGTGTTCTATGATACCAATCTATATAATGACAGGCGCATCATGTGTGACATAAAAAAAAAATCATTACATTCCAGCTTTAGCATTACGGTCTACGAGAATTTCTTGACAGTGTCCTGAAAATGGCTGTATTTGATACAAAACTCAGATAACTTCAACTCCAGTAAAGGGTGGAGCATGTGTGGCGTCAAAATAATTAATAGAATTAGAAAGATTAAAATTGAATATAGACGTGAAATGATAAGATGGATGTATTTATTTCTAATATTTTTTCAAGATTAATTTAGGATAGTTGTTAAATAGAAATAATAAAATGGAAAAATACATTCAATGAATAGTCATTTTTTATTCACTTACTAAGAATTTGAAATTAAGAACGTTGTGCGATACGCGCTGTCTTTTTATCCTATATTTCTGTGCATAAGAGGTGTGGGTGGGTGGACCGTGGTTTTGTTGTTATAACACATTATTAAAGGTTGGTGACCCAGCCGCACATATGTGATATCACCCATGAAGAACTCCGCCTTAATGAAGAATATTTTTTTTAACTAAATGGAAAAGCAGAATATTGTCATGGCCTGCACTAGCTGTTGGTGGGTTTGTGTTCTTAATTATGTATCATAACGGCTGTGAATACATTTTTAAAACAAAATGAATATCAAGGTGTATATAAAAAAAATTAAAGACCCACATATTAGTTAGTGAAAAGTATCTAAAGATAAGGTTGAATTTTAGATTAAATGGTTATTCTCATCTTTATAGAATAACATGTGCATGTGGTATATCGATTAAAATAGTTCATAAAATTGGTGGAATAGACGCTGGCTTTTTCTCCTATGTTTCTTGGTGTGTGGGTGACCTTGGTCCGGTGGCTCTGTTGCTATAAGAAATATTTAAGAGACGAGTGACCCAGGTGTCTCTGTTATGCAATATTTGACAACCACTCAGCCCAGTTGCTTGTTGTTATAACAATTAATTTGACGACCAGTTTCCCAGGTTTGTCTTATAAAAATATCAAGGTTAGTGGCCTGAGTGGCCCTGGATTTTAAAAAAATACAAATTGTATTGCCGGTGGCAAAGGGGTTAACAAAAATTGCTGTTTGCAGGTTTTCTTGTTATAACAACTTTTTTGAAGGACGCTGGCCTAAGTGGCCCTGTTTTTTTCAGTAAAATATTTTAAAGGCCGGTGGTCTAGGATCAGAGGTTAAGTGGCCCAGAACCAATTTGAGATGAAGTGGTTCAGGAGTCGTAGAATTTGTAAGGCCAGTGGCCTATGTATTTTCGTAATATTTGAAAGGCTAGTGGTCCATGTCCTTTAGTAGATATTTGAGGACCGGGGGCCTAGGGTGAAGGTCAAAGGTTAGGTGTAAAGGTCAACTGTTAGGGGTAAAGGTCAAAGGTTAAGTATCCCAAACGAAAGTGGATAATGCACGTTAAGTGGATTAGAAACGGCAACTATATAGTTACTAATGATTGACAAAATTTTCTGGTGAGCTCTTGAAAATGAAGTAGCTGCATTACTGCATGTGCTCAATTGATATTGATCCAGATTATATTCACAGCAGTAGCTCAACCAGCATTATATGCGTAGCAAGGAATGAAGGTAATTTCTTTTGGTATCCTTTAATTCTTTTTAATTTATTTGGTTGAGGTAATTGCTATCACATGCTATATCTCATTACAAAAACTCTGTGCCATGTTTTTGAAAGCTCTGCCTATTTAATGAACCTATTTTAGCTTAATAAAGGACAAATCAGCGTATGGTATGACCTTTTGTCCGTCGTCCATCGTGTGTTATCCATCGTCTGTCTGTCCGACAGCACTTGTTTGTGAACACGCTAAAGCTTCATTTATTATCAGATTTCTATCAGATTTTGTGGATACGCTAGAAGTAATAGTTTTGATAAGATTTTGATCAAATTTGGTTTGTATGCGTATAATATTAAGACCTCGGATGAGATCGATCATAAGCAACATCTATCCATATTAACGAGGCAGAAAGATCATTTTCAATGCTGAGAAAAAGATCTTCGAGGAAGTTTAAACAGCAGTACCATCTAGCCTCTGATGAGTGCAAAGATGAACAATAATGACACTTGCTTCACATTCAAACCCACCACTGAACAACTGAGAGCTCCAAAGTCTATATCTGGTTAAGACTGTATTCCACTGTCCAATGGATTTTAAAGACAGAAACTTGGTGTATTTCTTTTATTTATTGTATGTTCGGTTTTTACTATCGGAGTGTGTGTACTTGTGTGTGTGTGTGTGTTTGTGTGTGGACGATATTTAACGATTCCAAGTCTGCCAACTCTTTTTTCTTTGAAAGTGTATTAAATGCTTCAAAGAAAACATTTTATTTTCTTTTATTAAAATTTGAATTTCTAGTAATTTTTAAGGCTCAGACGCACTGAATCCCTTAGGGACCACAAAACACTTTTTCAACCTCTCCCCCATCCCATTCCATTCCCACCACACCACCCCACCTCCACACACAAACTGTCTGGAAGGTTGGCTGATATGCATGTGTGTTGACAAGAATGATAGATAATATTTGTCTGAATTTCATGTAATTATAAAGAATATTGTATTTAATTGCAGGTGAAACCTTATCAGATCCTGATCCCGACCCAGATTCAGAAGGTGATCCAGAAGGTCCTTGACCATTTGGAACATGACCCGAAAACTCCTCACCGACCAATCATGGTTCACGGGCTTTCAGTTGGGGGTTACGTGTACGGCGAGATGCTGGTTAAGCTGAAGAACGAGCCGTATCGTTATGATGCAATACGGAAGGGTCTTCGAGGTCAAATATTTGACAGTATCGTTGATTTTGATGGTATTCCAAAAGGATTTTCGTCAGCCTTAACAACAAATCGCATGATTCGAGCTTCTGTGAGAAACTTTCTTGAAGGATATTTTAGATTCTTTGAAAATTCAATATCTTGTCATTACATACGATCCTCAAACACATTTAAAGATAATGAACTGCAACTCCCATCTCTAATGGTTTACTCTCTCACCGACCCAGTGTGTGACCCGGAAGTTATTGAGAGCACTGTAAAACAGTGGCGCATGCGCAATATTCATAGTGTAACCAAGCACTTTGAGGACTCTAAACACGTTGGTATATTCAATACGCATCCCGAAGACTACGTGGAAACGATTCTAAAATTCCTAGACGATATCGGACTTGAAGAATACACAAGAGAAGAAGATTGCAAGAAGGTTGAAAATACCCTGAAAATGTAGACAGAGCTAAGCCAGCATTCTTACAGTACTTGGAATTCAAATAAAAATATCCTCCAGCAAGGTCGTTTTCCCTGCTCAGTTTTACAAGCAAAGTTTGGAGACTGATCTCTATTAAACGAACTTCAAAATGACATTAATTGATTGATACCTGAGCGACCAGATTTTCAATACTTTTTACTCCTACCCCCCCCCCCCCCAACAAAGGTGTAAGGGATATAACAATAGACTTATCCGCCTGTCTGTCTGTCTATCTGTAGACGTAGTGTTTTCCGCAATTTTTTTCTTAAGCCTCATGTGTGATTTACCAGTGGGTAGCGGGAAAGACCGATTAATTTTGGGGCTGACAGGTTCAAGGTCAAGGTCAGTGGAGTTGAACATGTTATTTTCCTATCTGCATGATAAGTTGAGTTTCCTCAGATTAATTTTCATCAAGCTTCATATGTAGACTACACGTGGGTAGACTACAAGTGGGGAGGGGCAGTTTATTATTAATTCTGAGGCCAAGAGCTGGAAGGTAAAGCTCACTGTAGCTAACGATGGGATGTTTCATCTCTCTGTCCGTAAGTCCAAGTGAGCTTACGAGTGGTATGGCCCTGCGTCTGTCGTGCGTCGTTCATCGACCGTCGTGCATCAATCAACAATTTCAATTTTCAGCTTTTTCTCCCAAACGACTAAACCAGTTTATGAAGGCCTCTTAGATTTGTACAAACGATCTCCCATCAGATATTGGCATTATTGGTAAAACTATAAAAACCTTTAAACAACTTCTTCCCAAAACCGCTGAAATAATTTGACCACAGTTGACAAAAAGCATCATGGCATAGAGTGCTTTCAAGATTTTGCAAATGATGTCCATCCATCTAAAAATATCGACACCAATAAAAGTAGAAAAATCTCTTCAGAATTTGACCAAATCTGACTGAAAGCATAATGGCATAAAGGCCTATCATTTCTATACCAATGATGTTGATCCGCCTTCAGATATGACCAGTGTAACTAAAAATGGAAAAACCTTACAACAATTTCTTCCCAATAACCACTGAACTGAATATTACCAAATTCAACAGAAATCAACCTGGCATATAGGGCTTTCAAATTTGTACAAATGATGCCAATCCGCCATCCAATATAGTCTCTATTATTTATAATAGAAAATCTCTAACACTGCTCAACAGAATTTGACAGAAAGCATCATGGCAAAGAAAGCTTTCAAGTTTGTACAGATAATGCTGATCTCCCATCGAATATGGGCATTATTACTAACAGTAAAACAATTAAAAAACAACTTTTTATGACTTCTTCTCAAATTCCACTCAACAGAATTTTACCAAGTTTAATAGCAGTCTGACACAAGGCCTTCTAAAATGATGTCAGTCCGCGGTAAAATATGACTGCTGTTACTAAAAACAGATATTTGTTAAAATGACTTTTCAGAAACTACTTGGCAGAATTTGACCAAGTTTGAGAGAAAGCATTCTGGCATGAAAGTGTCTTTTAATTAGTTCAAATGATCCCAAATCCACCATTGATTTTGGCTGCTGTTACTAGAAAAATAAAACTCTTTAATAAGTTCTTCACAGGATCAGCTAAATAGAATTTTACCAAATTTAACAGAAAATGTCCTATCTTAAAGGCCTTTCAGATTTATACAAATTTATACAAACGATGACAATATGTCATCAGAAAAGGTCACCGTTACTAAATATGGAAAAAAGATATTTGAAACAACTGGCCTCTGGCCTCGTGAATAAAAACTTCCTTCCTTTAAAAGAAATAGTCTGACAGTTTTCAAGTCCATTGGAAGAATAAAACGAGTTAGAGTTATCCACTAACAGAGCAAATGACATCTGCAACATCACGTCTATAATGTTCTGAAATTTAAGTAATTTCTGTGGACGCACAAATTATGCAAACTTACGGTTCAAAACGTGGTACCACTTCGTTTAATTACTCACTGATGCAAACAGTAACATAATGCCCACAAACGCCCCTTGCGGATTTTGATTCTGTATGTGTGGGTTTTTTTTTTTTTTTTTTTTAAACTTTGTTTTGTTTGTGTGTTTTGCTTTTGTATTTTCTACTAATCTGTTAAAAGAATTAACCGTGTATATACCCATTATCTCTCTCCCTTCTACGTAGTCGGATGTGATGGTCTAAGTGACCTACATATAGCTAATTAATTGTGACTAATGAGAATGCCAATTTTTGTGGAGACTTGGAGTGTAGTTACTCTAGTGTAAATCAGCGAGATATTATCTGTACGAAGCAGGTAGGTATTGTATGTGTTTCTCCTTTTATCATTAATCTGAAAGTTATTATATTGTGAATTTAAAACTTATTTTGTTTGATTTTGTCCGCCAGTTATGTCATAGGTACATGTTTGTCCATTCAACCTACACTCGCTGTAAATCACACAAAAAGTTGAATGGTTAGCGAATATATCTTTACATCATTGGCACGCATAAGTAAATACTCTAAAAATATGCCTTTAGTACATTCGCATTGCAATCCAGGAGACGTACAGAAAATTAAAATTGTGCACTGCTTTATCAGATATAAGCAAGCATCAGTGTAGTTGTGTTTGAAATGAAAGAAATTAACACTTTATGATAGTGCTGGTAATTAAACAATTTTGACAGTTCCTAGTTGCATAAGTTTACGGTTTCAGCAATCAAGCACAAACTGAAGATGTAAGTCATTTGAAAACCAGGATAATTCGTTTAGTTGTTTATTCAGATGTAAACATTAGAATAGTTTTAGTGGCAAAGTTACGCCAGATTCTCAGATAATCTTTACAGTGCGAAACGATGTCATTGATAGACCTTGAGAACTATTTACGACAACCAATACGTAATTAATTGCTACAAAATCTTACATAAATTGATAAATTGGAAAACTATTAATATACTAGCAGTCCAAGTCACAATAAAATTTCACTTAATAGGACTGGCAGAGAGAGAGAGAGAGAGAGAGAGAGAGAGAGAGAGAGAGAGAGAGAGAGAGAGAGAGAGAGAGAGAGAGAGAGAGAGAGAGAGAAAATTTGTTTATGATATGATACTATTGATATTACCGAGTAACAAATATTTGTTTTGTCGTTCTGAATATTCTATTGATGCCAAATGTTCAATTTTCATTCGAAGAATTTACTTACCGTATATACTCGCGTATAAAACGATACAAACTGCATAGACCCAGATCTGCCGTCGCATAATGCGCCGGCAGATCTGTGTCTACGCAGTTTGTAAAGACTAATCAGTAGAACAAACAACATAGATCCTGATCTGCCGGCGCATTATGATTTTACACCTAATGCATATATGTTGTAGATGTGCATTCAGTACAAGATTTTACACCTAATGCATCTATGTTGTAGATGTGCATTCAGTACAAGATTTTACACCTAATGCATCTATGTTGTAGATGTGCATTCAGTACAAGATTTTACACCTAATGCATCTATGTTGTAGATGTGCATTCAATACAAGATTACCATTATTTTTAAAAAAAAATTACTCATTATATGCAACTGTATCGTACAACTTTCCAAATAAAATAGTACCGGTTGTTCATGTCTGTGCTGATGTGTCCATACAATTTTAGTGCATAAATTCTTAATCAAAATAAGTACGTCCATTAACATTTCCTTGTCTGGTCAATGACTTTGAAACGGTTGGATAGAATTTCATTACTCTTTACTCAAGTAAATATTATGACTAGATAGTGGGAAAATTAATTCTGAGACTTGTATCCTTTTCCGGAGTATAACTTTTTAATCTCTGAAGATATAATTTAATGTCGCAGCAGGGGAAACTGTAACTCTGACTTGCATCTTTGTCTGGAGTATAACGCTTGAACCACTGAAGATATTTTAATGAAACTTTAACCAGTTATATATCATGAGTAGAAAGTGTCAAATGCCATAGCCACGTCCCCAGCCTCAATACCAAGGTCATAGCTAAGGAAATATAAATCAATGACTTTTGTCCGTGAATGGGTACAAATTTTGAAAAAACTGAAGATATAAATGCCTTAATCAGGAATTTTGTTGAAGTCACGCCACATGGCATAACACAAGAGACAGCTGACCTTCATATATACCTCATTATGTATTGAAACTACGTAAATAGTTGAATTTCATATTCTCTCCTCTCCAGTGGCGGCGCGAGGGTTCAAGGAGCCCGGGGGCAATGCTATTTAGTGGCGCCTCTACTTTTCCACAGAGAACAGTTTTTATGTCAGTTGCCAACCTCCCCCCCCCCCCATCAACGCCTCGGTTACAGATAAAAAAAAAAAGAAAAAAGGTCACGATGGCGCCCCCCCCCCCCCTCGTCTGGCGCCCGGAGGCAATTGCCTCTCCCTGCCCCCCGTCGCGCCACCACTGCTCCTCTCCTATTAATGACGAAGAAGAATCGCAAAAACGAGATCGTCATTACATTGGTAATCGCCATCATAGTCAGCAATATTATTGTCGTCTTATGGAGTCCGGAATTCCACATGCAATGAAATTTGGGTTACAAAATTAGAACATTAGACCGAAGAGATATACACAGAATACATATCTTTATTTGCATTCAGCTGATTGTCCAATATATACGTTTAGGTTTGTTACAGAGATTGATAGTGGCACGTTTGATAAAATAATATGGAGTCTATCTCGTGCACAAACATTGAATCAATACAAGCGATATAGTTACATATACAACCACATATCCACATAGTCTTGCATACATATATAACCCTCTATACATATGCATATATAGCAGTATCAAAAACATTACACATCAAATATCGTAGATGTTAAAGAGTTATTAGGGCCAGCCCGGGGGGGGGGGGGAGGGGGTCAGCCGGTTGGTGGGCCACGTCGGGACGACTGTTAGCCGGTTGGGGCCATTTGGGAACGTTAGGAAATCGAACATTGCACGGTCGGCCGAGACCCCTGGGGCAAAACACCCCTATTGGAACGGCCAGCTGAGGCCAAGCAGTCGGGGATTTTTACTGTGAGCTTCACGAATGGGCCGCTATTTTTATTTTAAAGATTTGTTTCACTGCTGGTATATCTAAGACGAAAATGAAAGGCAATACTTGCTGCAAGTGGCTGATGGTTGGGAAGACTGTTTGCTGCCAAAAATCGTGAGTATGGGATTTCTGCAAAATTCGCCTGCAAAGGTAACGAAGGCGAAGCTTTTAGCTTGTTCCAATCCGATCGTGTGGAAAGGGCACTCAATCCGAGTCAGGGCTATCTCCGCCGTATGTTAGCGATAGGGTGCAGCACTATTTAGTGTGTATATAAAAGAGGACCAGAAGGCAGTTCGGAAAGGTGCTACAGTAGTTGTCAGAGGCTCGAAACCCCATTTAGAGATTGGGTCACAAGGAGTATACCAATGACGATGTCCGCTATCACGCGTTTGAATGAGCAGAGTCGCAGATGGCAAATAGCCCAAAGTGAATATGAGGATGCGCAGGACGTGCTACTGGCGAGTAGGGCTCATCAGACAGTTCCGGTTCCACAGCCAGTTCTGTTTCCCAGGCGCAAGATTGAGCCTCCTATTCTAGCCCCACGGCCAGTTCCGGGCCCCAGGTACAGGGTCTAGGCTCCTGTTCCAGTCCCACGGCCAGTTCCGGCCCTCAAGGCACACGGTTAAGTCTCCTGTTCAGGCCCCACGGCTAGTTCCTGCTCCCAAGGGCAAGATTGAGCCTCCTGTTTCGGCCCCTTACTACCAGTTCAGACTTCTAGGCGCACGGTTGAGCTTGTTTCAATCCCACTCCAAATGAAAGATCGCTGACAACTACCCGCGTTTGTAAAGCTCCAAACCACGGAGATTGTGAAAGAATATCGCGCTACCGTGCCGGACAAATATAGGCTTGAAGCCGATGCTATGGTGTTTCTTAATGCTATGGCGCCTATGGTGCACGATATCCTCTCTAGGGAACTGGATGGCCTGAAGTTTAGCCTCGTGTTAACGGCACAGCTGGAAAAAAAACTGTACCAGCTCAGCAAAACGTGTATGACGAAGAAGCTGGGCCAGTAGACGGCATACAAGTGACAGCCTACTTTCGAAGCGCTGCCGCCAGCGTACTGCGCATCGACGAGATCGAGCAGATGATTGCCCAAGCTAATGCCACCATACTAAGATGCATTGAAGAATACATGCGTGAGGGGTCTGTGTGGGTATTTGTCCGCTGCAAAGTGCTTGACCTCGGTGTGTCGCAGTACCGCCCGTTGTGAGACGGAGCTACATTCCAACACCACGCGCCATAGCAACAAAGAAAGCGGTCATCAGTGTGAAGAACAAGGACAACCGTTGCCTTCAGTGGGCTGCCATGTCGGCTCATTACCCAGCAGACGATCACACTTATCGACCAAGGAATTGCCCGTTACGCATCGGTGAGTAAGTCAAGCTACATACTATATATATATATATATATATATATATATATATATATATATATATATATATATATATATATATATATATATATATATATATTGCGGCTCACAGATGGTGAAAAAGAGCCACTCTGCCTGAATAAGGGATCTTGTCCGCCTGTTACCCCATAACAACAAGCACAACGAGAAGGAGCACGTCTGCCGCTAGTGCCCCCACGTCTTCAGCTGGACCAACCTATTGGAAGCCCAAACTAAAGACTGCCGCGGAATCGGCGGAAAGCTCCAGCATGTTTTCTTGCTAGAGCCAGGGAAAAACACCTTGGCCTTTCAAGCCTCCACCGCCAGATTCGTGTCTCCTACATCATCTGCGCGGATTTCAATGCACTAACGTACCAGTGGAAGGCCCTGCAGTTAATCCATTAGAGGACATCACGTATTTTCTGCTATATTGTTGTTTGTAGCGACGGCATTTCAAAGGAGCCAATGTTATATCGCGGCAAGAATGCTGTTGCCACTTTCATCCAGAGTTTTTAATGTGAGATGGAAGAGATCCGGAAGGAACTTTGTTAACCAGCTGAGATTGTAATGGATGGAGACAACCACAAAGCTTTCTTAAAGGTCACAGATTGTCACATCAGTGGCGAGGAACTAGTTAACGATAGGGTGCGAAACCGCTGCCATATTACCAGCAAGTAAAGGAGGCGTTGTCGTCGAAGAACATCAGCGCCATTCCAAACAACATTGAAAAGTACATGGCGTTCTCACTACGGCAGCTACAGTTTGTTGGCCGTCTCTAACCTGCCTAAGGAGGCATTCAGCGCCACAGCAAGGCACACGGAGCACGGCATTGACATTCTGCTTCGCAAATACGTCTACCCATACGAATAAATGAGCAGCTGGGAGCGATTTGAAGAAACACAGCTTCCGCCGATAGAGCCCTTCTATAGTCAACTCGGCCGTGCCGGCATAACCCAAAAAGACTATGAGCAAGCGCAGAGCTTGTGAAAGACATTAAGCTAACCTCCACTTCAAGACCGACGTGTTTCTGCTAGCGGACGTGTTTGAGACATTTCGTGACACCTCGCTAGAACACTATGTCCTCAACCCGGCCCATTACTACAGCGTACCTAGAATGAGCTGGAATGCCCTTCTAAAACTCACAGGTACCTGCTGACAGTTATCGACATGCACCTATATATTAAGAAAGGAATCCATGGCGGCATTTCCATGGTGATATGGTGTCATGAGAAAGCGAACAACCCAATGTGTCCAGACTATGACTGGGAAAAGCCAAACAGCTAGATAATCTATATTGACAAAAGGAACCTCCACGACTGGGCCATAACGCAGAGTCTACCAGCTAGTGGTTTTAAGTTGGTCAACCCTCCCGCACTCGAATCAATTGCGGCGGATGCACCAAGGGGTTACATCTTTGAAGTCAACATCGAGTATCCTGAGGAGCTTCAAGACGCGCACAGCGGCTATCTGTTGGTCCCTGAAACCATGAGCGTTTCAGAGGATTCGCTAAGCAATTCTCGACATGAACAAACACTTTATATATGACTTCTACTACAATCAGATAAAAGCGCGCTACGGTGATAAGGCGCACCTGTTGTACATGGATACTGATAGTTTGCTGCTTAGCATTGAGACCGCTGATGTCTACTGCGATATAGCTGAAGACGCTCACCTTTACGACATAAGCGACTACCCTAAAGAGCATCCGCTATACGGAACGGCGAACAGAAAGGTCGTAGGCAAGTTTAAGGTTGAGTGCTCGGGAAAGCCCACCGCCAAGTTTGTCGACCTCCGTCCTAATAGGTACTCCATACTAGTCGGAACAACAGAGATACCTAAGGTCAAACGCATCTCGAGCACAGTAGTAAGGACCTACCTCAGGCACCACATTTAACTCAAGTGGCTCTTCAATTATCACATGCCCTTCTATCAATCCGGCCTATCTAATATCTAATCGCCTCTCCTTCGAGCTGACGTTTAACGACATCGACTACGACCGCGTGATCCAGAGCACTAATAATGGCGCAAGCTACGCCATCACCGACATTTTCCTAGAGTCGATATTGTTACCCACTCGGAACTTGCACTTGCAGGCAGCAATACCTGGGAAAAGTGACAATCATGTACACTTGGGTCCTGTGCCACTGCAGGCTGGTTTTGAAAAAGATCCTGTGTGGAACGTCAATTTCAACATCCCCACTAAGAGCATAAAGGCGATGGTTCTCCTCTTCGAGGATCCAACAAGGAGCGCTGATTTTGCACCGGATACCGAGTTCTTCTACAACCTCCTTGTCAACAAAGTGTTGGTGACGATCGAGGGCGTCCTTAATCAAATCTTCTCCCAGTGGCAGGTGCGGTATCAGCAGTGGGTGACGTCTCTTTAAATAATGCGAGGGAGTCTATCGAGGACACGGAGTTGCCGGGAATAGAGTTTGAAGCCTTTTACCCAAATAGGTCGCCCTGGTTCTCGATATGAGGACGACGGAACACCACGCGCTCCACGGTTCAGGTAGACGGATTGAAAATGCGATCGAATGCATCGTGCTGCAGATCGAAAAGATGGCCCAGGCTGTGGGTGTGCTGAACAAGTATATCTTTATTATCATGGACGCGCAACTCAACATAATTCGACCGCCACAGCTGCGACAAAAGCGTCTTTGCATGATAACTGCTCAAAACGGCCTTTAAGGGCCACTTCGATTTCATCGTCATTATCTGCCCCAATATACACCTGAACAAGGCAGTCTTTCCAGTAACCCCACCCCTAGGGCTCTGATCTGGATGACCGGCTTTGCGCCATCGCTAAAAGAGGGGACGACTGCGCTCTTTCTGCTTGACGATTGTGCATTCCTCTCCATATTGTCTGTGTGTGTGTGTGAGAGAGAGATTTATTATTATTATTATTATTATTATTATTATTATTACTTCGTAATGTATGAGAGATGCGTGACTTGGTAATGGCACTGTGGATCAAAATAGGTCAAAACTTTACGGGGACAAACGGGAAGTTAACATTAGATTCCCATTTTTTATGACCGGTGTATCAAGTCAAGTAAATTTTCTCAGTTTAGTTTTTTTAAACCCGTGTCAGGCAGAATTTGTTGGCATTTGCCAGATCTTAAATATGTAATAATTCTGCATACAAATTTAAGAAACATTATGGTAGTGTGATAAACACCCTGACCGACTTTTTTTTTATCACTAAGATCAATATACCTGGGACAGTTAGATTTTTTTAAAAATCTAGACGCAGAGAGTTTTAACAAAATTTAATGTGCTGAAATTTGTTTTGATTCAAAACGTGTTAAGATTGATTGTACTGTAACATTTTTCTCTGTGCTAGTGTTTTATAACGGTAGAACTAATGTTAGAATTTGTCTTATGACACATCGATTTTTCAAAACTCGCGAATTCGGAATCAAGCTTAAATTTTCTGACAGACACAAACATAGGTTATGTTTTTGAAAACGGAAAACATTGGACAGAAAATGTTCACGTAACACGTGTAAAGTTATGAGTCTGTGCAAGTTCCAAAACTAACATCACATAGCTTTCTATTTCAAGTAGACATTAAGACTTCGGCATATTGTAAGTATAGCAAGTCATTATAGCATTTACAAACATAAGGAGAGACAGAGGGGTATAAATGGAGAGAAGTAACTTAATTAAATCATATTTGAATTAACAATCATCATTAAAATTAAGAAGCTAAGCAACGACGACATTATGTGTTGCCGCATACGATGAGGGAAATATTAGCACAAGTGCATGCTATCGATTTTGATGATACAATTAGTGATTCTGCGCCAATACCATCTACCTGTACGGGACAGAGAGAGTCAAGATCTACTAAGAAAGAAAATTAAAAAAATCGGTCGGCAGCTCCTGAAGATTATTTACACATTCGAGCGAAGCAGCTTGTGACTTCCAGAACATTTAGAACGACGGCTTACACGTACAGAGTGAATTACACATTCGAGCGAAACAGCGCATGACTCCCAGAACATTTAGAACGACGGCTTACACGTACACAGTGAATTACACATTCGAGCGAAACAGCGCATGACTTCCAGAACATTTAGAACGACGGTTTACACGTACACAGTGAAATTTAAAGAGTGTAAGTCGCAAGTTCCACCAGAGAAAGCAACGGGTTTCATTACAGATTTATGGGAGTCAATATTAGAAACATTGAAACGACAGTGTGGAACTAAAAATGACAATCGCTTGAGACTATTCGTCACTAACGACAGTTTGAAGACTCATGTCTGGATTGAATTTAGTACACCTGCAGAATTAACTTCTGCAAAAATTGTTAACAAAATTCAACATGTTCAACAATCGAACGACGAGTTTAACATCGCCGATGGAAAAGTTACTCTTCATATGATGCACCTTTCACCTCCAAGAGGCAGCGGAAAACGCAAAAAAGTTGTATTGGTGGATGAACTTCACAGTACCAAACATAGTGTCGTCCAGATCAAGACTGGATGTGTTTAGCACGGCAATCGTGATGGCTCGAATTTATGCCGAGAAGAACGATACAGCAGAATGGAAAAGATCATGGATGAGTATTCGAAAATAGGACAGACCACAACAACGAAGAGAAGCAGAAATTCTTTTGCAGCAAGCTGGCATTTCTAAAGAGACCGTGTGTGAAATTTCTTATAAGTATACCATCAAGTCGTTCGTGGTGCTCTCGTCTTTCGAGGGCCGGACTTTCCAGACGGAAAATACATTCACGTTTATCATCACCAAGATCATTTCGATGCCATTACTACCATCACTGGATTTCTTCGATGCAGTTATTATTGTAAGAAATGTGACCAAGGATTTAACAGTCAAAAGCAGCACATTCATTGTGGAAAGTGATGTCGCGGCTGTTTGGAATCCATGCCAGGAATTCCTTAAGACAAAAAAAAAAAAAAAAAAAAAAAAAGAATTCCTTGCCCTACCTGCAAACGAACATTTGTTAGTTTCATGTATTACGAGAGACATTGCAAGAAACAAATACAACAACAGAAAAGGGCTTGTGAATTATTGACAGTGGACATCTTGTTTAGAGGAATAACCAAAAGGCATACGTTTGTGCAGGAAAGAAAAGATGTCGTTTTTGTGACCAAATTGTGGACTTCAATCAATAGTGTTACATTCAAAGATATGACAACGAACTCGAGAAAGTATTAAAAGGAAGATCAGAACAAGAATAATAAGAAAAGTGTGGATTTTATCTTTTCTGACTTATACACCAGTGACTGGAATTCACATTCCTAATTTTTGTGTGGCTCATGGCGCTTGTGACAAATGTGTTCGCGAATCTTTATTTTTCACAATCCAGATTGATGTGAGATTCCAGGAGGACGAGAAAAGATCTTTCGGGGCTCTAGTACTCTTTTTGATTTTGCCGAGTGGATTTCAGACCCCACCGAACACAGTTGCAGCGAAGAGGAAAACCATCGTTACGGGAACTTTCATCGCTAATCTACAGTCAGGGCTCATAATTTTTCAGGATATGGCGAACAATTTCTTTTGAAACATTATTCAGAACAAGGCACCGAATTTCCAACAGTGACCATGCACAGAGCCAAAATCATTTACATGCAAGTGGAAAACGTACAGTATAAGGATTCCATGAGTTATTTGGCTATGCCTTTGAGTAGAATGCCCAAAACGTTCGGAATGATAGAAATGGTTAAAGGCTATTTTCCACACTTTTTCAATACCGAAGCCAATTAACACGTCGTGCTCACGCATTTGTCAGAAGTTCACTACTATGACCCTGACGGTATGCACACAGAATAACGAGAAGCAATCTACGCTTGGTACCAATCTAGCTCGTCAGACCCTTTTGATTTTCTAGAAGAAATGTTGAAATATTGTCGATCCGATGTGGACATTTTACGACGTTTTTGTCGAAAATTTCGACAATTATTTCTGGATGACGGAGGTATCGATCCCTTGAAGGAAGCTTCTACCATTGCTAAAGCATGTGAATTTGTCTACCAGGAAAAGTTCATGCCAGAGACCAAACTAGCCATCGTACCTCCACAATCCATTCAAGCGGTCAGTCGCCGATACTCAGTCAAAGCTTTGTGCAGGCAACATTACTTATTTGAAACTCAAAACAAGAGGATACAACATGCTAGAAACGGCGGTGGAGAAAAGAGAATGGTTTCCTATTCTGTGGATGGTTGGGATTTAGAAAACCCACAGATGGCCTGCGATTTTCAGAGATGTTTATTTCATGGATGCCCAACTTGTTTTCCTCAACGAGACCTGAAATTTTTTTCTCAGTATCGTTGAAGATAACGATGTGGTGGACATCGAACCTTTAAATCTACGCTCTTTTTGTACGAAATGGACGAATCTCAAGGAGAAAAAATCAAATACATCGATGTGTGTTCCTTGTATCCTTGACTCTGTAAAATATGTTCGATTTCCCACCGGTCATTCTGAAATGTTTTGCCACCGACGAACTTCCTGTTTTACCGCATCGTTGCCACGGAAAACAGATGTTTTCTTTATGCCGTACATGTGCTGAAACGTATAATCGAGAGCAGCCATGTTGCCATGAGGATCAAGAACGAGCCTCGACAGGAGCGTGGGTGAGTGCCGAATTGTTTAATGCTCAACTGTTAAAAGTGTGCGAAATTTGGCACTTTCCTACTAAAGAGCAATACCAACAAGATGATGGATCCTCCAGCGAAGGTATTGATTCAGCCTACGTCAACTAATTTCTAAAATTGAAGCAAGAAGCTAGTGGCTATCCTTCTTGATGTCTGGAGGCATCACTTTGGAACGCGTGGACAATAACGAAGGAAGAAGATCGTTTGGAAAAGTCATGCTCATTTGTTTGTGGGGAAAATTGGTTCAACGTCCGATATTTTCAAAGACGAAATACTGGGTAAATCCAAGTCGATACTTTTAACTCATCGACTATAAAGGAAAATTCATTAAACACGTGGAAATCATACGCGAAGATTTGATCTTGGTGAATTACACAAAAGTCGTAGAGTTTGCACCACCTGACGAGTTTGGTAATGACATCAATACTGCTTACGTGACAGCCAATACCCGTTCAAAATTGTACTCCGTTTTAGAACCTTTAAAAGATCGAGCCCTTTACTTTGACACCGAGAGTTGCATGTACGTCGATCGCCTTGGAAGCTATCACCCATGCATCGAAGACGAACGTTTAGGAGCTTGGACCGATGAACATCATTAAGACACTATTTTAAGTTTTGCTAGTGGTGGACCTAAAAATTACGGGTTACCAGTACCGAAACAAACAAGGGCAACTTTATACCAAATGTTAAGTGAAAGGACTGAAATTAAACTATCGTTCCAGTATGTGGTGAACTTTGACGTTTTAAAAGAAGCTTTAAAGTCCAGTCAAGATCAAGACTTTCGTATGAAAACGATGGATCCCTAATAAATTTTACGTTTGTCAAATCATCAAATCCTTAGTCCTCCATTAGAAAAAGTGTATCAGATCGTCTATCAGAAACGAGTACGACTTCCCGATCATAACACGATGCCGTATGAACACATCGATCTCCAATATAAATAAAGTTCCAAGACAGAAAGATCATTGCGAGTACAAACGCTGATCTAGAAAGATGAATTCAACACAGAAAAAAAACTATCAAAGACCACGTACCTCTTCCTCCACAAGACCGTCAGAGCAAAGTTCGTCCAAGAAAGAAAATCATTCAGTAGTCCCCAAAGATTATTTTCACATTCAAATCACTCACAACGTGACTTCCAGAAAATGTATAACGACGGCTTGCACTTACAGTGAAATTTAAAGACTCAACGTTTGAGATTCGAGCAGAGAAAGCAGCTGTCTTCATTACGGAATTATTTTTTAATCATTCTTAGAGGAATTGAAACGACAGTATCAAGCTAAAGATCAAGATCGTTTAAGTCGATGTCTCACGACAGTTTGAAATCTACTGTGTGGTTTTAGTACACCTGCAGAATTAACGTCTTCCAAACTCTTCGACAAATTCAAGAAGGTCAACAAATGACAGAAGAGTTTGACAAGACCGATTGAAAAGCTACTATTCACATGACACACCTTTCAGTTCGAAGTCAAAAGACAATCGCTGCACTTTAAATACTCTTCATGCTTAGCAATAAGTGTGCATACATTGCTGGATACACCAATCGATTTACGATTGGAAGGATGTACGTGACTAGAAAAGTCTTGGATTTAACGTTTGGAAACACAAGGTTTTGCTGATTATGCCAAAGACATCGTGTGTGAAAGAAAGACAAAGAAAGAAAAACTTGAACTTTGAATTTTTGAACTGTAAATATGTTTTGCTACACCATGATATATTAAATATATAACATGTATAAAATGTCTTGTGTTCTTGATGGAATCGCAGAATTCTAAACACAGCTTGAAAGTTATGGCAGCAGCCTCCGTTATCAAAGTGATTGACGAAAAGTTAGATCGTCAAAGCTGGGAGGCACTGTATCTTTACCATCCCTTTAACATGTTGATTGCTGGACCAAGTAGTTATGGCAAAACCGATTTTGTCAAACGTGTGAATCAACAGAAATCAAATTTGTTCAATCATAATCCACAACGTATCGTGTGGTGTTACAAAGAGCGAAACTTCGCTTACATGTTACTGAAAGAAAGTCACAGAGAATCCATTTCGTTTGTAGAAGGAATTCTTCGCGAAGACGATGGGATCGTGTCTGACTTTAGTCAACCACATGTTGTCATCTTCAATGCTATATTAGGAGAAACTTAAGAAGAAATTAAACTTTGGTTTATACGAAAAGGACTTGATCGTAACGCTAATATTATTTACATTACTCAAAATTTATTTCAACAAAGTAAACCGCATTGCACCATCAGTCTCAATGCACATTATGTGGTTCTGTATAAAAGTCCAAGACATAAGTCTCAAGTTCAAGTGTTGGCCGAACAGTTAAGAACACCTTGGCTAAATTATCCTTATGACGAAGCGACTCAATCGCCACATGCGTATTTACTAATCGGTTTAAAACCTACCACTCCCGATTATTTGAGATTTCGTAAGAATTTGTTTCACAATTGGTGTCAAGAAGGAGGTCTAGTCATTTATACGTTACTTTCCACGTTTTCGTCTCTCTAAAAACTATAAAACATCATTCAATTCTTTTCTTTCTAACAGTATTCAACATGACTTCCTTTCAATCTCATCCTCCTGCCACATTGATTCATGCCATGTATGCCATCAGTCGCAAAAAAAAAGACATAAGTGCGTTCACATTTGTTAGAAGCTGGTCTCAAGGAATGGGAAACTATTCCAAACATGTAAGTTTTTCTGTGTTTGATTTTTAAGTTATGAATAAGATATTCACACACATGCGCATTTTACTTTCTTCTCTCTCTTCTCTATGTCTCAAGGTAACAATCTGGCACTTGTGTGGCTTCAGTTTCACTAATAGCGCTCTGGAACAAACAGGAGATCTCGGGATCTTGTTCCTGTTCGACAACGAGTGATTGTCTTTTGTCACCTTGATTAGAATAAAGAGAATGAGTTGTAAAAAGAGGATCACTGTGATCAATACCTTTTGATTGATCAATATCAGGAGAGAAAGTGACCTCATCAAAGATTTACCAATAAATGCATCAGCCAAAGGAATAATTTCCTGATCAACATCATTCTCAAGAGCTATATTTGCCATAGCTCTGATAACTGCACAAGCAAGACACAAATCAGGGATTTCAATGTCAATAGGATCAACTTTTTGATCCAAACAAGGCTTGTCAGTTACAAGTGGATTAATCATGACCAGCTAGGTCATTGCCTAGTAACAAATGGATACCTTCTATAGGTAAAGAAGTCACTGCCCCAATAGTCTCAGGTCTGGAAACTAAGTCTGATGATAATTGACACAATGGAGAGGAACATTTACATAGCCGCACTCTACTACCTGTATAAGTACACTTTCACTATAAGAAGACTTCGCAGACAAAGGCAAAGTACCTGATAATAAAAGACTCTGAGAAGCTCCAGTGTCCCTTAATATTTTAATAGGGATAGGTTTGGCAGAATCACCAATAAGTGATATAGAACCTTCTGACATGAATGGTTTATAAGTCTCCAAACTAGAATCAGACTGGGGTTTGTTTGACCCAACAAATATATTGCTTTTAATACAAGACCGTGACCTTGACCTCTTTGAAAAAGAACATTTGGAATAGCTCTGTCTTTATTATGTTGCTTATTTTTCAACCTGAAGCAATCAGAACTGACGTACCATTTCTTTTTACAATAAGTGCACGTAGGAAGAGATAAGGATTTCTGATCAGTCTTATCAGATGTTTGATTTCTAACAGTTGTGCTGTTTTGAAATTTAGAAGTACTCGTTTGAGACTGCGATGGGTTTTTTACCAGAAAACTTCTGAGAGGAAAACTTACTGACAAATGAAATTTTGTGAGTCAAGGAATAATCATCAGCCATGCGAGCAGCATTTTCCAAAGTTTCCACTTTCTGCTCGTCAAGATAGGTCTTGGCATCACTATGGATGCACCTCTTGAACTCTTCAATTAATACGAGCTGTCTGAGCTTATCGTAATCTTGATCAACCTTCTTGACTGAGTACCACCTATCACATAGTTCTTTTTCCCTCGCAAATTCGTCAAGAGTTTGTCCAGTTTCTTTTCTACAATTCCTAAACTTTTGTCGGTATGCCTCAGGCACCAACCCATAACCCTTCATAATGTGCTCCTTAACCACATCATAATCAGTACTGTGTTGCACTGACAGTGAAGTGTAGACTTTACGAGCTTTGCCAATAAGTACACTTTGTAATAACAAAGTCCAATGCTATCTTGGCCATTTCAAGTTTTCGGGAATTTTCTCAAAGTGAAGAAAGTATTTATCTACTTCTTTTGCCTGAAAGGTTGTACTAGCCTAATATATCTAGTAACATCAAAACCTGAACTTGTGTGTAAGGGTGGGTAGAGTGCTCTGCTTGCCAGTTCTAATTCTTGTAATCTGTATTGCAATTCTCTCTGTCTCTCTGTCTCTCTCTCTCTCTCTCTCTCTCTCGTAGCATCTGCATTTCCCTTTCCTCTTTCTCTCTCTGTATCTGCATTTCCTATTCCTTCATTTCCTTCTCCTCTCTCTCGCTCTGCATTTGTATTTCCCTCTCCTTCTCCTCTTTCTGAATTTGTAGTTTCATCAGTTCTTTCTGAAGCTGAAGCTTTCTTAATTCTAATTCCATCTGGGTTTTTTTTAGCTGTTTTTCCCTTAATTTCCTATCAAAACCAGATACAGACTTATGAATTAAACCCAAAGCACTTTTATCGAAAATGTCCTTACCCACCAAATATGGAATTAAAATATTCTTTATCTCTTGCTTTGTCAAAGACGCTTTCGCTTCAGAAAGATCATGTCTGGCAAGCTCAAGCAACTCGTCCTTTTTCATAGACTCTAAACCTACCCGGGTAGAACTTGAAACAAAGTTCTCATCCTTAGATGACAGTGTGAATGCTTGCTGGGTGAAACAAAAAAATCTTTACCAGGGACAATGAAAATTCCAAAACAATGTCAATTTAAATTGTAATTTAAAGAATTCACATCCGAAACAAGCCCACAATTTCTGTCACGACTCTAGGTCTTAAAAACAAGTAGCAGAAAGAAAGTGAAACAAACAATGTAACTAAAAGAAACAAGCAATTTATTTCTAGACAATTAAAATGAAAAGTCAAAAAGACACTTACAATATTGTGAATTAAAATCCAAATAATCCAATAATCCTAGTGTCCTAATCACAAGTCCAAACTATAGAATGTTCCGAATGAATTCCAGTAGCTTTGAAGGTACTGATACGATAGTAGTGTTGAATGTTCTGATGTGCCAGTAGTCTTGAATGTCCTGATGTACCCGGAGTTTTGAATGTCCTGATGTACCACAATGATGTAATCCAGAATGTCTTTGAATGATTTCACAAAAATCCTAAAGTCATGTATTAATCCCCAAAAGTCCTCAAGTCTATGAGCACTTTAGTATTTCCAATGAAGATTTTAAATAAATAATTCCTCTCTCTGAATTTGCTCTGATTTTCACAACACAACTATAAACATCTGATTATTAAACCAAATTCCTGAAAGACTGATAGTCAGCATAGGAATTAAATACTGCTTACCAAACTTCCTATATATAAACACAGGTCACCTAACAGAACTTTCTAGAAAATCATATGACTTACCTGACAAATATCAGTAATTCTATTGGAAAAACCAGTATAAATGTAAACAAAAGCAACCCCGACCTCGAATTCTAAGTAAACAACTTATTTACATGCTATAACCAAGGACAAAGTTAAATAGGTAGGACAAAAGTTAAATATGTAAACATTATGCATAACAGCAGCCAATACCTTAGCGTTTGTCAGCATGCCGCAGCTTGAAGTCCACCTCGAACAAATAAACTCCAAGGGAAGCATCGTAGACGGAAAGAACAGTAACATCATCAAAGTTGTTCTCGAGTATGGCGAGCCCCATGGGGGTGGGAGGTTCGGGGACGCGCACGGTCTCTTATGTGACGCTGGTGTAGACTGCGCGACGGCGGCATCCAGGAGCTCAAGATTCACATCCTCGACGAAAAATATAGACCGGTCTGTATGCTGGAGTGACCCTTATGGCCATCGCTCCCGTTTAATGTCGCCCCATGTGCTGAAACATTTGTCCGCGAGGCGGGCAGCAGTAGCACGACAGACGCTGATACCGCCTTTAAAGCTGTGTACTTGACGGCAGACAGGATCACGTTGGTCAGCGGAAGTAACACAATAAACGCGTCTGGGTTCTTTCGGTCGGATACAACGCAACACTTCCAAAACTTCAGCGAGTTTACTCTTAGCAACAACAACGACACCATCACTGTCCAGGGCGCAGGATTTTACTTTATCCTCCTCCAAGATAACCGCGGCGACGGGACGTGGGTGATGCTTTCAGTCCGCGCCAGTAGAGTCGTGCGGGCGCACAATGACAGCAGTGTTCAGGCTGCCGTTCACACCGACGAATAGTTTGCGTACTGTCCGCGGAAACGACTGAAACGTCGGAACAGCTTTCTGACTCGAGGCCTATCCCTGGCGCACCACCGACATACGAGGCGGCGGTTCTATTACCCCCATCCGCGACTCCCTCAGTGGGTAGCCTCAAAAAGAATCGAAAGGACAGAAACTGCGAGAACGACAAAACCGTTGGAACGTCAGCTTTCTGACTCAAAGCCTATCCCCAGTGCGCCTCCGCCAGACGCTGCAGTTTTCAATAATAATACCATACCACTGACGCTGCCTTAATTTCGAGCCCCCCACAAACGAAAAACTGTCGGAACGGCACAAAAAAGTTGTGTTGTGAAAACACAGAAAGAGTCTTATTTTTGCGTGTTCGCCTCCTTTTTTAGTACATTCAAGAGAATGGTAGCCGCCTCAAGTGCCGTCGAAGGTCGTGAACAGGGAATAACACTGTTAACATAGTTAGCCTACTTTGCTGCGTGAATTCCAAACCCAACGACCAGCAAGACTGACACAGTCAAAGTCACCAAAGGCACAGATGCATCAACAAGAAAGCATCCAGTGCACATTTTAGCTGTTGAATGATGACAATACTACGACATTTTCTAAATAGAACTCCCAGTTTGAGCCACCTTCGGGAGGGGGGGGGGAGGGTAGGAGGGGAGTCTCGACCGTCCCGGCAACGTGCGTTTTCCTAATGCACCCCACCCCACCCCCGGCTGGCCCAAAACATCCCACCCACCCATCTCCACGGCTGCCCCCCCCCCCTCCCCAGCTTGCCCGAAACACCTCACCCCTTGCTTGGCGGAAAACACCCCACCCCGAGTCTGGCTAAGAAAACCCCGTTTACATATACCAATATAATAGAGAGTAATGCATCTATTAAACTACGAAATGGGCCAGAATGTAACAGCAAACGTAAAAGCAAAATAATAATAATAATAATAATAATAATAAATAAATAAATACCACATTATTTAAATCGTGTAATTTTATATACTATGAGACGGATTTTATGTAAGTAGTAGTAGTTACTGACTATTGTTGCCAGACTGTACAATCTATGTTAGATGGAAGAGATCGTGGTAAAGCACGATTTATGCATGGTTTCAAAACCGCATCAAAATTCACCTAGCTAAAACTGCTACTACTAGTGCTACTGTTGTTGCAGAGAGAGAGAGAGAGAGAGAGAGAGAGAGAGAGAGAGAGAGAGAGAGAGAGAGAGAGAGAGTGAGTGAGAGAGAGAGAGAGTGAGAGAGAATACAGTAGCTCGGAAAAAAGATGGCCTGACTATATTTGAGTTTCGTATAAAAAAGGCTGCAGATAGCTCTTGCCACGTAAGCGTCGTTTAGACACCTTTCTAGCGGTATTTGCAGTAGCCTGGCCCTCTCTATTTTCTCGGTACTTAATATTTACGCTATTATCATACAAAATGTGTACGTACCTTTATATATATATATATATATATATATATATATATATATATATATATATATATATATATATATATATATATATATATATATATATATATATATATATAAACTTCCGAAGAAAACAATACGAGATTTCGTTTTCCAGTTTCGAAGTTCCGACCTCACGGAAAACATCATTTATCTGACGTCACTATATCTTGTTTAAACCAAGTGAACCAATCCAGTTTTCGCGGTATTAAGTATATTCAGCACACTTAATCAGTTGTCGATATTTATGCTAAGTTTAGTGAAGAGAAATCTGCAAACTGGAAAAATGTGCAAATTACCCACATATTTCGTTAAGTGAACATTAAATTAGGTTAATGAATTAACTTAAAAATATTTAAACTGAAAATGGATTGAATCACTTTCAAATCAAGTTTTTCTTTGGATTATCTTCAACTTGAAAGCTAATTGTTCTATTTATTTTTATTTAGTTAACTTATACCATGTAAATGTTGCGTGAGAATGTGTTCATATTATCCTATGATTTTTCACTTTCCAAGGTGATCGCCCTCACACCTTTGCTAATTATTGATGTATTTTGATGGATATAGTCGTCAAATTTAGACAATAACTTATTTGTAATTTATCTGCGTCATATAGTCGATACTTTTCTGGTCGTGTACCATTAAGTAAGATCGATTTGATCCTATACACTTTCACAAAAAGAGACAGAAAGGTGTTTCAATTTTAAGGACTGTATTGATTATATAGACATACAGACAAGCAGTTACGTGCTGATATATACATATTTAGTTTTTATTCCATGCATTGATTATACAAATCATCATTATCATCATCAATCCTTAAGATAATTATAATCCTTTAAGAATATATTGAACTTGTTTAACAACAGTAAATAAATGAGTGACCCTTAATATTTCTCGCACCTGCTTCCACTTCTGTGATAATCCTTTTATATGCTTATTAAAGGTCGAAATATCAAAAGGGTCTGAAACCTCTAATGAAGGACTTGTTTTACTTTAAGCAAAACATTGTCATGGTTTGAACCCATTTTATTATCAACATTGCGTCTGGTTTGCGTAGTATCACAAAGAAAATTCAGGCGTATCTAAGCAATTCTTTTCATCGGCTATCGGGGTCAATACGGTCAAGATGTGACCAAGTGCCCCGTTAATCTGTCGCTAAATAACCATTGAGCGACTTCTTGTGATAACTTTGAAAGTTGTTTATGACGGATTTGGAAGGATCATCAATTATTTTAATAAAACTGCCAAACATAAAAGCTTTAATAGACGGCTCTAACCGTCATCAAAAATAGTTGTCATTACGTATCAATGAAAGACAATCGTCATAGTTGAAAAATACTTTTAATGATATATAGTCACAATTTTAATTTCACTTGTTTTAAATGATTAATTTCTCTCTACTCAATATAATTGTAGCTATATTTAGATATTGCAACACTTTGTTGCGGGCGATTTGATGCTTTGCATCAATGTTATCTTGTATTATATGTGATTAATTAATGTACATTTAGCCTGGGACACGCATACTATATTCAAGAGTGAGGTCGCCACGTGAAACAGTGATGATGTCTCAAGGTCTGATCGATAAAAGCCGATGTTATTCGCACGACTGCCGTGTACCTTAACTGAGAAAGACTATTTACACGGCAGCCATGTAGCTCTAACGATTATTCATACCGCCGCTGTGTACATGATCGGCGGAAGGCTATTTGCACGGCCTCCGTCTATATAATTGAAGTAAAGCTTTGTACGGCTACCTTATACATATTCATCGAGAGGCTGTTCGCAGAGCTGTGTATAAATCACTGGAATATAAACGACAGTCGTATATACTAAGTATGATGGACATAAAGTTTTCGCATTTAAGAATAAAGTTGTTAGAAAATCATACGTTTACGATTTTATTTTCGCAACTGATTTATTTTAATGCCCTATTATTTCCAAGTCATTGTAGTGAAAACTGGTACGATGTTGCACTCCATCACTCCCTGTAGCAATACAAATTTTTGAATGAAGAAAATCTAAAATCAGTTATATCCATAATACCTTGTGGACAATTACTGGCAATGGCTAATTTCTACAGTAATTTCCAAATTTGCCATCGTCTGCTATACTTCTAACTGAACTAACAATTTACACGATCGTTATTTAATACAATATTCTTTACCTTTAGTATTCCCTTTTTAATGTGCTCGTTTGAAAAAATAATGTTGCAACTGGTGCAGACCCTCTACCATTAGTCATGAAGTCAAACATAAACTGCCTCTATTTGAATTTTTATTTTGTGCATAATTCGCACGATCAATTACACGCCGGTCGCCGTGCGGATAGTCTTTGCTACAGTGGGTTCAAGGCAGCCGTGTAAATAGTCTTTTTAAAATTTAGTACACGGCTGCTATACGAATAGACGATTTTATTGATAAAACATCGAAAGCCATTAAGAAGAGAAAGGTCTGAGTAAATCGGTGGAAACATGTCGCTGTATATGAACACGTCTAGTACCCTCTTTCACAAGGTAAGAGCAGTTACTGAAATTTGATGCGTGTCTTGTATACGTGTTCTGAAAATAACTCAATGCATTGCTTCCGGATATGAGGTCAGGATCTATAACAACCTAAGAGTTTGTATTGCTATAAGATTACTTCAAATTTTGTACACAGCCGTTTGAATACACTACCTAATAGTTTATACCGGCGCTGTTTTGTATGTCAAGCATGAATATTTTGTACTAATACTAATACTATCAGAAGTCCATCCCTAGTAATGGATTTCTGGTATAGATGTTTCTTGTCTTAAAAATTAAAATAGTCTATTCGTACTTGGAACCATTCTTGTGAAGTATAAAGAAGGAAACGGCCATTATGCACATCAGCATTATCTATTGACGGTAAAGGCTGTTAATCGACATGCTCTCTCTCTCTCTCACACTCTCACGCACACACATGCTCTCTCTCTCTCTCTCTCACGCACACACATGCTCTCTCTCACGCACACATGCTCTCTCTCTCTCTCACGCACACACATGCTCTCTCTCTCTCACGCACACACGCTCTCTCTCTCACGCACACACATGCTCTCTCTCTCACGCACACATGCTCTCTCTCTCTCACGCACACACATGCTCTCTCTCTCACGCACACACATGCTCTCTCTCTCACGCACACACATGCTCTCTCTCACGCACACACATGCTCTCTCTCTCTCTCTCTCTCTCTCACGCACACATGCTCTCTCTCTCACGCACACAAATGATCTCTCTCACGCACATACATGCTCTCTCTCTCACGCACACACATGCTCTCTCTCTCACGCACACACATGCTCTCTCTCTCTCTCACGCACACACATGCTCTCTCTCTCACGCACACACATGCTCTCTCACTCTCTCTCTCTCTCTCACACACACACACACACACACGTGGACACACATACTAAAGAAAAGCCTATTCAGACTTGTTACATGCCTATAGTATTTTTAAAAAAGGAGTATGCAGTTTAACCCGTGCGCCTGACCTTTGTATCGCAGAAGCTAATCGATCAGCCAATACATAATTAAATTTAAGGTACTGACCATGTATTTGTCTGGGGCTGGGATTTGTTTTCAGGCCTGATTTTTTAAAATATATTTTACCTCAAGATCATTTATTTTTGTCAGATGATATAATGGATATAATAGGTTCCTTTTTTTTATAAATCAAAGCAGGACAATTTTTTTCAAGCTTTTTGAGGGCCAGAAATTTGTTTTCTCCACTGTCCTCCAAACCCCCCAACCCCGAAAAACCCACTACCAACCCCCAACCCCCAACAACCCCGAAATTTAAATGATCGGTCCCTAACTGTGATCTACATTTTGGGTCAGTCTAAAGGGGTTCGTTCACGGATTAGTGACATGAAAGACATGCAATTTATTGTTCCATCAAGAGAACATAAAAATAAATGTATGTACAAGTCTTGCCTATTACCAAATAGGTTATGCGAGTTGGTTCCATTGAACAAAGTTACGCAATAAAGAAGATAAATAGTGTCACGAGTCTCTATTTCTCCTGATATCTAAAAATAGACTTGTAAACAATGCATTAGTTACACCTCGCATTTGGCAGTATATGCGAAAGACGCCTCAAATATCAGAATACGGTAAACATGGGTAAGTGCGGTCCGAAGAAGACACGGGTGCTGGAAATCCTCACTAGAGTGCGTAGTATAAACCCAAATAGGATCCAAATAGAACTTCAACAGTGAGAAAGCACCGGCTGCGTTGAAAATCTAAATCTCGTATTTTAGGATGCATTATTGGTGTATATCTGTCCCTGACAATGTAAAAGTGATCAGGCAAGTAAATTGCAGGATATTCATCAAGACTTATGCACAAGGAAACTTTGAAGATTTTGCGAACAAATCCCATTAAGTTCTATAAGACATTCGTGATTTTTTTATTTATGTATCTGACACTTTCCCTATTTATTTTACTATATTTTTGTTTATAAATTTAAATTTGCCCAGCGTCCGGCGTGTACCTGTTCGTAACTTTTCCAGAATGGCTGAGCCATTTTTGATCATGTTTGTTAGAACATAATCAATCAAAATTGTGTTTGGGCTGGCCCCCTAGCAACAGTGTTGCTTCCTTAGCAATCATGCGGAAAACCAATTTTTGACCTCTCTAGAACGGCTAAGCCAGTTTCAATCAGACTTGGTAGGAGTGTTCGTTATGACATATTTTATCAAAACCGTGTCTGACATGGCTCCCTTAGTAGTGGCGTGGCTTGTATAGCAAACATACGGAAAACCTATTTTCAACTTCTTCCTCAGAACGTCCAGGCCAGTTTTGCTCAGACTTGGTATGAATGTTTCTTAGGACATGCTCAACTGCTCACTCATTCAAAGTTTTGTCCAGGCTACGTCTCTTGCAGTGATGTGGCTTCCATAGCTAGCAACTGGGTGGACAGCCTACAAAACCTATAAGGTATGCCTAGCTGTTTTATATATATATATATATATATATATATATATATATATATATATATATATATATATATATATATATATATATATATATATATATATATATACAATAAAACAACTTTCTCTCCAAAACTGTCTTACCATATCAGACCAAATGCGTTAGGTGGAATTCTTGCATAAATACCTTTTACATTCAAACAAATGATTGCAATGCACGATCCTGTCCAGCTGAGTTAATCGCTTTGAATCACCAGATTAGAAACATATTGCTCAATATCAAATTTGTTAGCCACAATAAAACAAAAAGAAGTGATGAACATAAACACAGTTTATTTCCAGAGTAATAAATAAAATGTTTCTTTGAAACGAGCGTCCACTCTGGCAGGACCCGTCATCATCATGTGTGTTACACTGAATTTCAAAGCAGGTTTCTATTCACTAGGCATTGTAAGTATCTTTCTGAATCCGATGGTCATTCTGCTTTGGCTTGTAAATGAATATTGTCTCCAAAATCAATTGTCAATGTGTTAATCCGAGAATAGATCATATGATAGTAGTTAAGGGGAGAGCATGGACCCCAGTAAGAATGAACATTATGGCAAATTTGGAACAGTATGGCCCCTTATGGAAATTTAAATATGAGTATATAGCCCTTTACCATTGGCGGTTTATGTTGTTCTGTCTGAATTAAATATTAGCGCTGTATAGCCCCTTTTGGGAATCTAACATTAGTAGTGTATGGCCCCGTATGGTAATTAGCATTACGGATGACTCTGTGGAACCCATTTGGGAATTTAACATTATGCATGACACTATGATCCCATATAGAACATTTAACATTATGTATGACACTCTGGAGCTTATGGGAACTGAATATGAGGGGACAATCTAAGGTTTATGAAACTTAAACATATTGGGTCAGACATATAAGGACAAGCAAGGGCTCACCCAGACTGACCAACACCTGTTTTGACTGATCATCACCTATTTTGATTGACCAACACCTATTCTAACTGATCAACACCTATTTTGACTGACCAACTCATATTGTGACCGACCACATATTGTTGTTGACCAACGCCTATTCTGATGACTAATACATATTGTGACTGAACATTACATAGTCTGACTGACTAGTACCTATTGTCACTGGCCAATACCTATCGTGACTGATCAACACCTAGTTCTAGACCAGGTACCTTGACCAAAGCTTGCAGAGGGCTTGCACTTAAGGTATGGACGAGGCTTATTGATTTTGGAGTCAAAAAGGGGAAATGTCAAGGTCAATATGACTGGAAGAAGAATAGATTTTGCAGAATAACTTTTGTTCTAGAGTAAGTTTTTGGCAAGACTGTGGATGGCTTGCATTTAGGGTAATAGAGAAACCTATCGATTTAGGCTCTAAAGGTCGGAAGTCGTGGTACATTTAAGTCTAATATGGTTTATGCACAGTAAATTTAGTTCAATACCACATATCTTGACCAGAGGTCAAGATTATTATGATCCGTTGGTCAGTAATCTCCTGAGTCAACCATACCCAACTAGTGCCTACACAGAGGACTATTAAACACTGGGCGAGCGTATAATGTGCCATTCACGGTGCTGTTGTTGCCAAGGAGATATAGATGATGAAGAAAATGATTAGTTAATGCATGAAACCATTCCCAGTTTCCTGTGTAATTAATTATGTACATAGAGTAGAATAAGTTTCGTGGTATAAAAACTTTGCTTAAATCAGTTACGAGTTAAAGTAAACACTACTGGGTTAAAATGGGGATCAATCAGACTTTTAATCAGTATTCTCAGTTGGGTTCTCACTTGGAGTCCTTGACTCCTACCTTGAAAGAAGTTGGAGTCCCAGCTCAGAAAATAGGAATTCAACTCCACAAATTAGCAGTACCAAGAATAAATATTCCCAACTGCATATTGTAATTCAGATGTCATTGTCTTACACGAAAGCAAAACATAATTTCATATTATTTAGCTTATTAAAGACAACAAAACTGACTAATATACAGCAAAATATTATTTCATTCATTTGGTTATACTGCAAAACATTGTGATTACATTAAGCATGAAGTATATTAATACCATATAGTAACATTTCATATCAGAAAGCATATGCCTATAGAGAGAACTATTAAATACTGGGCGAGCATTGGTCAACAACAATATGTAGTCAGTCACAGTATGTGTTGGTCATCAAATGTTTTAACAATCAAGGAGCAAATTGGAATAACTGCATTTTACACGAATCATAATTATTTCGTTTTATTCCATAACCATCATGGTGCACAATATGTGAGAATGCAATCAAATGTTCCAAACGTCATATCTGTCCATCACCATCATGGTGCACAATATGTGAGAATGCAATCAAATGTTCTAAAAGTCATATATGTCCATCACCATCATGGTGCACAATATGTGAGAATGCAATCAAATGTTCTAAAAGTCATATCTGTCCATCACCATCATGGTACACATGTCCATCACAATCATGGTGCACAATATGTGAGAATGCAGTCAAATGTTTCCAAAAGTCATATCTGTCCATCACCATCATGGTGCACAATATGTGAGAATGCAATCAAATGTTTCCAAAAGTCATATCTGTCCATCACATTCAGCTTCTTCAAGCCGTGGAAACGTTGAATTCACGATTCCAACTGCAAACTGCATAGACCCAGATCTGCCGTTGCATAATGCGCCGGCAGATCTGGGTCTATGCAGTTTGTAAGGACTAATTAGTAGAACAACATAAACCCTGATCTGCCCGCGCATTATGCGACGGCAGATCAGGGTCTGTGTTGTTTGCATTTGGATCAAGGTTATACGTGAGTATATACGGTAACTGTCTCTAACTTTCTTAGACGCAGAAATTTACTTTTCATTCATAGACTGTTCAGGCTCTTCTATTGCCTTACGTTTAAACACAGAAACAAAATGAACGCCGAGTGTGACTGAACATACATCTTAAGCTGTAGCGTACTAACTGGGGGGGGGGGGGGGGCCAGTTGCCCCGGGCGCCAGAGGGTCTTGGAGCCCCAAAACAGCTGATATAAAATCGGGCCTCGTATTCTGGCCCTTTGGGCCATCATCGTTGCCCCGGGCGCCATTTACCCTAAGTCACCACTGATTTTAAGACAAATACTTGAATAACATTAACTTTCACTTTTTTGTATAGCTATGAAATGTGATGCTAACTCATCAACTGCATATTTGATTGAATCGAGCAATGAAGTGTATGATTAGAGGTAAATGGATTCATATTGACGAGTAGTGCGTTTTGTCTTATATCAGTTAAGAAACGCTGTATAATATTATAGATTTGCCGACTAGATCTCCAAATTACATAATAAATAAACTATGTAAAACAAGTTCACACGGGATAAAACAGCTAGTAACCCTGTAACAAAATAAACGCACCAGAAGGCATTATACTTTTTTTCTGTTATCGATGTGTTGTTATACTCCCGTCTCTTTAGATGCGGGGATATATAGTAATCCTCGTGTCCGTCCGTCCTTTCGTCTGGCACACAATCTTATTTGCGCAACTTATCTCGCATTTTTTTTTTTTTTTTGGTCTTGATATCAAACTTGGGTAAATGTTATGGTCATCGCTTGAAGACGCGCATATTTACAAAATCACTTTACTCCAGCAATTTTGTTCGAGTTATTGCCATTTTTGTCTGGTAGCTGAATGCAGTGTGTATGACACAATATTCTCAGCACAACTAATCCCTCAGTTTTTGTTAGATTGCCATGTAACTTTTTAAATATTTTCGCCATCACCTGAAGATGGGTATTTTGACAAATCACTCTGCTCCCGCAATTTTTGTTAGAGTTATTGACCTTTTTGTTGGATGCTGTGTATGACGTAATCAGCCATGAAACTTAGTAAATATTATGGTCATCAACAGAAGATGCACCTATCGACCAATCACTTTTGCTCTTTTGCATCTTAATGCAGTGTATGACACAATCTCGTTAGCGCAACTAGTCCGCGTATTTTATCTGAGTTAATTTCCTTTTCTTTTTTACTTACAGCTGGAGTTAATTTCCTTTTTTTAACTTACAGCTGGAGTTAATTTCTTTTTTTTTTTTTACTTACAGCTGGAGTTAATTTCCTTTTTTTTTTTTTACTTACAGCTGGATACGATGTATGCTAGCATTTTGTGAATCCAACTACTCTTGCATTTTTAAGTGGACTGCTATGAAATCCAGTACATTATGGTCATCATCAGATGATATGCATGTTGACCAGTCATTGTACTCACACTATTACTGAAGAGTTTACCCTTTTTTGACTATAGACTAATCACCATCACGGGGTAGCGGTGGGATGAGGGAGAGGCGGGGGTATATTTAAGTGAGCAAATTGTTCACATTTCTTCGTTATATTTTCACATCTTAGGGAGGCGTACCTGACCATGAGTTGTATACTTTGATGCAGCCGAGATGTGCTGAGGTTATTAATGCCATACGTGCATACTAAGTCTTTGGGCTATAGACAATGGACGATCCTCCACTTGAGGCAAATACTAACTTAGCAGAAACTTTTGTTGAGAAAGCTGAAACACTGAACACCCAATTCTGCATTATTTTTACACATTCCGGTGACATTTGCTTCACCTTGCATAATTCCAAATTTACCAATATGAATAATACAGTAGTAACATGTTTTGGAGTTGAAAAATCTTTACATGGTTCAAATTCTTCAAAGACTTGTGGTCCTGATTGAATACATCCAAAAATACTTAAGGAACTGTCTTCAGAATTAGCACCAGTGCTTACACACCTTTTTCAACAATCTTTGGACATTAAAAAAATTCCAAAGGACTGGTCCTTGGCAAATATATGCCCACTGTTCAAAAAAGGTAATCGCGCAAGAGCCAGTAATGACCCTCCAGCGTTAAAATATAAAATGCACGAGCATGTTGTCTATTCTAACATCATGGACCATTTAGACACTTTTTCTATTATATCTGACAAACAACATGCTTTCCGATCCGATTTAAAACTTCGAATATGGGTTAATATCATCAACATCTCAGACGAGTTCGAGAATGAGCGAGATACATGCATATTAATGAGGAGATCTTGCATCTGATTGGTTAACCTTGTTATCACTCTGGAGGCCATATTTCCGATCCAGTTTTGACCAGACGTGGAATATATGCTTATATCATTAAGATCTCGGACGAGTTCGGTAATGAGCGAGATCCACGCATACTAATGAGGTGATTAACTAATCTGATTAATTGAGCTTGTTACCACTATGGATGCCGTTTATCTGATCCGAATTTTTTTCAAACTTAGAAGATATGCATATATCATTAAGATCTTGGATTAGTTCGATAATAAGCGATATCCACGCATAGCGATGAGGTGATCCTGCATCTGATTTGGCTGAGCCTGTTATCACTCTGGAGACCAAATTTCTGATCCGATTTTGATAAAACTTGGAATATATGCTTGTATCATTAGCATTTTGAACGAGTTCGATAATGAGCGAGATCTACACATACTAATGAGGTGATCTTGCATCTGATTAGCTGAGCTAGTTGCCACTCTGGAAGTCATATTTCTGATCCGATATTGATCAAAGTTAAAATATGGGTTTATATCCTCAAGATCTTGGATGTGCTTGATAAAGAGTGAGATCCACACATATTAATAAGGTAGCCTTGTATGTGATCGGCTGACCTTGGTGCCACTCTATACGCCAGATTTATGGTCCGATTTTTATCAACTTGGAATATATGCTTATATCATCAAGATCTCTGACGATTTCGATAATGAGCGAGATCCACGCATACTAATGAGGTGATCTTGCATTCGATTGGCTGAGCTTGCTTCCCTCTGGAGGCCATATTTCTGACCCGTTTTTACCAAACTTAGAATATATTCTTATATCATTGAGTTCTTAAACAAGTTCGATAATGAGTGAAATACATGCATATTGATAGGTGATCTTGTATCTGATTGGATTAACTTGTTGTCAATCTGGAAGCCATAATTCTGGTCCGATTTTGATCAGACTTGAAATATTTGCCGATATATTCAAGATCTTTAATGGGTTCGGTAATGAGCGAGATCCACCAATATTAATGATGTAATATTGCATCCGATTGACTGGGCCTGTTACCACTGTGGAAGCCATAATTCTGGTCCAATTTTGATCAAATTGGAATATGGGCTTATATCATGAAGATCTTGGACAGTTTCAACAGTGAGCAGGATTCACGCATAATAATGACTCGAGGTGGTCTTGCATCTCTTTGGCTGAGCTTGTTGCCACTCTTAAACCATATTTTTGATCTGATTTTGATCAGACTTGAAATATAGGGTTATATGATCAAGATCTCGCATGAGTTCCATAATGTGCTGGATCCAAACGCAAGTTTTATGCTTCCGCCGGACCCAAGTACTGCAGCTTTAATGCATTGAAAAGAAAAAAATCGCGTTATGTACATATACACGAATCACGTGATTGCCTAGAACACTTCCTCTTGACATTAAAAGCATACACTATAATTTGTACGTTGACCTTGAAATGCGTAATAAGATTACGACACTACTCAATAGTAACCATCAATTTAGGATATTGCTGTTGACAAAAAAAAAAAAAAAAAAAAAAAAATTGAAAAAAAAAAAAAAATTGAAAAAAAAAAAAAGAAAATGGTCGAGAAACAACAGGAACGTTTCCATGAGTAAGTTTTCAGTTAGATTGTTAAAATGTATACACTGGAAACGCTTTAAATGCAGGAGCTTCCGGGGGCTTCGCCTCCTGGGCCACCACTGGGGGTTCCGTTCCACAGACCCCTTGCCTACTTGTTTAAGTCCTCCCTCTCATCCCCACCCCCACCCCGAGCGATATTTCTGGATCCACCCCCACCCCGAGCGATATTTCTGGATCCACCCCTATACTTGACCTTGCAGGTATCGAAGAGAAGATGCAGCGTTAATATAGAGGGAGCAATAGATTTTACAATTTAGTAGGCAAATTAACTAAATCCTTTGAACACACATCTTCCCGAAGTAGAAATCTTGCATATCATGTATGATCTCAGAATGTGCAGTATTGCTGCAGGGCTATGCTAATAACAGGCTGTCAACGGACAGACAGACCGATAGAAAAGAGTAATTGAGGACAAGGTCCCTAACTCCTCACCGTTTTCCTCAGGCAGCGAGGAGGCATGAACTCTCACAGCATTAGGCAGTATGTATAAAATGTAATTGTAATTGCTTTGAGAAAAGACGGAAAATATAAGATGGGAAACAATATTTAAAAAAATCTTAAAATAAACGAGTTTGAATCATATAAACACGCGAACTGCCTCCAGACAGGGATTGCACAATATATATGAATGGATCTGATGGATTAATTGATATATCGATCACGTAACCAATGGTCTGAGTGTGTATCTTTTTTTCATAGGTTATAATTAAATGGATACATTTGCATTTTATCTTCTTGCTGCCCATGTACCTATGTTGCATTTTTTTTCAAGCAAAGCAATGCATCATCTGAACACATTGATAACATAGTCAGATAGTGACTAAATTGAAATTTAAAAGTAGAATTTTGTAAACAACTTCTTCTTGCTCGAAATATATCATTAAATTCAAATAAGACATAAATATAAAACCCGATTTCTAGAGCGATCGCTGGAGACTCCAGGGACGATGTTTTTGTTTAAGTTACAGTGAAAACCTAGAAAACGTGTGCAATTCGACAAGCTATACATTGAGTGAATAATTATATTTGGGGAAAACAGATTATCAGCTGTAATGAGTTTAAACGATTCCGTGATAATTTAAAAGCGCCAGTGGAGATATAACTTAGGAAGTAGTAGTACGAATACACATCAATTTGATGGATTTGGTGATTTGCCCCCTGGAGTGTTCCACATATGTGTCGACAGAAAAGGCCGACAAAGTTCCAATTATAACGTTGTCTCCTTCCGCGGCCATATTGTGCCATGTGAACAATTATAGTTCCAAATATAGTTCTCAATGGCGGCGAATTGCGTCCGAGGTTTCTTTCTCGATTTGACGGAAAAGGCCGATGATGTTCTGATTGTTCCGACCATAGTGTAACCGTATCTTACCCTCGGTTATGAAAAACATGCAAGATGGTGGATAGGTGGGCGTCCCTCGAAACAAGCACTATAGAAGTCTCCAAAAGATATTTAACCATAAAAAAAAACAAGCTTTATAAAATATTCTTTTAATACTATAAATAAACCATGAAGGGTTTAAAATATAAATCAATTTTGTGAAAATATACATTCAGTCTGGTCTGATCAAAGCTATTTTCATGCATGAACAAAAACAATATTTCAGTTTTGGGTAATTCAGTTTTGGTCAGAACATGCTCGTTTGGTCATGCCACCAAAATGCGTCCATGAATATTGAATAACATAATTGTTAGAAAACTCGCTTGAAGCCCACACGGTTTTGAAATTGAGCCCAAGTTCAGTGATACATGTAGAGAAAATACAGGCGAATTCCTGGCAGAACAATTATTTTGAATATTGATGTGTGTTTCACACACAAACAAACTAACATACAAACACATCAGATAAAGAGAATAATGTTAAATCAGAGAATATGTTTTCATTTTGACCCGGGTCAAAATACGGACCTCATACACAGACTACCCTCATCATTTGATCAGTATACAACGTCAACCAATAATGGAAAAAAGAACCAATGGACCATTTTATATACTATCTATTTCAAAGGATGCGTGACTTGTAGATCCCCATCGTTTTGCAGTTAAAAACTTTTTGATCATACAATTTTGCTTATTTTGCTTTGTGGTTGTGAAGTTTGGGGGTTTGAAAATAGTCCACTAATTGAAAACGTGCACAATAAAATCTTCGGGTACATAACCAAATTCAGGAAAAGTACACCTATGTATATGCTGCTTTCAGAACTGGGTAGAAAGCCGATCGATGTTTACATTAAATATCGGCATTTTGTATTTTGAATCTAATTTATAAATGGACCCCCTCCCCCAATCAATAAATAAATAAATAAAATAAATAAATAAATGTCATAATGTATAGAGAGTCTAAAATGGATCATAATTACAAATGTATTGAATGCGGCAAAAACATTTTGGTTTCTGTTGGAAAAATCGATCTCTTTTATCAGGACTTATCAATTACTCCCAAACTACAAAAGCTAGAATTGTCCAAACCGTAAATGACCTGAATATTCGAGAATGGAATGCAAAAGTCGCACTTCATCAATAGGTAGGTATTATGTCCTTTTAAAACATGACCAGAATTTTGAAAATTACTTATTATCTCCACATCGAAACACATATTTACCTCAGCTCAAATTTACAGGGAGTAATCACAGACTCCCAATAGAGGCAGGGCGTTAGGAAAATATACCACGTCACGACAGAAAGTGTCATCTTTGTGAGAAAAACGATATTGGTGATGAATACGACTATTTGTTCATCTGTCCATTCCGTTCAAGCGAAAGGACTCAACTTTTGAAACTCTTTTATATAAGACCAAATCCTGTGAAACTTAAACTGCTTTCGACTGGAAATATTTTTAGATTGGTAAATTTATCACAATTCGTGAAAATTATAATGAAGAAATTTGCTTAATTGATACTGTAGTGATAACAATATAACATGAGTTTAGAAACACTCTGTTTTTTTATACAGCCATTTTTTTTAGTTGATCATGTTATCAATCAGACACACATCCTATGATGTGTAACTACTTACAAATATGTTTGACTGTGTATGTGTGTAAGCATCCTCGTTCAGACGTACGATGCGTGTTGCTCTAAACTTGACCTTTAAATCTATTTTCACTTCCTTAAAGAGAAAGAGAGCATTATATTATGTTCAAGATTAGAAAATATTTTATTGATGAATTTTCTATCTTTCTGTCATAGTAATGTGCCCATCAATCGATTGATTGAAAAACTTTTTAAAAAAATTGGAATATTGATGTGAAAGACGATAAGTTCCTCTCACTTTTTGTTTGCAAATAATGCATATACACGTTTCATGCTTGCATCCTAAAAGTGCTTCATATTCAGCATATCAAAACACAATTTATCACCACTTATAAATTATTTGTTTTTAGCTCTGCTGGTCATAGACCAGATGTACTTATGGGATGGTCTTTTGTCCGTCGTCCGTCCGTCCGTTTGCACAAGATTGTTATCGCTACTCCTTTCTAAACAACTTGGAGGATTGCCTTGAAACTTTACAGACACATGATCTAGTTGGTCCTAAATGAAAATGGTGCTGCACGGACATCCAATATGGCCGCCACAGCGGCCATCTTGAATTTTTTTTTCATCGCTACTCTTCCTGAATGGATGGCCATATCAATATGAGATTTCACTAAAAGACTTCTTGTGATGTCTAGTTGGTCTTAAATGAAAATGGTGCCGATCTCACGTACAATATGGCCGCCACGGCAGCCATCCTAAAAGTCTTGTTATCGCTACTCCTTCTGAATAGAAAGTCATATCTTGAAAATAGTTATCTATACTCCTCTCAAAATTGATGGCTATATCAACATGGGGTCTTTACCATTAAAAATCGTTTTATCACATCTTTGCTTGAACATAAAGTCATATTGACGCGGGGTTTCCTTTTCCACTAGAAGACTTCTTATGATGTCCAGTTGGTCTTAAATGAAAATGGTGCCGATCTGACGTGCAGTATGACTGCCTTTTCAGCCATCTTGAAAATCGTGTTATTGCTACTCCTCCTGAATGGAAAGTCATATCTTGAAAATATTGTTATCTCTACTCCTCTCCAAATGGATGACTATATCAACATGGGATTTTCACCAATAGACCTCTTATGATACCTAGTTGGTAGTAAATGAAAATGGTGCAAGTCAATATGGCTGCCAAGACGACTGTCATAAAAATCTTCTTGTCAGTACTACCCCTATTCAGGATGATCATTATGACGGGATTTTCACCAAGTCCTAAATAAAAATAGTGCTAGTTGTACATCCAATATGGCTGCCATGACGACTGTCTTAAAATCTTGTTGTTACTACTCCCTCTGACTTCTAATGGTGTCTACTTTGTCTTAAATGAAAATGGTGCCAATCTGACATCCAGTATGTGTACCACAGCAGCTACTTTGACAATCTCGTTATCGCTGAAGAATATCAGAGATGGTTTCAAAACTCGACAGTTAAAAGGAAGAAATGGTCTTATCTTTTATTCCTGGACATTCTTTTCGCCCAGTAGAGCGTTAGTCCCTTCGATGGACTCTTGTTCTCATGCTACCTGCGTGTGCCCTGAGATTTAAATAAAAAATAAAGGTTTGTTCTGTTCTGTTCTGTTCTTATAGAGACTATGTTGCTCTGTCATTGCCTCTATATTAGTCCATAGGGCCCCTTCTTTCTATTACACTGTACTGTATTTATATTGTATACCGATGATAGTCTGTGCATCATGCACTTATACGAAAGACTAGCCACATGAATCAGTTAAGATTTATGAACTATCTTAAATTTTCGAAATCTCAGTCGCACAAACACAGAGGGGTGATGCTATAAATATGTCTTTTCAGGGCTGGAGGGTCAGCTGTTTCGTACGATGCATGTCTATTGTTCCTGGAGTCAAGGTCAAACATATAAACAGCAACATTCAATTGCTGCAGAAGGATGGCGCAGACGACAAAAGCGCAGCCACAAAAGAGAGGCCATTGATGCTTCTTTTCGGATGGATGCTGGCAAAAAGAAAACACCTAAACAAATATGGCAACATGTACATCAGCAAGGGCTTTGATGTAATAACCATTCAGGTGGGTGGAGTTATGATTTCGGATAGGTCAAGATGCGAGCTCGTGTGCGTGCGCGTACGTTTTGAATACAGTATAGCGATATATTTAGCTGTGGAGAAATTTCATTATTTTAGCGGTCTAAGAGTGAGCTTGCTAAAATAAACCCTGTCACAATTCATATTCTTATAATATGATCTACAATCGCGAAAATATAATTAGCTAACAGTTAAAACCCGAATTTGAGACAAAATCGCTTACTTTTACGTGTTGAAAAAAAAAGTAAAAAAAACCCTTCTCTTTTTAAGATTAGTTGTAAGGGGTCACAGTACCAGGCGAAGTGGGCGAAATAGTTGCCCACGTCCGTGAAATTTCGCTTCAACATTCCAGGAAGACAAAGCTGACTGTGCCTTGCCGCGAATAGGCGCCTACCCCGGCCCCTCCTACTTTGAGGGCTGGACGTTTTCTTTTAAATTTTAAAAACAAAAATCAAGACTCTCCCAAACCCCCCCCCCCCCCTCGCCTCCTTCCCCCAAAATTAAATGGTTGGTCCCTTAAGGGCTATTGGTAGTGCAACATTCAGTACAGGTGGGTGGGGGATGGTACTCTGGTTGTGGAGAAATTGTTACAAATGTTGGTAATAGCAATATCTTATTTCCGTCAGTAAAGTATCCTGTAACCTTTAGTAGTAGTAGTAGAGAGAGAGAGAGAGAACTTCAGATAAAAAAGTCCATACTTTTTTGTCTAGACTTTGATGCTATGTAGAGCAATATGGAGTTTCTCTGTATTGAAAAGAAAAGGTGAAGGACACTTATCCGTCATCCATTAAGTGCCAGGAAGCAATGAATTTTTGATAAAATTTAGATTAAATTGAACATAAAGTGTTTTTCTGCACACACTCTTTGTAAATAAATTAAATGTGGTGCAGTCATGAAACCGAGAATATAGTACGTAATACATGCGACAGGTATGATGCGTGTAGTTGCCATAAGCAGCATCATATGAAAAACACAATGACACAACTGTACATTTATTTTGGGAAAAATAATACGGAGGAGAATGTAAACGCCAAATATTCTGATGAATCCCATGCTTAATAGTTTGGAGTATTGTGATATATTCTCTTCATTTGTCTTTTTGTTCATGCTAGAAGTCTATCTGTATATATATATATATATATATATATATATATATATATATATATATATATATATATATATATATATATATATATATATATATATATACATGCCGGGCTGTGTATAATTGTTCTTATTATGTGAGGTAAAACTTCTCGATCACAATTGGTAATGTAAGTGTCATTGCTGTACAAAATTATTGAGTGTTTGGCATAATTCTCTAACCACTTGTTTGGTGTCCTTGTAATGATTTTAACGCAAAGTGTACAAAATATTATGTAAAATATAAAGGGACTCACTTGACACGTTATCCGATTTTTATACACTAGCTTTTGAAAAAGCCAAGATATTGTTTCACAGTCCGGCCATAAGTATGTAAATCTTTAATGTCCTTTAACTCCTCTTATACCATTTAAGCTATACAGTTTAAACTTGGGCCGATGATAGTCCTATGAATATAGAATGTGCCAACACTTTTAAAATTTAAATCGTGCCCCTCAATGTGGGGCTAGTGGGGGTAGGGGTGGCATTACCTAAATGTTCCGTAACTTCTGAGTGGTGTGTCTAAGATATCTGAGAACTAGTACATGTAATCAAAGATTAGAGCATCGAGCTATGATTCCTGGGGATTTGGTCCCTGGGTACTAACTTACAAACTTACAATATTCACAAAGCATAACCATATACAGTGTATTCAATTGCTGAGCTTGAAATGATTAATTTAAACATGTGACTAATTTGGCCCTAGATGTTACTACATGAACTGATCCCTCCAATCTTATGATTGGTTTGGTTTTGTGGGGTTTAACGCCATTTTTCAGCACATGATAGGCTATACATGGCGGCCAGTATATTTGGTGGAGGAAGAACCCGGGAAGAACCACCTACCTACTGGGAAGCTACTGGCAAGCTTTCTCACATACCCACGTTGGCCGAGTCGAACCCACGCGGACAGAGGTGAGATGTCAGTGATCTGTAAAAGTGAGCGCCTTAAACCACTCGGCCACCCGGGGCCATGCATCAATCTTATGAGTATTGATTGTTACGACTCTATGGTCTAAGAAAATGTAACAGAAAGAAAATGAAACCAACAAATCAAGTAAAAATCAACAAGCAATTTATTACTAGATAATTAAAATGAAAAATCAAAAAAAGTCACTTACAGTAATGTGTTTTGAAATCCTAATAATCCAATAAGAATGATTGTTCTAATCACAAGTCCTAAATATAGAATGTTCCGAATTCACGGCTGTGTCCTTGAATGTTATGATGTGCTAATGGTCTCCAAAGTCCTGATGTACTAGAAATCTTTGATGTGCTGATGTCAAAATGAAGTATTCCAAAATCTCTGAATAAGTTCACATAAATTCCAAAATCATCAATTAAAAATCCAAAATCCAAAAGTTTGTGAGCACTGTTATAATCCAATGAATATTTAAAATAATTCCTCTCTTAGAATTTGGAATGAATTTTCACAACTGTAATAGCTCTTTACAAGACTGATGGTAATGTCAAAACTGAATAAATGTCCACCAAACATGGTATATATAAAGATTGGTCACATGACAGAATGTTCTAGAACATGAGTCATCTTAATGGAATTTTACTTGTAAACAAAATTCAACCTTGACTTTCAAATTGAGAAAACATATTGATCAAAACAACCTAATTCAAGGACACTAGTTAAACATGTTTTTCCTGATAAACATAAAGATTTAAGCAAATATTAAAGTGAAGAAACATTTATAATTTCCTAAAATATTTATAATATTATATAAACATCATACATAACATGATATATACATTTACTAAGCCTTCAAGACAAGATTTAATAGACAACTAATACTGACCCTTGGATGTAACCTTACCCTCTTGTACATGGTCAGATTACATTCATTTTGAAAGGACAGGAGCTGATGATATTCATGAATATGAACGCATTTTGGGACCTGGATAGTATAGTGGTAACACACTCACTTTACACCTTTATGCTGTTTGATTCGACTCCTGGCTCCGGTCTGAGTGAGGATACGTGATCATCTATCCAAGGTCTGTGGTTTTGTGTTAGTTCTTTAGTTTAGTTCCACTGAAATGACCACATTATGACAACATAGGTGCTGGCAACGGTACTTGATATGGTAATGGGCCGTTTCTTCCCAAATGCGGTTAATCCCAGGGTAAATTCTTCTCAGAGTCGATTCGTCCCGGGTCGTTTCGCCTAGGTAGTTTAGTCCCTTAAACTTTTTAACTTCTTTTACCTGATTATATGAATTTTCTTTCGTTTCCGAACACTAAATTTTCCTCGATCGATTAACTAGACAGAGACTCGGTTGATGTGTTGGTTAAAGAGGACATTGCACTGAATCGAGCGTGCTATTTATCGTTTGGACATTACAAAACCGTGCTCTCTCGTCGTGAGACTTTGTAGGTACATTCACGAAAGTAACTGCAAATTTTAAACATTTAAAAAAAATATTTGTCAAAAGTGTCATTCTTTTAGTTTGAAACTAGGTATATTAGGTTTGCGCTAACTTTACTATTCATGCAAATGAGCCGACTTATCGTCATTTTCTTCATTAATTAATATGCTTTCTTGTTTAATTTTCAGGTCATGCAATGCTTTTGTTTGTTTTATTTATAGAAATAATATGCAGATATGTGCATTTATTGACAAATAATTGCAAATCTATACGATTTACTGAGTACGACAGTCTCTTATTTAAGTAACAGTAAATCAAACGTGCCTACATTCTTTTTATTTTTTAACACAAATCACATAATTAGCTATCACAGTGTCATTTACTAATTTGCTTTCACTTTCCGCTACGGAAACGTGCTTTTCTTAATGAAGTTAATTGTTTAGCAGTATGCCTTTCATTAAAATTTTTCATACACATACGTACGTAAAATAAGAAACATGAAAAATACTTTAAGGGAAGAAAGAAAAACAACAAAAACACTGTGCAGGTTTACTTTATTCCACTGACTTAGCTGAGTAACATTTTAAACTTAACCTGGGACGAAACGACGAAGCTGGTACGAAACGACCCAATGCCAAAATGGGAAGAAACGACTCGGACGAATCGACTCTGGGACGAATCGACCCGGAGCCCTTGATATAAGCAGGGGGACGACAATTGCCAAGCCCAACTAGCCCAGACAAGTAAAAATCATTGTTAATCAAGTGAAATGTCATGAAAGTAATCTAATTTTGAGATCAAGGAAAAACCAAAATTTTAATTTCAAGGTCATTTTTCCCACACCAGACTTTCTAAGTTAGTAGGTCAAGATACAAAAATAATTCTAGCTATAAATTACAAGAATTTGCCTACAAGTGGCCTAAATTAAACACCATAGAATCCACTGTAAAAACAAAATGAGGAAGTATACATGTCTACATGTAACGATTGCATTCACTGATCATGTTACGCTACACTTACAGATTATAATTCACGGTTACTGATGATCGTAAAATCCAACAAGGCAGAAGGAAAGATTTTTCTTCTAAAGTATGCAACAGCTCGTGTATCTTACATGATCAGTTCATAAATTTCACAGGATTGTCTTCTCTTGAACCACATTTTTGTCTAGCGGGAATTGTCTTCTCATACAGTAGCGGGAAAATATTCTACAAGAACAATAGTTCTCATCAGTTAAAGCAAAATCAACATATGTACCATTTAGGAATACATTTCAGCTTTGTTTATGATGTTTAGCTTATTTAAAGTACTTTTTATTATCTTTAGATGGTTACTACAAAGGAACGAAAGACGATACCGTATCATATCAAATTCGGCGGATTAATATTAACAGGACTACATGCAACGACAGTGGATAAGCAAGTCGAATGAAAACAAAGGAATAACTCATTGAATATAATGTATTTAACAAGTTTTTCGCACTTTTATTTCCCATTAATAGTACCGATCACAAATTAATGTTCCGTATAGTAACTTTGATAGAGATCGGGTTAAAGATATGCGTTTAATGTGACTTTAATTCATCTGCCTGTAATGACAAGGAAGTAGAGCAAGATAGCAGCCTCCATTTATGCACTTCCCCATACGGCCCCATGTGAAATGAAGAATTGAACGCTTGTTGTATCTGGTCTATTTGGTATGCAATACAATAATTACAATGTCATCGCCCTATTTTATCTCTATGCCAGTCATGTGCAACCTACGGCCCGCGGGCCTGGTTTTATCCGCTTATTTACATCATAGGGTGTGGCTTTAAAAATCACTTATCTGGCCCGCGCCCTGGAGAAAGTTGCACATGCCTGCTCTATGCCATTATCTATTGTGCGCAATATGCAATATAAAATTGCCCCTTTTAGCTTATTTCCCAAAACAGGTTGTACCTGCACATTCCAAATAAAGTTCTGCGATTAGATGAGTTCTTTACATAATATTTTACTATACTATACCCACACATCATAAGAAGCCTGTTGGCATTACCAAAAGCCCTTACCGAAGTCATGCAGCCGTTTTTCAGATTTAAGATGATTTTTGTTTCTATAATTTTTCTAAAGTATGACTAGAATTTTTTGTATTTTAATACATTTTAACATGCTGGGCCATGAAAATACATGTTGTTGACGAACTTATTTTGCGATGACAAAAATTTTACCTCCAACTCGCTTCTCCTTATTTTCCCGTCACATCGCTCGATTTAAACACGAGAGAGAAGGCACTTCAAAAGAAATGTTGAGTCCAACTTTACCTCGGTTATGAAGATGTGAAACATGTACAATCAGAAAAAAAGAAAATGTAGTAATTAAGTTGTAAATCATAATCGTACATTTAACTCTTCAATTTATCAAATAGCCAATTTTTTGTCTCATCTGCATAAGAGTCACTTTTTCGCCGGCGTCGGTGTCTTCAACACTGTTAAAGTTGTGCGTTAAAATGTTTGAAAGTAACAGATCTTTTACATAATTTGCTGTATAAGAGTGAAACACTGAGATAATATCACTATAGATCTAAAGTTTATGTCATGATATGGTAGGAGTTCCTGTCTTGCCTGTCTCACCTGCTTAAGCAGAAAGCTTGTTACGTAATGTGAACAATGTTAAAGTTTTGTGTTCAAGTTTTTAAAAGTTACATATCTTCTACATCAGTGCCTACATTCAACTAAAACTTTAGGATAACATTAGTATGGATTTAAAGATTATACGTTGATATGCTAGGAGTTTCTCTCTTGCTTGTCTCGCCTACTTCAGTAGAAAACTTGGTTCATTATTGTGTACAATGTTAAAGTTTTGTGTTAAAGTTTTTGAAAGTCACATATCTTCTCAGATGTAGAACAATTCTGAAAGTCCATGGTTGTCCCTGGGTAACCAGCTGTGCCAATCAAGTTGCCCAGCAGATTGTTTCTGGTTGCCCGGTAAATTACTGCAGTTGTCTTCAAGATTGCTGTAATAAGAATTATTCAACAAATTTTGTCATATATCACTATCAATCCTGCTAATGGCAAGTGTCGCACATGTTAACACAATTATTTAATCTATTTGAGATTAGAAAATAAAAGATAATCGAACAATTTCCCTTTTTTATGGTGTCTTGTTGTCCGTCAGATTTCTACTAGTTGGCCAGCCGTGACCAGAAACTTATCCATATTTTATGTTTATCCTAGTTTACATCATAACAGTTCATGTTATCGTTAATCCGATACTATTAATCCTGTGTCTAAACTGTCAAATAAATGTTAACTTTCCATGTGGGATTTTTGTTTATCGATTACATCTCAAGCCAATATAGAATACAACAACAATTGCAATTGGTTTGATTCTTTATACTTGCCATATTCTTTTAACTTAAGTTAAAGAACGGAAACATCTGTCACGTGCTCTACTGCGAGTCCCCATTTCTTCAACAGACCAATGAGAAAGCATGATATATGACCATAGACATTCAGTCTGTCGAATCAGGGATGAAAGATACCGGTACCATATGTTGATGTGTTGGCAAAAGACGAACATTTGCGAGTCTTGTTTTTTTAATCTTTCTTCCTGAGGGGATGGTAGTGTGGAGTGTGACTACTTAATCTGATAATGAGTAGCCAATACATGTGCATTAGTGTGGTCTCTTACCGATAGAAATCACCCAATACTCAACTGCTCAACATATCGCGCTGTACTTTCCCAGAGGGGCAATTTAATGAATGTTTAGAGAAAAGTTTTCATGTTAGTTTAAATTTGTAGACCTTTGACACTGAAAGCCCTGGACTATTAGTCCCCTAAAATTGAAGTGGTCCAGGTGAGAAAAGAGTGAGCAGGTTTTATGCACCCTGTATACATACCATTATGCCTACAATCATGAATCTTGGTGAGGGGATGCAGCTTGATAATACACCCTCATTACAAAAGCACGTCACGGTGACCAATATTTCACATATCAATGACTTTGGTTAAATTTTGTTTTTAACCATTCATGCTAGTATCGTGAAATTAGATTATTGTATACATCTTTTTTGATACAACACCCACACAAAGAAAGGTCACCGTGACCTACATTTGACATTTTACTGGATTAGGTTAAGGTTTTACGTATAGCTCATGGCCATATTTTTTTATGCGATGCACATACTATCATATCTGGAATCATGAAACTTGGTAAGGGAATGCATCTTCGTGGTTTTTTGAAAAAAGTCATTTTCATGGCAACTTAAATTTACCTTTATCAGAGTTTGCATACTTATTGTTATTTTATTTCGTAGGTTAACTTGTACAAATGCCCAAAGTAAAGAAAACAAAAGAACAAAAATATGCCGAGAACAATGTTGCCTTCATTGCTTGTAACAATACTCCCCGCCAGTATGAGCACAAAGGAGACACCTGTCAAGATCAATCCTTAACACTGAGTTTTAGTCTGAGTGGAGCTGATGCAGTCAAACAACAGAAAGCCTAGCAGTAGTTGAAACATATCAACATGATATTTTACTGCTGTTCATAAAGTTTCACCATCAATACGTTTTGACGATCGTGTTATGTAGATAATGTCATCATTCCAAATGTCAACCAAACACGAGGCCAATTTAACAGCCTTTTCTTCAATGCAGTTAGCAGGATATGGCAATCTTTCATGTATAGTGGATGAAAATGTCTCAAGATAAAATGTGTGAGAGTTGGTCCTAATTATCCGTGGCTTTGAGAAAACTGGACTTGTGTATTTATGTGACAAGTATTTGTGATGGACACGATGTTTATTCAGTGGTTTTGTCTGAAAATCAGTGAAGTGTGAGTTTTAGTACTGTTTTGCAATTAAAGTTTATACATAGTGTGTTAAATTAGAACTTGTACTTCAAGCAGTAGTTTCACTATTTTAGTCTTGTTGTTCCTGTGGATTAAAATGTTAGTATAAAATGAGATGTGCTTTCAGAAGGATTTAAATTTGAACAAGAAAGTTTGATACCTGTAATTAGAGAGACACGTGTTTGCATTCATCTATGCTTTATGTAGATTTATTCATTCAAATGGATCACAACTGTGGAGAAATCTTAAATCAGTGAATTGTAGAGAATAGTTTTGGATGAAAGATCGATATAAATAAGTAGTTTCACTTGGATGAAAGACCGATATAAATAAGTAGTTTCACTTGGATGAAAGATCGATATAAATAAGTAGTTTCACTTGGATGAAAGATCGATATAAATAAGTATTCAATCTAATTTTAGTACATAATTTCATTGTTTTTTCTTTCAATTTCCATCAATCTAGTACTTAAATACTTACGTTCTTTCTATTTTCTCTCTATCCTTACTGATCTCATCACACATATCGATTTAAGGCAGTAAGTGGAAAAGACGGATACATGTGCTCTGAAACAATATAAACAACTTTATGAATATGTTTTTCTTTTCTTCTTCAAAATGGGTTAAAATCAAAGAAACGCATGTTAAAGATAATATTGCATTACAGTAATATCAAATAGCTGAGTTTTCGTGATTGATTGGTATGTATAAGTAAGAAAACGTGTGTGTTGGGGGGGAGGCGGTTTGCATCACGTGTGGCTCATTTTCGTTGGGTCTTTAATTTTGTGGTTCAGAGCAACCACAAAACCCACGAAAATTGGTGCGACATAAAAATTTATGAAAACCCAGTATCACTGAATTTAACATATAGCATGCTTGCATAAAGGCCTTTAAAATTTATTCAAATTATGCTGATATGCAAACAAATATGACTGCTCTTACTCAGAATAAAACAACTTGTAAAGAACTTCTCAAAAACCACTTGACAGAATTGGACCAAAACTCATGGAAAGCATCATGGCATGAAGGGCTTTCAAGTTTGTACAAATGATGCTCACTCGCTGTCAAATCTGGCTGACATTACTAAACATTGAAAAACCTTGAAATACCTTCATTAGTAACCTCTCAGCAGAATTTTACCAAATGTGGTAAAAGCATCCCAGCTTGAATGGCTTTCAAGTCTCTTTTTTTATTTTTCTTCTAAAAAATGGTGCTAATTAGCAATAAAATATGGATACCATTCTAAAATTTGAAAACTTTCAGAGCCTTCTCAAACAGTACTCAACATAATTTGACCATATTTGCCAGAATTCATTCTGATATGAAGGTCGTTGAATTGTGTGCAAATTATGCCGATCTGCCACCTAATATTGCTACTGTCACTAAAATATGAAAAATCTGTAACAATTTCCCAATAAAAGGTTTAACAGCATTTGATCAAACTTTACATAAAATGTACTAGCTTGAAGTTCTTTCAGATTTAAACACATGGTACCTATCAGTAATCAAATATGGCCCCATTTACTGATGATAGAAACATATTTCAACAACTTTAGCTAAAACAATTGCTCAACAGAATTTTATCAACTTTGACAGAAAGCATCCTGGCATTAAGGCCTTTCATTCTTCGTTGTTGGATAAATGATGCCGATGTTCCACCAGATATAGATGAGGATTAAAAAAAAAAAAAAAAAAAAAAAAAAACCAACAAACAAACAAACAAACAAACAAACAAACAAAATTCATATAATTGTTTTCATAACATTTGCAATTTACAGCATTGGAAAAAAATCTCTGAAGAAAGGATCCTTCTGACCCAGATTTCTTATCAAATTGCTGATGCATTTGGCTATTATGCAGATGTCACCCAGATGACTATCTCATGTTCACTTGTGCCTCTTGCTAAAGAAAGTCTCCAGAACTCAACAAGTAGGACAATAAATATTGTTGATATTTGGTCATGGACACATTTCTACCGACCATCCACTGGAAAATTTTTTATTGTTATTTGACAATTGCTTACGATGAAAACATACCTGAAAAATTGAAATCAACCAATTAGTTCATTGTGTGTATTCCACATCATTGTCAAAATGGTTGAAAATGTGTCGGTTTTCATGACTGCTGTCATCATTTTTCACTTAAAAAAAGAAGAAAAATTCTTCTTGATTCTTTTGTCATTGCATTTAAATTGCATCTAATTTTTGGGCTGTGTTAAACTATACAACATAGTATACACGCAAGCCACCTTAAGATCTGTGTCACACACAACAGAAGATTATATTATGTGATTTCTAAAGATAGTAGTTTCCAAGACACATAATTTGTGGCTGTGAACATTCACAGAGATGCCACTGGTCAAACATCCTAAGGTGCTTCAGTGACTAACCTATGCAGCGTGTGTGATTTGAATAAAATTTTTTTACATAAACAACTGAACATGAACATGGGTATTGTATTCTACAGATCTGTCTTTACAGTTATAGAACATGGATATTGTGTTCGACAGATCTGTCTTTACAGTTGTAGAACATGGATAATGTATTCTTCAGATCTGTCTTTACAGTTGTAGAGCATGGGTATTGTATTCTACAGATCTGTCTTTACAGTTGTAGAACATGGATATTGTATTCTACTGATCTGTCTTTACAGTTGTAGAACATGATCTGTCTTGAAAGTTGTAGAACATGGGTATTGTGTTCAAAAGATATGTTTTTACAGTTGTAGAACATGGATATTGTATTCTACAGATCTGTCTGTACAATTGTAGAACATGGATATTGTATTCTACAGATATGTCTGTACTGTCGTAAAACATGGATATTGTATTCTACAGATCTGTTTTTACAGTTGTAGAACATGAAAAGTGTATTATACAGATCTGTTTTTACAGTTGCAGAACATGCATAGAAGATGTATATTGTATTCTACATATATGTCTGTACAGTTGTAGAACATAGATATTGTATTCTACAGATCTGTCTTTACATTTGTAAAACATGGATAATGTATTCTTCCGATCAGTCTGTACAGCTGTCGAACATGGATATTGTATTCTACAGATCTGTTTTTACAGCTGTACAAGATGAATATGGTATTTTACATATCTGTTTTTACAGTTGTAGAACATGCATAGAACATGGGTATTATATTCTACAGATCTGTCTTTACAGTTGTAGAACATGGATATTGTATCCTACAGATCTGTGAGTACAGTTGTAGAACATGATATTGTATTCTACAGACCTGTTTTTACAGTTGTAGAACATGGATTTTTTATTCTACAGATCTGTCTGTACAGTTGTAGAACATGGATATTGTATTCTACAGATCTGTTTTTACAGTTGTAGAACATGGGTATTGTATTCTACATATCTGTCTGTACAGTTGTAGAACATGAATATTGTATTATACAGATCTGTCGTTATAGTTTAGAACATGTATATTGTATTCTACAGAGATGTCTCTACAGTTGTAAAATACAATGGCCAGCAGATAATAGCTATTCTCTTTGACCGACCGAGCTATTACAGGTGTAAAATTTACATAATTTTGCCTCAAATGACCTTCACCTGTAATGATTGGACCTGGTTTGGTTATGCAAAAAAAAAAAAAAAAAGAAGCTCCCTATCCTGTTCAGATGAAGGTGTGTGGGTGTGGGTGTGACATATTTGCAATTTCAGTGCCAGCAACCTTAACCTTAAACCTAGAATATTCATTCTGTACCTGATTTAAATGCTAATTAAAGATATATAAAAATTCGCAGAAATTCAGGTGATGTATAGATACCTCAGATAAACCTAGATTATCTGTCATAGGTTTATACGCCAGGTATCTACGGAATATACTTTATCCAGGTCCACACCTTATGATAGCATATACAGTCCCTAGCGCAAAGGTCAAAGTCATTTGTAGGGAAAAGGTCACGAGAAAGGTGTATCATGTGCTGATTGCGGTAATATTGTTTTTCTCGTGTTACAGTGAAAGCCATATATGTGTAATTGGATATGACATTACAAAAAAAAACGGGGCTTGAGTAATAAAATCACTGAGAGAATTGCAGATGCATTGGTTTATGGGGTGTATCAAAACTTTCTCCGATGAAAATGTTAAAGAAAGAAGGAAGGAAGCAAAATTAAAATGAAGGCAAACGAAAATGAGTACATTCACTCCATTGAGGTGATTATTTTTTAGTCGTGTGTTTTACTTTCAGTTGTTGACTTGAGCATTTTCTTCCAATACTATTTAAATCTCATTATTTGTGTTGGGAATACTGAAATCATTTTTATTGTCTTCATTTCATATTGTAATCAACCGTCTATAACTGCAGGTGAAACCTTATCAGATCCTGATCCCTACCCAGATTCAGAAAGTGATCCAGACTGTCATTGACCTTTTGGCACAGGACCCGAAAACTCCTCGTCGATCAGTCATGGTTCATGGATTTTCAGTCGGGGCTTATGTGTATGGCGAGATGCTGGTTAAGCTGAAGAACGAGCCGGATCGTTATGATGCAATACAGAAGGGTCTTCGAGGTCAAATATTTGACAGCCCCGTTGATTTTGATGGTATTCCAAAAGGATTTTCATCAGCGTTGACAACAAATCACATGCTTCGAGGTTTTGTGAAAAACCTTCTCGAGGGATATCTCAGATTCTTTCAGCAATCGATATCCTGTCATTACATACGATCCTCAAACGTCTTTAGAAGCAATGAACTGCAACTCCCGTCTCTAATGGTGTACTCTCACAGCGACCCAGTGTGTGACCCGGAAGCTATTGAAAACATAGGTAAACAGTGGCGCATGCGTAATATTCATAGTGTAACCAAGCACTTTGAGGACTCTAAACACGTTAGTATATTCCACAAGCATCCCGAAGAATATGTGGAAACGATTCTAAAATTCCTTGACGATATTGGACTTGAAGAGCTCAAAAGAGAAGAAGATTTTGAGAAGTTTAAAAATAGCCTGAAAATTTAGATAGATCTAAGCCAGTATTCTTAAAGTTTGTTGAACCAGAGAAAGATATCCACTAGCATGGTCGTTTCCCGTCCTCAATTTCACAAGCTGCATTCAGAGTTCAATTGCATGAAGCGAAAAATGACATGTTGTTGATTTACGTCAGATCAACAGATTTTAAATACTTTTATTTAACAGTCAACCACACAGTCTCCCTGACAAGAGGTACAAATATATAGCAATAGCCATTTCCATCTGTCGGTCTGTCCGTCCATATGTAAACGAGATGGTTTATGGAACATAACTTTAATTTGCTACAGTCTTTTTTTCTGAGGCCTCAAACATGCCATACCTATGGATAGAGGCAGAAGAGTATTGATTTTGGGGCGTCCAAGGCCAAAGTCAACGGAGCTGAAAATGTGATTTTCCTTTCTGCGTGACAAGTCAGGTTTCCTTGTTCTAATTTTTAGTAAACTTGATAGGTAGTCTGCACCTGTTGAGGGGCAGCTTCCTATTAATTATGAGGTAAAGAGGTTTAAAATCAACTTCACTGGAGCTTACATTATAATTATTAGCTCCCCTTAACATAAGACCAAGCGATCTTCTGGTATGGCCCTGCATCTGTCATGCATTGTCTCTTGTCTATTGTGCATCCGTTAACATTTGCTGTAATACTTTTTCGTAAAAAAACACTAAACCAGTTTCAACTAAATTTGGGCAGACAGCATCTTGTTATGAAAGTCTTTGAAGTTTCTGAAGTTGATGCCAATCCGCTATCAAATATTGCCACCGTTACAAAATAGAAAAGCCTTTAAACGACTTCTTATCAAAAACTGTCAAACAGAATTTGACCAAATTTGACAGAAAGCATCCTGGGCAAGAATGCCTTTCGGTTGTGTACAAATGTTGCAAATCTACCATCAAATATTGGCTCAGTTACTAAAAATAGACAAAACTTGAAGGTTCTTCTCAAAACCACTATAACAGAATTTGACTATATTTCACAAAGCACTCAGGCAATGAGGGATTTCAGGTTTGTACAAATGATGCTGATCTGCCATCAAATATGGCCTCTGCGACATAAAATAGATAATGACTTCTCAAAACCACTAAATTAAAGAATTTCATGAAATTTGACAAAAGCATCCTGGCAAACAAAGTTTTCAAATTTGTACAAATTACACGGATCAGCATTCAAAATTGCTGATGTTACTAAATATAGTTTGGCTTGGTTTGGTGTTTTACGGCATAGCAACACAAATATGTTATTTAGAGCCAAGGCAATTGGATTATAGTGAGGACACACCATGGTAGCCAAGCCAAGCTGATCTAATGGTAGGATTCAAACCCGCAACCTCTCAGTCGTGAGTCCGGCATGCTAACGAATGAGCGACTGCGACGCCTGCCTCCAGTAATTGCCTCTTATGGCATGCAGCTGGGTGCGCGTCGGTCCTGTCCTACATCTCTAAGCCCATAAAGGGATGACATTTTTTAATACTTTTTTTTTAAAATTTGGCTACATTTGACAAAAAGTACAAAGATCTTTCAAATTTGTACAAATGATTCTGATCTGCCATCAAATATGGCCACTGATACTACCGGTAAAATCAGAAAAAGCTTTAAATGATTTCTAAAAACTACTCAACAGAATTAAACCAAATTTGACAGAAAACATTCTGAAATAAAGGCCTTACAATTCTTTACAAACTATGCCAATCAGCAATCAAATACTAAAATAAAAATAAAAATCTTTACATGGAGTTAAAAATAGGAGTAGATACAAAAAGTTATACAAAAACTTTAAACGGAGTTTAAAATCGGATAACCGTTAAAGTGCATTGTCACAATATATACCAGGAACTGCTTAGCAGAATTTGAAAAAAGCATTTTGGCACGAAGGGCCTTTAAGTTGGTTCAGATGATGCCGATCCACCATCAAATATGGCTGCTGTTACTAAAAAAATAATAAGAGCTTAATAATTTCACCAGAAACAGCTCAACCAAATTTGAATAAATTTTACAGATAGCTTGAGATCGTTTCAGATTTATACAAATGATGCCAATCTGCCATCAAATATGGTCACTGTTACTAAAAATGGAAACAGATATAAACAACTTCAAACCTTGTGGGCTGGACCCATATTTTGTTTGCAGTTGTAGCTGCCACCGACCTCGTGACTCAGAAGTCCTCCCTTTGCAGGAGATAGTCTAATTGTTTCGAAGTCCATGGGAGGAATCAAATATCTGAATGAAATTTTTTTCACAATAATGGCAACTTTAAAGCTATATCCACTAATAAATGAAATGACATCAGCAACATGTCTGTAAAGAGCTGAAATTCAAGTGATTGTAATGGACACGCAAGATTATGCAAATGCTCGCTACAAAAAGTAGTCACTGATGCTAAGAGAAAGCAATTCCGCAAACGCTCCTTGTGGATTAAGATTCGGGGGTTGGGATTGGTTGTTTTATCTTTTTCTTACATATTAAAAGTGTTATCAATGTATATATCCATTTATATCTGGGCCTTCTATCTGGTTACACATGAAGGACCTAGTGACCTACATACAGCTAAGTAATTAAGACTAATCAGAATGGCTTCTTTTGTGGAGACTGTGTAGTTTAGTAAGTCGACCATATGTTAACTGTACAAAGTAGGTATTGTAATGCGTTTCTCCTTGTATCACTAATCTGTGTATTTCAAAATGATTTTCTGATATTTGTCCATTAGTGATGTCGTACATACAAGTTGGGCCTTTCAACCTACACAAGCTGTAAATTACCCAAAGCTGAATGGTCAGTGTTTTTATGCATACATCATTGGCATTCATTAGTAAATACTCTAAAAATATGCCTTTAACACATTGGCATTCATTAGTAAATACTCTAAAAATATTCCTTTAACACATTGGCATTGCTAGGCGGGAGACATAAAGAAAATAAAATTGCGTACGGTTTTATAAGATACAAGAAATTGTCGATGTGATTGAGGTTGAATGCAAAGGTTTAAATGCCTTAGGAATATGTTGGTGCTGGCAGTTTAACAGTTTTGACAATTCCTAATTGCAAAAGTTTACACTTTGAGCAATAAATTCTGAAATGAAAATGTTTGGGGGAAAAAACCAGATTAAGTCTATTAGATGTTTATTCGGCTGTAAACATCACAAAATATATACCTTCAAATTTGGCTGCCATTGCTGAAAATTGAACGTTTTTTAAACAACTTCCTCAAAACTACAAAACAGAAGTTGGCTAAATTTTACAGGAGCAATCCTGGGCCAGTGAGACACTATTTAAAAAAACCGTTACAGCCACAACGCTGATTTGCAAAGAATATCTAATGGTGTTCCTTATGCAAATGTGTTCCATGTATGCATTATTTTTTAAATCGAATTTAAAGTTGACGGGCCGTTCTAGTCGAAGAACATGCAATATAAGTTGATAAACTGTAGCTGCTAAAGACGATAGATTGTAAAGAGTGCAGTGACTTTGAACTGAATGAAAATGACTACATTTTATTGTCTTAAAGGAACCAACCATTTGATGGTGGTGGCTTGGAGTAGGTGGAGGTGAGAATTTTTTTTATAAAAAGAAAGGATTCCGGCTCAGTTCTAATTTACAAGTAAATTTTGGAAAATATTTTGCTCTGCTCTTTTACTGAACAATACGTTTTTTTTAAAAAGTGTTTGAATAGTTGCTTTGTCTAGATTTAGTACACTCACTGAAAGTTGAGTTTTAAAGGTTATGAATGAAGAGTGTTTCAGCTGAGACGGGTTTTACTTATCAGTCAGAACAAGGTTAGGTTGTCAAATGAAATGAATGAATATTGGACAGTATTATACTATGGATGTTTTCTTTGTAAGGTAACCTTGTCTAAAATTCTAATCAAAGCCATGTTTTTTATTTTTCACTCGTGCATATAAGTTTGCATTTTTTTCTATATATTTTTAGCACCCAATGCATCCACGTCGTACATGTACAGTCAGTATAATGACGGTAAGTCTTGGGACACAAACAAATAAAAAAAAATCGTGTCCCAAGACTTATATGCATGTAAAATATGTAAAATCTTCGGTGTTCCACAACTTGTAGACACACAAAAAAAAATTTAAAAAATAAAAAAAATTAAAGACAGAATTGGGAAGATAGCCATACGTCACAAAGCAGTTACCAGCTCGTTCAATTACCACGTCACTAAACTGATATAAACTAATGAGAGTCCCTTAACCACGAAGTGATGTTTATTTTTACATGAGGTTACGATCGATAAAATACGCCGATCGATCTGTAGGAAAAAAAAAACTTTTAGGTGTCCCAAGACTTATAGTACATGAAAAAATTGCTTTAACTTCGTGTCCCAAATTTTACAGGTCATAAAAAAATTACTTTTGAAAATAATTAAGGGTGTCCCAAGATTTATAGTGTTCCAAGACTTGCCGTCATTACGGTATAATGGTATTTTGTTTGTAATTTGCACATTAAATGCTACTGTATCATACAGCTTTCGAAATAAAAATAGTGCCGCTTTGTCATGCCTATGCTGATGTGTCCATAAGCTTTTTGTTCATAAAAGAAGCATTGTTTCGTACAGTATTCTATGAGAGTTTTTATTTTATAATAATGGGGGGTGGGGGTATTTTAAGTATATTATATTATGCTATGGCCTTATTCGTACGTTCGTTAACATTTGCTTGTCGGGCCAATAACTTTGTAACCGTCGGATAGATTTTCATGAAATTTTGCCTGAGCATATATCATAAATAGATGGCATGTCGAATGCCATAGCCAGGCCTCCTGCCTCAAGGTCAAGGTATCCTTGTCTGGAGTATAACGTTGAGCTACTTAAGCTGTTTTAATAAAACCCTAGGCAATTATATATTATGTGTGTCGCATGGACATGTCCCTAACTTCAAGTTCAAGGTCACGGCAAGGGAAAATGTATTCTGATGCAACTGCAGCTCCCTGCGTTCCAAAATTTTTGAACGTCTGCATTGACAATACTCAGTGGCTACGCGAGAGTTCGAGGCGCCCGCGGGCAATGTGCTTTAGTGGCGCCCATACTTTGCTGCAGAGAACAGTTTTATGTCAGTTGACAACCCCCACCATGCATCCGTACTTTATAGACTAGGTGAACATTTAGGAATTTATGAAAACAAGGTGCTCTCTTGTTTTAAGCGATTATCTTGAGATTTGGATCAACAATTATCTTGAGATTTGGATCTATCAAACGTGTGATGATTACGGATTCAAGAAAACAACTCCAAGTTCAATATAATATCCTTAATTTTATACATGCAATTATATAATCAGTTTGAGTACACGATCATGTGACAAGTACTTTAAGTACGTAAATGCATGGTAACTCCAAACCCCTTTTGATAAACACACGTAAATGCATGGTAACTCCAAACCCCTTTTGATAAACACACGTAAATGCATGGTAACTCCAAACCCCTTTTGATAAACACATGTAAATGCATGGTAACTCCAAACCCCTTTTGATAAACACACGTACACTTGACTGTTTTTAATCTTTTGCGACATATGGCTGTTAGGTATAGCGCTGTTGTCAGCTGTAGACCCCAATTACCGCATCATATATATATATATATCAGACTGTGCACGAGAAAACGTTTGTTTTGATAGAGGAAAGCAAGCCATTTCATAATTTTAAATTGGTTTTGCTGTATCTAAATTAGAGCATCTACGGGCGTTGACAAACTACTTGGCATGACATGAAAATCTTGATCTGACGTCATGAATGTTGCAATATCTTAAGCCAACGTCGTCATGTATGATGTACAATTAAAACAATTTTGGACAAGATATATGCTCAGTAAGATTTTTGAAGAATTAATTTTTTTTAATATCGGGCTGTTATAGTCACCAAAACTGTACATAAATATGGAACGAAGCTGTATGATAAATTAACAGTATCTTGATATTGTGGTTTGACATTACGATGAACATGTTTTGTACATGTATTCATGTGGTTTGGCATTACGATGAACATGTTTGTACATGTATTCATGTGGTTTGGCATTACGATGAACATGTTTGTACGTATATTCATGTGGTTGGCATTACGATCAACATGTTTGCACGTGTATTCATGTGGTTGGCATTACGATAATCATGTTTGTACGTGTATTCATGTGGTTGGCATTGTACATGAATTCATGTGGTTATTACGATAAACATGTTTGTACGTGTATTCATGTGGTTGGCATTACGATGAACATGTTTGTACATGTATTCATGTGGTTGGCATTACGATGAACATGTACGTGTATTCATGTGGTTGGCATTACGATGAACATGTTTGTACGTGTATTCATGTGGTTGGCATTATGATGAACATGTTTGTACATGTATTCATGTGGTTTGGCATTATGATGAACATGTTTGTACATGTATTCATGTGGTTTGGCATTACGATGAACATGTTTGTACGTGTATTCATGTGGTTTTGCATTACGATGAACATGTTTGTACGTGTATTTATGTGGTTTGGCATTACGATGAACATGTTCGTGTATTTATGTGGTTTGGCATTACGATGAACATGTTTGTACATGTATTCATGTGGGTGGCATTACGATGAACATGTTTGTACATGTATTCATGTGGTTGGCATTACGATGAACATGTTTGTACATGTATTCAGTGCACTGTGGGGTCAGTCTAGGAGAAAAGTAGTTTTTTGTTTCGGTTTTGCGTCTACGTTAAATTTTGTTACGCGATATTTGAGAAGACTGGCTGCTTTTTCATTGTCTCCTGTTTTCTCTTTCATTAAAATAACACCCGGTCTGTGCGCATTTAAGCCGAAAGATTTATACTTCTTCCATGTTGGTAAGGGCCTGAATTAGTTAGAAAAACTTTCCTGACCATTCACCTCCAGTTCTTTGTTCCATCTGCATTTTCTTACCAAATTTCCTTGTCCAATCAGAACTTTAAAAATGTTCTAGGCCACCGGTCATAAGGCGGTACAAATTCTGCGCATGTACAAAACCTAAATTCAGCAAGCATAGAGCATATCCCTATATTTGCATAAAGCACTTAATTTTTTCTTTAAAGTCCAACTTTGATTTTCCGTGTAAAGTGTCTGATTGAATATCGAAAATTGTTTTTACATGAAATTGGACTGAATAAATAAATATATAAATAAATTTAAAAAAAGGTAATGTCTACTTAGGGAAGTGATGACTGTATTTTAATTGCATTTTCATACTTTGTAAAAAAAATATTTTAATGTCATTATAATTGTTGTTTCATGCATATGTCATTTCTGTGTGTCATACTAACCACCAACTAGTCAACTAATTAAAAAAGAGCTCCCCTTAAACCAATTGTACAACAAGGTTTTTTAAAATTTTAAGACGCGCTCTCGACGACACAATTTTTGGCGTGATGTGGTCTTTTGAGGAGGAGAAAACCAGAAACACTGAGGAAACCACCAACCTTTGATGTGCAATCATGTTACCTCGCAATTGCAAGAAATGGGGGAACGAAACTGGGACCGCAGAGATGCACAGTTAGCGCAGTACTGCACTGTAAGGGCCAAAGACCATCAATTAACTACCTGATTAACTAATGCCTATCCAGATTATCAACTAATTTTACAATAGAGCATGGAGTTGACAGATTTTTGTTTTTGAGAAAACTGCATACTTTGTCAAAAGTTAAGAAGACTTCTCTTCTTTGAGCAATTTTCTTTTAATTATATACTTGTATTATACAAATTTATATGACTGTTGCGATATATTAACAAGGACACGTTTATCATCAAAAAGTTACTATTTCTTAAGGGAAACAAAATTAATGGTACTGCTGTGTACCACTGTAGAAAATATTTACTTTTATGTGGTAAATTATATTTTTTTAATTTTCTAGCTTCATTAGAGACAGAATATAACTGGCTATGTTAGTCCCAGGTCACATAAAGCGTACATGAAGAGGCAAATGTCTAATTGTTCTGGACAGAAAAAAACGATACGCTTGTTTGGCAACATCCTTAAGTCCCAGTGTTCGGCCTCTGTTGTTTTGGCCACATCCTTATGTCCCGGTGTTGGGCCTCCTTATCTCGCGAGTCTACGATAAACCATAAAGATGACGGTGTTGGGCCCGTGTTTTTATTTTTCCAGGCTCCTATGGCCTGGTGTTCGTTAATCAGCAGTGGACTTGTCTTCAAACGCTATCTATGCGGCCCTGTGGGGTGGAGGTGGGTGTGGGATATATATCAGAATGTTTCTGCCGATTTTGATCGGATTTTTAAAGCCATCCTTTACATTAATTGGTGTCCATTCTTCAAGTCTGGTACACAAATTGGGTAATTATCTCTGATTCTCCATGCATGATTAGTTTCATAATTAGTTATCTTGGCTTCATCAACTCAGAATTGATTCTGATGTGACTCAAATCAGTACCTTAGGACAAATCATGGAATTGCACGTGTGCAATGCAGTACCTTTGGACAAATCATTGAATTGCACGTGTGCAATGCAGTACCTTGGGATAAATCATGGAATTGCACGTGTGCAATGCAGTACCTTATGACAGATCATGGAATTGCACGAATATGTCGAGTGAACGATATACATCGAGAGAGTTTCCTCTAGCATTAACTACAACACATGAATCTAGGTATTTCAATAAAACAAAGTACAGATGTACATAATTCGGTATTCTCTTGGGATCTTGGTCAGCACTGCACATCACTGTCCTTGGTACTATGGATTTAACTGAAATTCAAACATTCTTTTAAAATATAAATTACGGGGGTCCTATTTGGAGGGTACGATTGGTCACATTTTGGCTATAGTAAACATTGTAACGAACATATTTGTATGGGGATTGATCGAAAATATTCTGCAAACACTGTTTGTATAAGTGTCGCTTAGTTTGGGCACGTTCCGTATGCTAATTGTTGCATGAAATTTGTTCTCCTCTGATTCGCATCGATGAATTGTGTAAAAAAATCAAATTTCTGGTAAACATCATCGTGTAGCGTGGTTATGTTTTTAATTATCATTAGGTGTATGCATATCGTAACATCAGATTATTATTATTATTATTATTATTATTATTATTATTATTATTATTATTATTGTTGTTGTTGTTGCTTCTGCTGCTGTTTTTGTTGTTGTTGTTGCTGTTTCTGCTATCATCGTCATCATCATTTTTATCATAGTCATCATCATCGTCATCATCATCATAGTCATCATCATCATCATCATTGTCACTTATTTGTTTGTGTGTGTATACTTAAGATATTTACAA